>VXAL01003746.1:255683-361428 GCA_013399475.1 Chauna torquata
GGCTCCGCGGGCCGGCCCGGCAGCGCCCCGGGGGGGCACCGAGCGGCAGTCCCCGGGCAGGTGGGGGACCCCCGGGCTGCTCGCTGGAGGCCGGATTGCGCGGCCTCCCCGGTCTCCCCGGCCCGGAGGCGGCCGCCTCCCGCTGCTCCTTCTCCCTCCGGGCTGGCCGGTGTGCTCCCCACGCGTGGCACATCCACCCTCCTTGCTCGGCGGCTCCCCGGCAGCACGCGAGATTTCACACCCGCGGTGCTTTTCAGCGCTGTCGGAGGCTCTGGTGTCGAGTTCGTAAAGACGAACAGTCGCTCGCGGAAAAAAAAAAGAAGCCACCGTACACCGAGCACCAGCCGGCAAGCCCCGGCGCCGCTTGTCATCCCCGACCGCTCGCCACCCGGGGGCTGCCCCGGAGCCGGCAGGGCACGGTGTCCCCGGGACGGGTGCCCTGCTCTGTCCCAGGGCTGTGGTGAGGCCCGAATCTCCTGCTGGCGTGCTACAGGCGTGCTGTAGGGTTTGTACAAATAGAGCACATTTTGCCACCTGAAGTGTAAATTCAGAGGTCTTTTAACAAACTCATGTCAAATAAATGTTGCTTCACGCAAAAGACAGAAACTAACCCAAACAAATGCCCTGAAATCTGGCACCTTTCATGAATGCTGGGTGAGAAAACAAAGCCAGCTGTCTGAGAGAGAAAAAGCCAGGATACAGCCATCTACCTCCCCCCGCCCTGGCCTACCCGTAGTGGCAAAAATAGCAGTTTTATAACTATAATAAGACTCAGCGAATTCCATATCTATTCGGGGAATACCCAGAGAGCTGGCAGCAGGAGCCAGCTCATTTCTCAGCGAGGAGGGCTGGCGGGTTGCATAGCTGTCCTGCGTGCCGCCGGGTTGCTCATGGGGCAACAAGGACCACAGAGGCCAAATAGCAACCCTGATAACAGTGAGCTCTGTCCTCTCCTTCCTCATTTCCCCTGCTGTGCAGGCTCCTAGTGACCGGGGGGTTCTTTCACAGCACTGAGACTTCATTGTGAGACCACACTGTGACTTCTGTGCATGCGAGATGTCTGTGTGACCCCTCTGCTCCATCCCCTGCTCTGTCTCGGTCAGTGGCTGGCTGGGAGAGGCTTTCATGCTGGCCAGGCTCCCACCCTGCTATGCTTCCCCCAGAAAGGACTTTTCTGCCCCACTTCTGGCTGCCAGGTGGTCGCTGGAGGCACCCGTTCCTTGGGAGGCATGATGTTTGTCTTGCAATTACAGAGCATGAGCCTGGGCTGGAGAATTACCATGAGGAGAAAGTCCCCACGGAGAACAGCGTGGGGGTACCACCCAAATGTGGCCACTGCTGGAGGGGGGGAGCAGCCATGCGGGGCAGGAGAACCAGGGGAAAGCTCATCAGGAGCCTCATGTCCAGGCTGATCTCTGGGTTAAGACACCAGACTCTGCAGTGAGTGTCTCTGAAGATGTCCTGGGAGCAAATCACCCAGGTGCCTTCCATGTCTGTAGTGAGGACAGCTCTAGAGGTCCCACTCCAGCTGTGGCAGTCATCCAGAGGAGCACCCAGCGCTGCTCAAAGTCAGCTGTAATTCCCTCCCGAACCCTTCACTGATACAAGCGCAGGCTGACACGCTTGTTTGTTCATTTGCAGGCTAGGAAGGGATGGCTGCGTATCCACACTCAGCTGCATCACACAGATCTCCAACAGCCGGTGCTGGGGTGTGCGGAGGAGGCAGCTGGGACTCCAGTCTGGTGGAAGAGCATCCCCCAGGTGCGCTTTGGCCAGACACTGCAAGCCAGTCCCATTCCCTGAGGTCTGCAAGGGGCCAGGAGGAGTTTGCTGACAAATGGTCAGGACCCTCATGTTACATCCACCTGGGAGGTGACTCAGGCAGCCCGGCTCTGCTCCCTGTGCTCTGCTTTGGGGAGATGTTTGCACTCCCAGCAACGACAAGAGCTCCATAAACCCCTAAATTCTGAACTGCAGACATTGCAACAGGCTCTTTTGTTGAAGAGGCAGAATGTTCATGGTCCAAGTTGTCTACCTACAAACATTGCAGCCCCTTTTCTCTCTGCACGTTTCCCCAGCCAGAGACACAGAGGTGCATCACGGAGCAGCGTGCTGGCTCACTGGGCTGCTTTGGCAGGTGAGGAGCGCACGGTGCAGGGAGAGGAAGCAGCCAGCCCGGGCTGTGTCAGCAGCAGAGCAGGGAAAGACGTTTCTGAGGACGGGCAGGACCATCCAACCCCAGCTGCCCTCTCCTTCATGAAGGCAGCACCTGGGTCCCCTTGCTCCCAGGGAGAGCAGACCTGGGCGGCCAGGCTTGATGTCCACACAGCATGCTACTGGGCAGGCTGAGCAGGGCCAGGGCTGCCAGAAAACATGGCCAAGCCATTCCCCTGAGTCATGCCTGCTGCCTGCCCAAGCGTGCCCCCAGTGTGGCTCTTCCCCTTCTTTCCTTCCTCTTTCCCCTCACAAAGGGTTTTTCCAAAGTGTAGTTAAAAAAAAAAAAAAAAAAGAAAACAACACATCCAGCTGTCAGAGCTCAGCTTTTCATTCTGGCCAAGGCAACAACAGCTTTTTCTCCTCCTGCTTTGCAGCAGGCTGGCAGAAAGCCTGTGAAAGAGGTACTGACTTTGCAAGCCCATGCCTGTTGTAGCATAATAAGGTCATTGTCAAGAAGACGCGGCACCAGGAGGCTGATCTTGAGCAAAACATGGCCCCAGTTGTGAGTTGTGCAACCCCTGCGGCTGCTCGAACACTGGCCTCATTGTTTCCCATTGTGAGTCTGCGGCGTCTCATTGTCCATTGAAAAGCCGGTTCCTACTGAGCTGGTGCAGACAGCAATCAAACGTGCATCATTGCTGGATATCAAAATGACTCGGTTTGCTAAATTAACTGCCTCCCAAATGGCAGGACACCCACGTTCTTTCCTCACTTCACGCCACTTAGATGAACATGAGCTCTCGATCGAACAAAATTCTTCACCCCCCACCTTCTTTTCTTGCAGAAAGACGAAGGATCAGAGAGCCAGGGCTCTGCCAGGTGGAAAGGCCCCATTAGGAAGACCTGTTCAGAGCAGGAACCTAGATGTGGTACTTCTCAAACCACATCCTGCTTGCATGCCTGCGACTGACTTTCCATGGCTCCTCACCTTGCAGACGGTAAAACCCAGGGGAAACTGCTGCCATCGGTGAGAGGCAGGCCACAGAAGCACCACTTCAGTCGTGTTGACATGGTGCCACGCCAGTGGGATGCAAAGCCTCTGTTGAAATTGCTACCAAAGAAGAGGTGATAAAAGCATGCATGGCAAGGAAAGAGAAGCTAGTGCATACTCGGATAGATGAAACCATTCAGAGTGAGATCAGATGGCCAGCGAGGAGGGGAAGCAAAGACAAAGTCTTCCTGCTGCAAGCATTGGGCACATAGGACTGAGGTTGGCATCCATAAAGGGGCTGGACTGAGAAGATACAGCAGGTACCCAGGCGAGCCACTAGGGGAGACAGAGGGGGAGAGATTGGTTTGACTCCACACAGTATCTGCCCCGCAGACAGATACACACCAGTGAGCGAACAAAGCACACAGGACCAGAAAGAATTAAAAAAGCAACAGGCCCCTTAAAAACATATTTAATAGTTTTCAAACTTTATTTCATGGTGATTGACGAAAGACACAAGTTAGTAATGGTTATATCATGCTGCTCCTCTACTGTGCATTGCCCTTCAGAATTCATACAGCAGTTCACAATGGTCATTAATTTACCCTATAAATGAAGCCACATGGACATTAAAAAAAAAAAAAAGGCAAAAAAAAACCCTGAAAAAAACCAAACTTCAATGTCTTTTTTTGTACATACATGTTATAAATGCTATTAAAAATAAAGCCGAAGTTAAGTGCACGGCCCCTAGGGAGCACTGCTGAATCTGACCTTGGTTCAAGATGCTTGACAACGAGGACATGGTGTCCTGTTTTAAGGCATTTCCAAGCCCCAGCAAAAGCAGACAGAGTTGTTTTTTGTTGTATTTTTTTGTTGTGGTGGTGGTTTTTTTGTTGTTGTGGTGGTTTTTTTGTTGTTGTTGTTGATTTTTTATTTTATTTTTTTTTTTTTTTTGCACACAACCTGGCTTCATTTCAGTGGCATTCCGGAAAATTAGCAGCTTCCTCCATGCGTGCCCCCCTCCCTCGGGGCGCATTCACCCTCAGGCTCAGCCGACGCAGTTGCGTTGCCCAGCCGGAACCCCTGTGCTCACCACACCATGCGAGGGTCTCGCACTCCCTCGCACCCCATCCTGCACCCCTGGTTAGCTCCTGGCTTTCTGCACCTCCCGACCAAAATACCGCAGCCCCTCCGCTTCACCACGTGCCCCCCGCCCCAGCCCCAGCAAGCACAGTTTATATACAGTCGCCACTTAGAATGTGGTATGGCCACAAACACACACACAGACACACACACAAATACCGGAGCGTTCACTTCTCACAGAGGGCACAATTCCCCCTCAAACATTTAACCCCTGGACTTTTAGAGGAATGACATTAGATCAGGCAGATTTCACCCAGATTTCACCAGGGTCGGGGCAGGTGGGGGTATGGGCTTGCTTGCTTGGGCAGGAAGCAATGGTTGCTTGGGTGGCATGAAAATTTCAAGACGGATTGAGGAAAAAAATTGGGAAGAAAGGGGGAAGAGAGGTAACACTGGCAAAGGCCACCAGCAGTCCTGCTCTGCAAATCATCACCCTGCCCCCAGAAGAACAGCGAACCGCAGCTGCAAAACAGGGCTGATGGGGGCATTGGGCGCACCTTTTCCAATTGTCCTTCAGGTGGCTGGTTTTGACTTCAGAACTGGCGCCCATGCAGCCTTGCCTTTAAATAAAAAATAAAAATAAAAAATAAAAAAGGAAGAAAAAGAAAAAAGCAGCCCAAGTGGTTTGCCACTGTGTTGTTCCCCTTCATTACGCCCGTGTTCAGACCTCGCCCTGAGAAAAGTAATTTGACTTTTCATGGCTCAAAGGTTAGTGCTCAGAAACAACGTTCTGAAAGGGAAGGGTATACCAGAAGGTGAGCTAGGAATTTGTGGAAAAACTGCAAAACAATGGCCCCGGGGATATCAAGTAACACTTGCTAGCTGGCAGGACCCTTCAAACTAATTCTGTACGCTCCACAAAGCAGGCTGGACACAAAGCAATGCCAGCTGCCCTCACAGGGTGGGAAAGGGACACCGTGGTGGCCCAGTGGTGGCAAGGGACACAGACGCAAGGCAGCAGCAGGAAGTTCTTCCCGTGGAGAAGGATCCCGAGTGCAGCGGGGCATTTCTTTCATAGCCGCAATCCCTTTGTCTTCCTCCTGCTTGGAGGAGACCCAGCGTTTGCACGCCCACGTGTGCAGGCTGACAGATACTCACAGCCACACGTCCCCACGCAAACACACACACGGGCTGCGCAGCTGGCAGCGTAGTATTTGCTTGCAAGACCTGCGTGGAGGAAGATGCTACTCCAAAACCTCCCCCCAAACTCTACCGCCCAGCCGCTTTCCTGGCCCATTCCCCTTCCGTCAGAGCTATCGCTGCTGGGCTGGTGGTGTCCAGAGGAGCTCTGCTCACGGCGTGGAAGCCCCTGCATCGCACCGAGTGTTGCAAAAGCTTGAAGTCAAAGGTAAAACTGCAATTACTTGTCACGGCACAGGTTCTAACACCAGCTTACACAGATCCACTGCTGGCCAGCTGCAAGCGTCCTCATTGTAGACAGAGGGCAAGTCGTGCCAGGAGGCTGGAAAATGCACATGGGCCAGGGAAGGACAGGTCCAACAGATTTCTTTAAAGTGGAAAGGGACCCGATCCCATGCCCTCGCAGCCTGTTTGTGCCGCAGGAGGGAGAGCACTGCCGGCTCTCGAAGACGTGCTGCAAGTTCTCAGTGGTGCACGGGAGGGCAACGTTTGGTACACAGAAGCTCCTGGAAGAGCAGCCAGGCAAGCAGGTGGTTAGGACATGTCTGGATAAACACAAAGCGTGGAAATGAGGTTTCACGGCTGCTTCTGCACGTGTCCAAGAGGAAGAGGAGGAGGAGGAGGAGAGCCGACAGAGAAACTAAAATTTCCCCCACAGCCCCTCTCAGTCCAGCAAACAGTCATAAGACAACCAAAGAGCAATGCTTTTCTGCCTGCTCAGAGCAGACCTTGGTCTCTCTTCCAGTGCATGGCATCCCTGATTTTAACAGAGCACAAAGGAGAAAAGCACTTGAGATTCTTACACACATAAATTATAGTGATAGGAAGGGGGGAGGAGGGACATAGGGTGAACACAGGGCCAGGAGAAGGCTTGGCAGAGCCAGCCCCCAAAGCAGTGGGGCAATCCCCACCTGATGGCCACGTCCGTGCTCAGCCAGCGCAGAAGAAAGGGCTTTGGGGCCAGGCCTGAGAGAGGCAAGTGGTGAACCCACAAAGGCCACAGGGCTTGCCAGCACCAGCATCCTTTCCTCCCACGGTGGGAACAACCACCCAAGAACACAAGTAAGGAGGGGAAAAAAACAACAAAACAAAACAAAACAAAACGAAAAAAAAAAAAGAAGCTTCAAGTATGAATGAGATTTACAATGCAGGTGCAATGGGGAAGTTCTTCTGTCACTTCTTGGAGACTTGGTTCAAGGTTTGTTCTTTGTTGCCGCTGCTTGATTAGAGTCTGACTGACCTGGATATACTGCAACCGAACAAATAACCCAAAAGAAAAGGTGTTTCCTCCCCTCCCTTTCTCCCCTCCCCCCAAAATATAAAAAGCAATAAGTTTACAAAAATAGAAAATAATTACAGCAATAGGCAGGAGGGAGGGAAGGAGAAGGAAGGGTCCCTGGGGGTCTATTTGGCTGAGCAGTGTAATATCGTGGGGTTGTTTAAAGCGTCCTCCACCAGATGCAGTTCTTGGCGGTCGACAATCACGTCCCTTATACAGCCAATAAAGCCGGTGCTGTAGGCCTTGGGCAGCTTGTGAGCCACGTTGAGCTTCTCCATTCCCCCTGCAAGAGAGAGCAGAGATGTCGGGCGGGAGCACAAAGGAGACGCTGCCGCGCTCCAGCATCCTGCCCCCAGCACGCATGCAGTGCAGGCGCTGTGGGAATGCCTTCCTCGGAAAACTCTTTCCTGGCCAGAATATACTTTTTTTAAATTTAAATCAGCTAAATGCCAGTTCCAACCAATATATGCAGGTTTTCTGAAGACACTTAAAACAGTAGCTTGCATTTTTAAATACCAATTCAACCTAAAATACTTCATGTCGAGGTTGATTGAAAACAAAGACTTCAGCAGAGCCAGTGGGGAAGCCAAGAGAAAGTTTCTCATGGAAAAACTTTGCTTTCCACATAACTTCTAGATTGATTTCTAGAAATAGCATCCGGGATGCTGTCTTCTCAGAGGCAAGGCTGCATTTTTGGATATGCAGCCTTTGTAAGCCAGGTAGGACCTGAAGCTACAAGCTTAGACCAGGAAGGTGAGAGGAGATGCTTCTGGAAGGTCAAAGCTGTCAAAGCCACCGGGGAGGCAAAGCATCCCGCTGAAACGAGTGAGGGAGCATCGCAGTCCCAGCCAGGAGCGCCCGTGGGGTTCATGCAGCCCAGGCCCCGCTCACCCAGCCACAGGGCCCCGTCCGTGTCCAGCTGTGTGGCACCCAGCGGAGAGGAGCCAGCAATGGGGGCTTCGTTGCCGACCTGAAGGGAACCTTCTCTCTGCACCCTGCTCCATCGGGGAGGGGAGAAGAATCAGAGATTAACCACCTTGGAGGAAAAAACCCAGAGCTGCTCACTGATTTATGCCAGATCCACCACCAGCCCTTCTCCACCTGCAGGGGCGGTGGGAGGAAGTCTCCTTGGGCTACTGCACTCCAGGCTGGGGAGCACCAAGTCTCCTCCTCGGCGTGCCCCAGACATCCTCCAGCCCCACCACCAGCCCTGCCAGCACCCACAGCTTCCCCCCTGTGCCCTCCAGCCCCACGGACAGAAATCCCCGGCATCCCAGCCATGCCATCCGCTCACCACTCCCCTCACCACCCAAACGCAGGGACGGTGCGGGTTGAGCATGAGCAGAATGTCGAACCCTCCGCCAGCCAAAATAAAAGGCACGAACCTTTCGGACCTCCTCGAGCCTGCCCCTTTGGCATTTCCCAGAATCTGGGACAGGCATGTTGCAGCACGCACCCCATTGCCCACATGCCTCTCCTCTATTCTTATCCGAGGAGAGGAGTGACCCTTGGGGACCACAGGGCATGCGGCCAAAGCCATGACTCAGGCTCCCTGCTCTTGACCCCAGTTCACCGCTTGCCCATCCCGGAGCCACCCGCCGCGGTCCTGCTCCTGCCACCCTTCCCACCTGTAGGCTTTGATATGAATCCACCGGTTGGTGTTCACGGGGACCGTGGACCGTAGGACGACTGGCTTGGAGCCGAGGTCGTAGGTCATTTGCACGAAGCCGTCCACGATGGCGAGGGCGATGTAGTCGGAGCGCTCCAGCCCCTTCCCGCTCCACAGGATCAGGCCCTGAGTGGCTTCTGTTTTGATGCTCAGTTCGAAGTGGTTGGATTGCAAGGCCTTCTCGCTGTGTCGGAAGAACAGAGCAGTGTTAAAACACGGCTACAAAAGCAACAGGCAGCCCGCCAGCTCCTCGGAGCAGCCTTCTCAGCCCCCAGCCAACTCGCTCGCTGGGCCACAGGATCAAAGAGATGGTCCTACGGAGGTCTCCAACCCAGCTCCCACTCAGAGCAGATAATTACAGAGAGAGAGGAGGACAGCTGGGCTCTGCCCACCTGAGCTTGGAAGCACCAACAATGCAGAGACCAGGGCACGAGCTGCCCAGTTTTCCTGAGGATGAAGATTTTTCCCCAACATCCAACTGGAGCCTCTCAAGACATAGCCTGGGGCTGCTGCCCCTTGCTTTTGCCCTCCATGGAGCACAAGGCTCAGACACAGAAAGCCCTGTAAGCCCTGGCACAACAGTCTTGCTTGACCAAAGCCCAACAGGAACCTGAGCGGATGGAGACTGTCAAAAGGCAGCAAAGCCTTCTCCTGGACACAGTATCTTTTTCCAAGGGGCAAATGAAGGAAGGAGAGGATTTTCCCCACACCGGCATCCCCATCTTTGCTCAGTCCCTTCTGGAACAGGCAAAAAGGCTTTTGGCAGCAGGCCACATCGCCATGTGGAGTCGCCATCCACCCTCCTTGGAAGCTCTGAGACACTGCTGACGTGCACACAGACAGGACAACACGGGCAACACAGACGGCTTTTTATTCCCAAGGGACACTGCGCTCAGAGGGCCAGACAAGGGCACTGCGTGAAGCCTGCTGTAGTCTCAGTGTACCTCGGTCTCCCCGTCACCCACGGCTTTTGGCTGCCTAGGTCCCCCAGGAGCAAGGGACAGAGCTGGAGCTGCTGCTCCTCTGCTGGAGCTTCCTTTGTGTTTGCCCTCATCATCTGCAGAGCTGCATCCCTTACAAATAAAAAGCCCAGAGTATGGACACAGAGCGCGCACGGAGACACAGACACGCAGTGACAGCAGAGCATGGGGCACGAGCTGGAAGCCTGGCACGGACTCACCTGGGCTCGGCGGGGTAGTCCAGCGCGTCGGGACTTAGATGCAGGAAGAAAGGGGAGCATGCGATAAGCGCAGGACAGCGGAGGAGACCCTGCCCTCCCACCCTGCCCAGCGTCAGCAGGGAGCCCGGACCCCCACGGTCCCTGGGGCTGAGCTCCCTCAAGCCAGCAAGACAAGTTTGCAAGTTTCTGCTTAGCCTGGGTGAGCACAATCACGTCACCGAGCGAATAAAGCCCTGTCCCAGCAGGGCAATGCTCCCCGGGGTCGGGACTAGTGGTGCTGATCGCCCGTGCTACAATGCCGGGATGTGCAACCAGCCACCGGGGATGGGACAGAGGGAGGCACTGCTGGGGAAGGGACCTTTCGGTCCATGGCCTTGTGCAAGGACGGCTTCTAGGGCAGCCCCCAGGCTGGTTCTTTGGGATGGGGAGCTGTGCAGGGGAACGGGAGCTGCACGGTCATGTAAGGCTGCTCTGAGTCAGCCTCGGGGCACTTGGGCGTGCGTGGAGAAGGGGAAACCCAGGACTACAGCTGTCTTGCTGGCACTGCCTGCGGGTGTTAGGGGCTCCAGGCCCGGCGTTACATCCAGCTCCAACTATATGTACGTATAAAAATGCATGTTCCAAACAAAATGTACGGGCATGTCGTGGCCAGCAGAGCCCAGAGAAGCAACTGGAGCGTTAGTCCTGCCCAAGGCACACCCGATGTCTGCCCGCAGGAAGAAGAAATGACTTTTTATGGGCAACCCAACAAGCCCTTCAGCCCTGGCGAGTGCCACTGCCAAATCCCAGGGGAGGGATGTGGGGAGAAGTGCTAAGCTCCCTTTGCAGGATGGGGCACGCACAGCCAAAACGGGCACAGGCTGGCTCAGGTGGGGAGGCGGCCGGGGAGGGTGACCTTCCCCTCTGCAGAACACTGGGAGAGGCAGGACACAAAGGCAGCAGCTTCCTGCTTGTCTGCAGGGCTGTGGCTCGTCAGCACTGCTCCTCCGCTCCTGCCCCTCAGCACGCCAAGCAGAAGCCCTTCTCCCCATCTGCCTGCCCGAGCTCTTCTTCTGCCTCCCTGGCTGTGCTGCGCATTGCGAGGGGTGGCCTGGACCACGCACCCGGACTCGGGAACGTTTTCCTAGCGAGGAGGCCAGGCTGGATGCTAAGGCAGCAACTCCACATTCATGCTGGAAAAAACAGGGCAGGACTTGCATTGCTTATTTCCCTATCCAATGCTTTGCTGCCGATGGAAGAGGTTCACCCTGGGACCTTTCTTCCTCTGTCCTTGTCCATTTATACTAAGGCTAAACTGCAGCAAACCCCTGGGACAACATCTGCCTGCAGCAAAGCCAAACAGCACAGCTCCTGCAGCCCCTGGAGAGCCACCAGAGCTGCACTGTCCTTGCCCTGAACTGGGAATGCCCACCCACGGCAGCCACGGGCAAGTGCCCCCATGCCTGCCCCACGGGCGGGCTGGGGTCAGGGTGGTGGTGGGGGGCATGGTGGGGCGATGGCTGCAGGGAGGGCTGTACTTACGCGGGGATCTCATTGGTCAGGTGGCTTTAAAACAAAGAAACAAGGACATTGAGAAGAGACAGACAGACAGACAGAACACGGACGCTCTCCTCAGGCAGGGCGGGTCAGAGGGTATAAGGAGGAGAGGGAGGGAGCACAACCCACCCCTGCCCGGTGCCGTGGAGCTGGGCATCAGCCCCGGGGGGCACAGAGAGCCTCCCACAGGAGAAATATCCAGCGCAGAGGCTGAGGAGGACCTCGGCCAGTAGCTGCGTACCAGGCTCTGCATCAGCCACAGAGCCCACACGCGCACCCCTGCGGGGTTAGGGTCAGGCAGATGCTGGAGGATGCCGACCGGTCCCTGCGCACAGACCTGGCCCTCACTGCACAAGCACCCAGGGACGCCAAGGCGCAGGATGAAACCACAGGCAGAGCTACCGCTGCCCCCAGCACCGCTCACGTGAGTACCTGGGCATGGAAAGGCAGCAGGAGCGGGGCACAGACCACGTCTTCACGGGCTGCGCTCAGCCAGCGCCATCCCACTCCCAAACCAGACTCTGCTCACCCAGAAGGTGGCCCGCACGCTGCAGAAGGGGAGCATCCAGACCTGACATTGGCCAGGCGCTGCTCTTGTGGGGAAACCCCTCTGTCATCGAGGCAGCTTTCGAGGTATGGCCTGGAAGTGAGGGTTCCCAGCCCCAGTTTGGCTCGCCCCTCTTCGGATACCGCTCTTGGGCTTCCTTGACCCTAGTTCTTGCTCCAGCTAACAGCCCTGTCTCCTCATTTTGACCGTGGTTCAGCCAAGTTACCTCTTTGTCACGGCATTGTGGTACTCCATGTACGTCCTACCATCAAAAGCAATGGCCTCTGCATCTCCAGCTGCCTTCTCAATGATCACTGGAGGTGGGAAAAAGCAGAGCTGTCAGGCAACGTAGCTCGACCTGTCCGTCCTCGGAGACCAGGAAAATCCCCCTTTATCCAGAGCATTCACAACAGGATGAAGGCAGGCACAGACCTGCCGTCTCCTGGGACATGTCAGCACGGTAGTGCTGAGCCAGCCCCTGGAAAGGTTTGCTGTGGCTTTAGAGCTGGCGAGCTTGGACCAGCTGCCTGTTTTGCGGCCAACTGATGTGAAATCTGCAGCTTTGGTGGTTTCCTGGCTAAAGCCAGGGAGGAACTTGGGCTTGGTGATGGCCCAAGCACTCATCTCAGGGAGGTAAGGGAAAGGAGACCCTGACCAGGCTCAGGTCCTCCGGGTGGATCTCCTGTGGCACCAAGCCGTGGCTCCCGTCCCCAGGTTGCTCGGAGCGAGCGCAGCAACATCAGACAGGGTCAGGGTGAGCTGACGGCAGGGGTGACGGTGCTGGGCGGTCTGCGTGCGGGCAGCAGTGCTGCCCTGCCGCATGCAGCGTAATACGTGCATTTCTGAGAAATGGCACACGGTCCTGGCTTCCCAGCTGCAGGACAGCATCACCCTGCAAACACCCGGCCCCCTCCCACCAGCCACCACAAGGAGAAGACCTCAGGCTCGGCTAGGTGCACCGTCCTGCTGCCACCAGCGACTGCCAGGAGCGCGCTGCAGCCCTGGGCCACTGGGTGGGGGTCCCTGCCCCGTCAGCCTCACCTTTCTCGCAGTGAGCCCCGGAGAAGCCCCTCTGGCAGGCACATTCGTAGCTCTCCAGCCGGGGGCTGCAAGTGCCTCCGTTCTGGCAGGGATTGGGCTTCTGGGTGCAGGGGTGGGCTCGGAAGGGGGAGATCTCCATGGCGCTGCGGATGTTCTGCTCCTTCAGCACAGGCACCCCCTTGACGGAGATCTGGCAGGTGAAGGCACGGGCAAGCACAAGAGTCAGCCTTCGCTGCCTCACCTCTCCTCATCCACGAGGAGATGGGAAGCCAACCCTGAGCCCCACGCGTCCCCGTGGCACGTCCCTGCCCCTCCTTCTGCCACCCACCGCTGCCATTCCCAAGCGGGTGCGCTCCCTGTGCACAGGGACCCACGTGCCGGGGGGCCTCCTCCCAGGAGGTGGCACCTCTCCCCCTCAGACACCTGCACCAGGCTGCCCGGCAGCGCCTTACCCTCTGCACAGCTCCGTCGAAGCTGGTGGAGATGGCTGCTGCTCGAGCCAGCTTGCTGAAATCAGGGGCTCCTCCCACGTAGAACGGCTCCTTCAGGTTCAGGAAGGTGTGAGGCACCTGGCGAGGAGAGAAGGCGAGATGGGAGGAGATGCGAGGCCAGGAGGGACAGCCTCACTACGTCACCCACCTCCATCCCTGCCCTCCCGCACCTCTGCCTTCCTCCCTCCAGGTAACGGGCTGCATCCTCGGGCAGAGCCGACTGGGGCACTGCCAGCCACCTCCAAGGCCACTGGGCTCTCAGGTGCAGCCCCTGCCCGGTCCCAGCTGGCCACCGGCAACCACCAAAGGCCACAGCAACCACGGGGAGTGGGCGAGCTCCACGCATCTGGCACCAGACCAGGCTGCGAAGGGGCTGTGAGGAGCTCCAAAGAACCTCCTGTGCCAAGCTGTGAGGTCCCGCCTGCCAGCAGGCAAACCAGGAAAAGATTTTCCTGTGATTTTAATTTGGGGAGATGATGTTCTAATGCTCTCAGGCTCGGAGATCTCTGGCTTTGTGTGACAGGCAAAGAAATACTGCTTCTGTCTCGCCAGGGCTGATGTTTAAACCCAAACTCATACCAAAGTGGTCCAGCTTGGATTCATCCGGATGCTACAGATCCCCTACAGCAAATGGCCAAAGGAGGTTCTCCTCTACCTTGAACGGCTGTGATTTTGGGACAGAGAGCCCCCCTCCTTGCTGCCACCCTGCAGTCCCAGCTGCGCAGCACAAAGCCCCAGGCGAACCTGCAGCCCCACGGCTCCCCGACAGGAGCCACGTCCCCTCCTGCGCCCCTGGGATGGAGCCGGGGCACCGCAGCGAGGCCAGGATGCAGTTATATGAGTCACTAGCTAATGCTTTGTGGAGTTAACACAAAAAACACGACCAGATTAATTGAAATGCTTCTGAAACAAAAAAAAAACGTAACAACTGGCTGGAAATTAATGAAGGGAGAGGAAACAAGTGTCTCTAATCTACAGGGATCCTAAAGCTGCTTGGTCAGATGGGAAGGGGAGCAGGTGAGACACTGAGATCTGGATGGAAAACAGAAAAAGAACAACGTGCCAATGGCAGACGAGATGGAGGTGCAGTGGGTCATACTTATCTGTACCTTACGGGATTTCTGGGATCCAGACAGCAGGGGAGGGAAAAATACAAACGCAAATCAAAGGGAGAGAGAGAAAGAGAGAAACGGGAGATCAGTGGGTAACGTCGTAACATGCAGGGCTGCAAGATCAGGGCTGCAAGCGGAGCGCGGGGCGGCCGGCGAGGGGAGAGGGAGCTGCAGAGGGCAGCAGGAGGCCCCGCGGCCACCCCGCCGGCCAGGGACAGCCTTCACCGGGAGAGGCTGGAGGCCCTGCCGTGAAACCCCAGGGAGCCGCTGTTTGTGGCAGACAGAAGCGCGGAGGGGACAGGGCACGGCGAGAAGTCAGAGGGAAGCTGCCGGTTTGGAAACAGCAGGGAAGGCGCAGAGGGATTCGGCAGCAAAAGTGCAACTGGGCGTTCGCTGCTCAGCAACTTCTTCCCGCGCGCGTGCAAGGGGCTCCGAGAATCGGGGCAGCCGCGTCCCCCGCAAAGCTCTGCGTGGTGGAGGGACAGGGAGGGAGGAGGAACTGGGAGGGTGTGCAGCTGCTGTCCCACAGCATCCTTCTCTCCCAGGTCTCGCCCACTCCTCCTCCACCCTCCATGCACCTCTGGGAAAAAAAACCCATGGGTCTGAGAACTTCTCAGCTCATTTCACACAGGTGGGGAGCAGGGTGAGAAGCCCACGGAGCTCTGACCAGCTCTCCCTGGCCTATACGAACGTACCGGTGACTCTCCCATCACCCTCTCGCCGTTGTTGATCCTCATTACCCCTTTGCGCCCGTTCCTCTCCAACAAAACACTTATCCAGGTGTTGAGGGGAACTGGCTCTTTGCTCCTGGTGGTGAGAAGGGAGGAGAAGACACGCGGGTGAGAGCTCTGCCGCGAGCACCTGCAAACACCGGCTCGCACCCGCGCAGGGGCAGCCCAGCACCAGCCCGGGGACAGGCTCAGCTCTGCCCTGACCACGGAGGGACAGCCCGCCAGGAGCCACCACTGCCAGCAGGGGACCTGCTCTCCCCTGCTTCCTTACAGCGCTCTGGGGAGGGAGCTCAAAGCCAGTGCTGGACACGGGAAGCCACCACTGTTCCTTTGCTGCCTGCTGTCACCAGCACCCGGCTCCCCAGCCCGCCCTACCTGAGCACAGCTGCCCCTTTGCCCAGGTCGTATCTATACTCCAGGTAGCCATCGTGCAAGGCCAGAGACACAAAGTCCCCTTTGCCGTCTGTCTTCTGCCCGTTGTAGAAGATCATGCCGCTGGGGTTCTTGGCCAGGAACACAACTTCCATGGACATTTTGTCCCTGAGGAGAGAAGGATTACAGATACCCTCCGAACCAGCTGCCACACACTCTCTTCCTCCAATCCTGCGTGAAGGGCCCTGAAGCTGTCTGCCTGGGAGCACAGATCTGGCAGGGATGCCACCCATCAAGTCTGCAGGCTTGTAGGAGCATCTCCTGCATCTGCCATGTAGGAGATACATCTGCCACCTTCAGGATGCCAGCCTGCAGTGCTGCTTCATCCAGCCCACTGCAATGCAAGGCACCTTGGCACACCGCTGCCGCAGCCTGGCAGCAGGGATTCTGGCAATCCCAGTCCCTCAGGACAAAACCGCAACGGTTTCATCATCGGCAACATGCCCCCGAGCACTTACTGCAGGTCAGGAACGAAGGTCTGCAGCCCATTCAGCTCCAGGTAGGAGAAGCCATTGAACTCCGGGAGGAAGGGCATGGTGTGGTCCTGCTCTGTCACTGGGCACAAATGAGGGAAAGGTGAGGAAGAGGAGGCAGGACAGCTTCAGCCAGCGGGCAAGGGTTCCTGGCCACGCAGGCTGAGGAAATCTGCAGCTCCAGCCCTCCCCAGCCCGGCTGCTCTGCCGGCCCCAGCCCACCTAGCTCGCAGAATTCTCCTTCCCGTCCCATGGGACAGGCGCACATGGCACCTCCCTCCGGCAGCACCAGGCAGGTGGCAGAGACGTGGCACGGCGTCGGGTCGCACGGGTTCCTCTCGTCGGCACACGTTGGACCTGCAGCAGAAGAGGCAGCCTGTCTAATATAGCCAGCGGGCATGATTTGGCCAGAGACAACCCTGTTCTGGGGCAGACACCGGATGGCAGGTCTCCCGATGGCCCTGCCAGCCTTTTTGTCCCATCTCAGGCTGGGCTCACATGGCCCAAAAAGCCCCCTGCAGCAGACCCCACAAAAGGGCAAGTAATGCCCACGCCAGACAGTGCATTGCTCTTCCCTAAAATACAGGAGGAAATTTTTTGGACAGATCCTGGCCCTTGTCTCATGCATGTATGGATAGTTCTATGTCCAAAATTTATTCCATCTCCATTGGACATGGCTTCATCCTACACTTCTCAGAGCCACTGCCAAGACTTCACTGCATCCTCCGCCTCTGCACCTCCCTGTAAGCCCCAAAGGCTCCGGGACCCCTCAGGACCAGCCAGCGGGACCAGGAGCCCCAGCAATGCCCTGCCTGCGGCCCCCCTCCCCGTACCGGTGTAGGTGTAGAGACACTCGCAGTGGAACATCTCTGCCTCCTTGACGTGGCAGATGCCACCGTGGTGGCAGGGGTTGGGGTGGCAGGGGTCGTTGCCGCACTCGCCCACCCCGCTGCCGTACAGCACGTCGCTGCCTTTCTCCCGCAGGTCGTACATCTGGTTGTTCACGTCCAGGAGGCGGACGCAGCCCTTCAGGCCGGTTGCAGCCGCGGTACGCTCTGCCACCCTGAGGGGACAAAGGACACGGTGGGCGGGGGTTTTGTACCCCCATGTCCATGACCTCCTATGCACTTGGGTGATGCTATTTCAGGGATAACCGGTCCAGAGAAGCCCCCGCTCCACCAACAGCCCCCCCAGCCCCCACGAAGCATGCCGCACCCCAGCAGGGATGCTCCATCCGCATGCCGCGACACCCCGCAGCGGTCCAGCCCCCTACTCACGCAGCCATTTGGTCCTCGGGCGCTCCCCCGATGAAGAGGTCTGTGTCGAGGTTGAGCCCATCGGTGCCCGTCGGGCTCTCCCCGCTCACGTGGGGCTCCCCGTCCACGGACAGCATGCCGCTGCGGCGGTTGCGGTTCACCACCAGCTGGTGCCACTTGCCAGGCTCAACGCGGACCTTGCTGGTGATGACGCCGGTGCCGGAGCCGGTGTTAAACCTGGAGCAGAGGATGGGAACCTCGTGTCTGCGCCTCCTCGCAGCAAGGGGGCCCGCACCATGGCACGAGGGCTGCTGCATCCCAGGGGAAGCTGGGAGCACATGGAGCAGGCTGCGCCGGGAGCACACAGCCTTCCCCCCGGCTGCCTGAGATCCCGTCTGGACTTTGCAATCTCCAGAGCTCTCCCCTCCACCTCGCCTCATCTTGAACCAGTGCCTTTTTGGAACTGTAAAAATAATTTCAGCTCCGATTCCTGGGGCTTTTCTCCTTTTCTTTTTTTGCCCCTGCATTTCTTTTCCCAGTGCAAGAACAGTGCCAAAAAAAGAGCTCTCACTTGCTCAAAAATCAACCTCCCACGCCTTTTAGCTTTTTAAAATTCAAACTGAAATAAGCAAATTAATTCTGTTGAAGAGTGCCACACAGAAACGAGTCTCCTTAAACATTCCTAATACACTAGAAAAACCATTCATCCTCTTGTCCATTTGATGCTACTGTTCCTTAACCTGGAAGCCTGCACCTCCGCCACCAGGGCAGGGGGCAAGGGCACCCACCTGAGCTCCACAAAGCCTCCAACCAGCGCCAGGGAAATGAAGTCCTTGCCGCGGTTCTGCCCGTTGTAGAGCAGCAGCCCACTGAGCTCCATCGTCCTGAACTCCATGGCGATGCGCACGGTGTGGTACGCCTTCATCATCTTGAAGGCCAGGTAGGACTTGCCACCAAAGCTGGGGATGAAGTACCTGATCGCTGCAAGAGCCAGGGGTGGGGGAGAAAGGAAGAGGGGATGAAGCAGAGGAGGGAACATGAGGACAGAGAGAGGATAAAAGCCCTGGCAGGAGCCTGTGAGCACTCTGCTACCTGTACAAGCAGTGAGAGCTCTTGAGAAGGCAGAGAGCAGCTTTGGGTCCATGCTCCTGTGCAATTATTCCTTGCCACGGCCTCCCAGACACTCGTACTGGTGGCAACCAACATCTCTCATGATGGCATGCCCTGAGAAGATTGCTCCCAGGCTTTAGGGATCTCGTGGGACTGTTTCCCCCATATTTCAGTGGTGTCCCCCAGCCAGCTCCAAGCATCTGGGGTCTTGCTGATCCTTCCCATGCTCCACACCGCTATTCCTTGCAACTCTGCTTCCCCGCTCCTCCAATGATTTTTATCCATCCTCCTAGAATCCCACGTAGCAGATTTACACTCACCACCCCAGGCTTTTATTTATTGCAGCTGAGATTTTCAAAGGGATTTGGAAGGACAAGCCCTATTAAAATTAACAGGACTGGGCATCCACACCCAGAAGCAGCTTTGAGAGCTCCAGCTTGCAGCTTTTCAGGAAAAAGCACTCACAGCCACCCAGAGCTCCCGGCGTGACACCAAACTGCCGGTGGGAGCTTGCAGCCAGTAACAGCAGCAGCTCTGGGTGGGCATGCTGCAAGTCTGCAGCTGTTTGCTAAGCAGCTCTGAGCACTGGGGAATAGTGCCTGAATTACCAGCACACACATCCCAAACGTTTGAGAGGACAGTACCTGTCTCTCCGTTAGAACCTAATGAGCACTCACTAGCTTCAGGAGCCGCAGGCAACACAACGAGACACAAGAGCAGAAGCTCACAATCCCCATGCTCCAGGGCACTGCTACAGCACAGCCAGCAAGAAATTGCTCCTGGCACCTTCTGCCCCTGCAACCTTGCCTCTTACAACTCACAGTGCATGCACAGCCTTTTTGTGGCAGGGGTAAAGCTGGTTAAAGTGACCCCTGAAGCACCAGCATTTGTTATGGGGCTGGGTTTGCTGGTGCCCCAAGTCTCTCCATCCCCACGCAGCCAGTGCCGGCTGCTGGACCACCACCCCTGACTGCCCAGCACATAATGCTTGGGAGAGCACGTAAGAAAATGGGCAACTACACAGCAGCACTTTCCCAGTTGTATCCTCTCAGCTCCTCTGGCTGGAGCCTGCATTTGGAACCAAAAGCCCCAGGAGAGACCCTTCCCCTGACTTTGCTGTCCTCACTGTTGTCCCTTGCCACCCTACGGCCACGAGCTCCACTGCTGATGCCCGGTAGCGCTGCCCTGAGATAAACCAGAGGCCACCTACGTTTCTCGCACACGGCCCCCCCTTTGCCCGCCGGGCAGCTGCAGGTGAACTCCTTGCCATCGTCCTCGCAGGTGCCACCATGCAGGCAGGGGTGGGAGTCGCAGGGTCGCGATGGCTTCTTGGTGGTGGGGGGCTGGCGCGTGGGCTTGCGCCGGGTGGTGGCGGGCAGGGTGGAGGTGGAGGTGGGTCTCCTGGTGCTCAGGGGTCCCGCCAGCTTGGTGTTGGGTCGGCCCCCGGTGTCCTGGCGCAGGACGTGGGCCGTGGTGGCAGCAGCGGCCGTGCTGTACCTCCGTGTGGTGGCGGGTGCCATGGTGGTGGCCGTGGTGGTGGTCACGGTGGTGGTGAAGAGCCTGGGGATCCAGTCTGGAAGGCAGCAAAGCGCAGGTGGAGGTTGGTGCTTTGCAGTACTCTCCGGAGGGAGGAAAGGAGCTTGGCTTTTGGGGTGGGAAGGCAGCAGAGAGGCTGCACGGGGGGCTCTGCAGGCTGCTGCACGCTCCCCAGGCCCCAGAGCAAGGCTGGACTCAGCTTACAGGTCCACCCGGGGTGGGGTGTCCCCACAGCGCCTAACCCAGGGGACGGGGGATTGACCACAGACGGACCAGAGGGCTCACCAAAGTCCATGAATTTGACGTGTTCCTGCTGGGGCTTCTTCACCAGGATGGTCTTCTTCTTGGAAGCTCTGATCTGCTTCAGCAGGGCCGCTTGGACGTCAGCTGCCGTGTAGGAAGTGGCTGATCATAGCCAGGAGGAGAAAGGAGAAAGACAAGTGTGAAGATGCAATCCCACCCAGCAGCCTTCCTTTCATGACCTCCCTGTGATGCACCTGAATCACTCCTTGCCTTAGAAAAATGCTTCCAGCCTCCCAGGCACCAGCTTAGGGTGCAGCTCCTCCCAGCATCTCTTGATTTTGCTGGACAAAAGGCATATCCCTGGCAAATGTTTACAGGGTTCTTTCATGCTCACGCTGGGTTCTCAGGCTGGCAGCACCACTGGGAGTGCCTGCTCCCTCCCCAGGCTGATGGGGAGTCAACGTCGGGGAGGCTCTTACCTGGGTCAAAGTGGGACTCCACAATGACACGGACAGCACTGCTCTGCCCCAGGTCTCGGACACGGATGCTCTTGAAATCCTTCTTAATGTCAGAATTGCGGAAAAGCTCATCCAGCTAATTGATTAGAGGTGAAGGAGGAAAGACAAACAAACATTAATGGGGAGATCTAGGGCATGGGTTTAGGTTCTTTCAGTAAAAGATCTTGGGCCTCAGTGAGTCTTCTTGGTTTCACCCTAGTTACATTTGCATCAAAACCTTTACAAGAATAATTTGGGATGCTCTCTATTCATTATGGCCCGAAATCAAAGGTTAGAACAGGACCAAGACACAGCATGGAGAAAGCGAGCTGTACCCATCACACCCATGGAGGAGACGTGAGCAGGCCAGAGACACCTTGCAGGTCATATAGGGATTTTCTACTGTGTGGCATCTAAGTCTTACTGATCTCTTCTAAATCTGGATAAACCTGCTTAGGCGCTTTGGAAAATACCATAAGGCAGCATTCTGCATCTTTAAACACCTGAATGCCTTTTAAAACTTGGCTCTCAGACACTGCAGGATTTGTCTGAAGTCAGATGAAGGAGACAGTGAGAGTCCACGACTTACGCACAGCAAGTCAGGGCTTTTACACCCCTGCAGGCAATCTGTCCAGCCTTGTGTGGGACCAGCACCCATCACAGCTGAAGGCCACCACTTCTCTCCCTTGGCTTCAAGGCAAAGACAGAAGAAATAATTTAAAAATGGTCCTATGGTATAGCCTCCCCCCATAAATTTGGGCACAGCGATCCCAGAGGGACAAAGGAGCTCATCAGGTACACGATGTCCTCTGGCCAGTGCCTGTGCCATGCCGTCATTTCCCCCAGCCCTGGGAAAACAGAGCCCAGCCAAGTGTCCTGCCTCCTCAGAGGGGAAAATGGATGGACCAGTCAATGAAGCCTTTTGTGTGTGGGTTTGGATCCTCAGCTAAAAGCCACTATTGTATTGGGAAATATTGCTTTTGTGATACAGAACTGAATGAACCATATGGTCCGTATGCCAGGCACACATCTGCTTCTATGACTGTACTGAGGGCTTGCCAGCTTCTAAGTGCAGTCTGGAAGCACCTCTAAATATGTCAATCTCCTTGCAAAGATGCTTTGTATTTGCTGTGCCACACTGCAGGCTACAGTATAATGTTGCTACCCCACCCAGTGCTTCCTTGGCACGCCCAGACGTACACACTGCTACGAAAGCCCACCTGCTCCAAGAGCTGGCAACACAGCGCTTCTCTTTACAGGTGGGAGATTGGATTTACGCAAGCAGCTTCCCAAGCTGTGCAGCTGAACCAGAAGGGCAAAGGGGATGTGGGACACGTTTTTGTCTGCAGGCTTTTCATGGAGATACAGACACTTTGGGAAATCCAGGGCGTTAAGGCAGAACCCCTTCTCTGAACAGCCCCATCACCAAGATCAAGCTGAAAAAGGAGAAGTTTTGACCCAGCACATAATGAAGGATGCAACCCACCAACACAGCACATGGTAAAGCCAGTAAAGCCTACTAATGCACGTTGGCTCATAAGAGATCAGGCAAATTAGGCAGAATTGGTGCATCATCTCCTTAAGTGCCCACCCCAGGAAAGCGCAGACCCTGGAGAGAAGCCACGTTCGCTGCCAGCTTTTGTAGGTTAAATTCACCTCAAGAAAAACCTGACACGGAGCACTGCTCCTCCAAGGCACCCAATGCATTTTGACAACTGGTCTCTGTGCTCTCATTTGACGAAAAGCAACGACAGGCCATGGTCTCCCCAGAAGGCATTGAGCACGGAAAGGCAAAGTAAGAAACCCAAGGCAGTTTCCACGCTCGGGACAGCAAAGACACTGCAGTCACAGAGGGTGTTGCCTGCACGGGGTGCTGCGGCGTGCAGAGTTGGGAAAGCAGGCAGCACCTGGCCCCTGCCTTAGCAGAGCGGCTGCGCTGAAGGGCAGGGTCCTCTTTTCTTTTGTCAAGCCCAGAAACGCCCTAGCCAGACTTTCAATCATGTGCAAAGGACTCACCGCACTCTCAATGCTCCTGGCCGTCTCCCCAAAGAGCTCTGACTTGGGGTCAGCCATCTCGGGCGTGTAGAACAGCTCCTGGCCTTCCACCTCCTCCAAGATGAGGACTCCTTGGAAGACTTTGGTAGCTACGGGAGGGAGGGCAGACAAGACAAACCCCTTTAGTCGGCTTGCGGGGAGGGGGCAGGCGTGTGGCTGACAGCCGCAAGGAGCGTTCGAGTCCCTGGGGGGAAAGGGTGATGGCAGTGTGCGGGTAGTGCCAGTGTTGGGGTTAGTCTGGATGGGTCTGGGAGAGCGCCATGGAGGATTAGTATCAGAGGGTGCTGGAGCAGATGGCAAAGACCAGGCTGGAGATGGCAGCTTTTACCATACGGTTTCCTCTGAGCTCCGGCCCGGAGAGCAGCCCCCCTGCACCGGCTGAGTAACAAGAGAAAGACGTTAGCCAGAGCAGCACACAGTCAACGCGGCAGGATCAGACACGTGCATGCAACGGGGGCACAGCAGGGCAAAACGTGGGCTCTGGGCAAGGAGAAGCCCCGTGCTGGGAGAGGCAAGTAGAGACCCTGCGAGCAGGCTGTGGCCAGCCTTGCAAAACCGCAACAGGAACCCAAGGTGTGGTTCCCTTCCAGGGAAGCTGTAGGAGCACAGAGGCAGCTAAGGAGATCCCTGCTGTGGGCAACCGTGTGGAGGGTTCAGAGCTCATGTCCTTTTGTGGGTTAAAAGGAGAATGTGGTGTCCGGACGAAAAGGGAAGTCCTGCTCCAAACCCCAAGGGACAGGGACAGTTAGAAGGACCTCACTGAGGAGACAATTGGGAAATGGCCCCTACGCAACGTTTTTTAGGGTGAGGAGAATGTCTGTACATGGGAGCCAATACTCTGGGTGAGCACAGGCATCTCTGTGTCTCCTCAGCATGGACGGTGTGGAAGGGACTGTGAGCGGGTCACGAGCAGCGCACGCCTCTGGGAAGCCCAGCACCAGCCAGTAGAGCTCCAGTGCCCCAGTAGTCCCAGCAGGGACCCAGCGCCTCTCACTCCTGTCCCGGCAAGCCCAGCTCCCTCTGCAGCCATCACACCAGCTAAAACGGGAATCCCTTATCCCCCTGAGTGCCAGGAACGTGCAGAAACCTGGGCAAAAAACTGGTGAAAGTTTGAAGGCTGTTACATTCAAGGGAGAAAGTGGTCACCTAAGCGAAGAAAACCACAGAGTGCACAAGGACAGCAGCACCGTGCCCGCTGGGGACCACGGCAGGGGGACACAACGTCTGCTGGCCACCACCACGGCTCCAGCACATCCACGTGAACAACCCCCCTGACAGCCCAGCCCCAGGCTGGCACCAGAGCGGGACCCACTGCCGACACTCGCCCCGCTGCGCATCGCTCCCTGCTCCGTGCCCTGCAAGAGCTCAGTCTGACTCCCGGCCACCAAAACGGAGCCCAGCCCCGAGGCCAAACTCACCCGGACAGTTGCTCCCTTCTGCATCAGCAGCCGCGGTCTTGCCATCAGAGCAGCACCCAAGCGGGGTGTTGTAACACGTTGCCCGCTCGATGGCTGGGGTGGGAGTTACCTGGCTTTCTTCCACCTCCTCTTCCCCTGCAGGGCATTAAGAGGAACATTAAGGGAGGTACGACCTCTCCTCTGTTAGACCGTGAGGCTGAGACACAGCTTCAGCTCTTTGGCTGAGCCCACAGCTGACCTCCCAAGCCCCAGAAGCGCAGACTCACCAGCAGAGCCTGCCCCGCTGGACTCCTGGTCTCCACTGATGCCCATCTCCTGGTCCCCACTGCCTTCTGCGCTGCCCGATTCAACGTAGGCAGGCTGGGTGGTGGCCAGAACCACTGGAGAAGTGGAGAGAGGGCGGACGGTGGTCTTCAACACCCCGTGGGTCATCCACGGCGTAGCGGCTGGCCTGGCCGACGTGACGCGCCTTGTTGTAGGGTGATCTCTCGCAGTGGGCCTGGCTTCCATCAGCAGGGAGCTGGTGGCCAGCTCGGTGGGCTCTGGAGCCCGGGTGGTCAGCTGCAGCGGCGGAGGGAGGATGAGCTTGTCCAAGGGCAGAGTGGGCAGCGGGGTGGGTGGTGCAGCGTGGCTCGTGTGAGTGATGGACTCTGCAAGGAGCAGCAAGAGAGGGCGGTTGAGGAGGTGCAGGTCTGGGAAAGGCTGCCCATGACGCTGGGAAGCATGGTGCAAACCGTGGGCAGTGCAGGAGGAGGCAGCCAGGGCTGGGTCCAGCCTCAGGCCAGAGAGGTGGCCCTGTCCCTGCTGGGGACAGCAGGCACTCACCGTGGCACTGCCCCATGTGCTTCACTGTGATGAGCTGTCCCTGCCGGCACGCAATGGTCTTCAGCTGGCACTGGTCCCCATAGGTGACACCATCAGAGCCACACACCTGGGAGGGGAAACGGAACAAGGTGTGAGCTGCATCTGTACTCCACCAAGCCCCGGGCAAAATAAACCCGTCCCCAACTTCCCAGGGGCAGAGCAGCTCAGAGGTGCCAATGACACACAATGTCATCTGCTGGGGACACCCATAACTGGCATGTCCCTGCCCCATGCACCAAGGACAGTGACCGCCTGCTTCTGGTGGGCAGGAGGAGACCTCCGAGTCCCAGGCCTGGCACCACCAAGCCGGCCACGCGTTCCTGCACCCACAGCCCAGCTCAGCCCCTCGGTGATTCCCCCAAACCTTGGTCATGTTGGCCTCCGAGCAGAGCGGGGACGGGCACTCGCAGTGGGCAAAGCCGTTGACCTCCACGCAGGAGGCCCCGAACTCGCAGCTCATTTCCTCGCAGGATTTTGGGGCTGATGGGTCTGGGGTAGGGAGAGAAGGGGAAAGAGATAAAAAAAGCATGTGCCAATTGTAAAAAAAAAAAAAAAGAAAAAAAAGAAAAAAAAGAAAAAACCAACAACAAAATAATAGTAATAATAAAAACCAACAGGCTATGCTGAATCCAAACCCCTCTCTCCTCCCAGCGGGGCTCAGCTCTCCCAGAGACTTGCCAGAGCAGCATTTCTGTGTCCCACGTGTCCCCTCTGGTGCGTGGCTCCCTCACCTTTTTCACAGCCGGTCATGCCCAGCTTGCTGCCGTTGGGGCACTGGTTGCACTTCATGCCCGTGATACCAGTCTTGCAGGAGCACAGCCCGGTCATCTGCTCGCAGTCATCGCGCACCGAGCCCACCGGGTCGCAGTTACAGGCTGGGCAGGCAGGCAGGGGAAAAAGAGACCGTTGTTCCGGTGGCTCCGCGGAGCTGACAGCCGTCACAACGGTCCCTCGGCACCCCCAGAGCGAGGAGGAGGATGCGGGGAGGACCGCAGCGCTGGCTGCTACCCTGTGCTTACCGGCCCGAAGACTTGGATTTAACGGCTTCAGATAAGAGAGAACTAAGTACAGACTCAGAAGCCATTTCGGCAGTGCTGTTACAAAGCTGACTGCCTATTTCTAATTTAAGCTTTCTGGCACTGATCTCCATCTACTGAATCCTGGCGTGCCGGTGCTTCGATAAGCCCTCCCTCCTGGAGCCGGGGAGGAAGCCAGGAGCTTGCCTGAAGCCCAGAGCATCCTCCCCAGCCTTCAGCTGCACCGCAGCGTCTCCAGCAGAGCTCGCTGCCCCCGGGAGGGCACTTGGGTCCGTCCCTCTGCCCGACACACGCCTGTCACTCAGCTATCTGCAGTCTCAGCGAGAGATGGGCAGTACCACGTTCTCTGCAGAGAACATTTCTTTGCAGAAACAGCCGCCGGAGCTGACCGACAATAAGACCAGCATTAGGTTCCTAGTGTTAACACCATGCTAGCCCCGCCGTGCCCGTGGCACAGGACACAGGATGAGGGGTGCCAGCACTCACGCGTGCAGCCGCTCTTGCTGTCGGTGACGATGCCGCGGAAGTTCCAGAAGCCGGGCTCGCAGCGGTCGCACTTCAGGCCCCCCACGCCTGGCTTGCAGGAGCACTGCCCTGTGGTGGGGTCGCAGGCTCCTCCGTAGGAGCCATAGGGGTTGCACTGGCAGGTGCCTGCGAGCCAAGGGAGAGAGCGTGAGGATGAGTCCTGGCCAAGGAGGACAGGAGCCACCGCGGGGACCACGGAGCCACCCGAGCTGCTCAGCCGGGCAGCTGGTGAAAGCCTCCTCCTGCTCCAGCTACAAGGGACTGGACCTCCAGGGATTAACACGCTTGCTTTGCTCTCAACTACAGCTCCTCTCGCATTGACATCAAAGAGGGAGGAAGCTATTAGGAGTTTATTATTAATTCATTAATTAGGAACCTGATGGAGGGAAGTGATCCAAAGATAGATGGAGAGGCGCTCCCTTAACCCCCAGGGAGCAACAGAAAGGGGACGTGGGACAGAGCTGGAGAGCAAGGGAGACCTCAGGAGCAGCAAGCAGCGGTACACGTGCACATCCCAGACGGCCAGAGGCAGGCAGGTGGTGTGTCCAGAGCGGGCAGCAAGAGATAAATCTGCTCTAGGGGCTTCAAGAGGTGACTGCCTCCTAGTGTGTGCTTGCTGCCAGCACGGGGACAGAGGTGGGACAGAAACCGGTGGGATACTGGATCCTGTAGTGAGGGGGAAGCTGTCGCTGTGGACGGAAGGACAAGGGACAGGACTTCCAGAAACACACAGAAACATCACTATGAACCACTGCTGGCAGGGCGATGCTGAAAGGGAGGTGGCTCCATCTCCTCCCTAGTGTCCTCCTGACCTGCTCCTGCCATCTCGGCTGGCCCCTCTTGGCCCCAGGAAGAGACACAGGCTGAATACTGCTGCTTTTTAAATTATATGGTACATTAAACAGCGCTACATCCTCATCAGGCAGGCATTAGCCAGGCCCAAACATGGCTTGAGTCGTGTCTCCACGGGGTGATGGGTTTCCCTAACAGGCGGTCACAGCCTCAGCTGTTAATAGCTTGCTAATGCCTTTCAAAATGTGCCTTCTGCTGAAGTGCTGACTTCGATAATTATTTAATAAATATTAATGAAACATTTGCCAGCTCAGCTTCCTGCACAGTGCCACCACCTAGTCACTGGTCCTGGGGTGGCCTGCAGAAGGTTCGCAGGTGAACCTAAAAGCTCTGTTCCAACTCAGCCTGCAGCACAAGGACAAGCATTACTTGTGTCACACCAGCCTGCGAAAAGCCCAAAGCTTCCAGCAATGGGTTGAAGCACGGAGGGCATGGCCTGGCCCTAAGGGCACCTTCTGGGGTGTCCAGAATGGGCTCAGCATCAGACGAGTTCCGAGCAACCATCTTGCCTTCCTGCATTTCAGAGGGACTTAGACCTGGAAGGCCATCACTAGTAGGTATCGAAGGTGAAGCGTGCGCACATCTCCACGTGTGCACGCTGGGAGTCTGGAGCCGGGGATGAATGGAGGCTTTTTGAGCCTGGGGAGGGTCCGTTTTCCTTCCTTTCCCCTGGGACGGGACCCCACGTGCCCCCTCCATCCGATCCCTCCTGCCTTCCAGCCACCCCTGAGGGCCCTCCGTGCCCCCAGGCTGGGAACACGACCTTCACTCACTGGGGCATCCGGCTGCGCCCACTCCGAGCGCCAAGGTCATGTTGTCCGGGCAGCATCCGTAGACGGTCTGGCTGCAGTGCACGACCAGGAGAGGCGGTGGGGTTGTGGCGAGGGCTGCAGAGGAAGGCAGGGAGGCACAGGTTACCTTTGGCTGCCTCCAGGTAGAACAGCCAATGCATGGATCGAGCAGCTAGCGACATTCCTGCAAAACCACGTGGTCCTTGCAGAGATGCTGGGGAACGGGCGATGAAGCGAGGTCCTAGCTTTGGCCAGGGAAAGCACAGGGCATGAAACAGGAATGTCAGGGCACCAGGCTGGGGACCAGCGCACGCTGCGGGGACTCACCACGGCAGGCTCCCTGGCTGGTGACATAGAGGTCCTGGCGTTTTTCACACCGCGTCTTCTTCAGCTCACACTCGTTGGCGTAGGTCACGCCGTCAGAGCCACAGACCTGCCAGGACAGGGAGGGGAGCTGCTCAGGGCAGGCTCCCTGTCCACGGGATGCCCTCTCCTGCCCCACGAAGCATGTGGAGAGGCCACCAGGCTGAACAGAGCAGAGGGGAGCAGGGACCACAGCAGGCAGCCCAGAAATGCCCGGTGTGCTTACCGGGTTGCGTGGCACCGCCAGGCAGGTGAAGTCACACACGCAGCGGTCGTCCTCCGCGTCCTCGTCCCACCAGCCCCCGTACTGCCGGCACCGGTCCTGCTCACACTCGCTCCCGTCGCCGGAGCCCGAGCCCCCCGAGCCGCACTCTGGAGCAGAGGAGGACCACGGTGAGAAGGGCTCCTGGCCACCACGGCAGAGGGGATGGGGCCAAAACCCCCACCCTGACATGGGGCTGGGCCCCGGATGCACGGACCCATCCTCATCACAGCAGGTTTAACCTCTTCAGCAAAGGCACGGAATTACAGAACGGTTGAGGGTGGAAGGGACCTCCGGAGGTCATCTTGTCCAACACCCCTGCTCAAGCAGGGATACCTTGCCCAGGACCACACCCAGACAGCTTTTGAATATTTCCAACACGAATATCTCCAGGCAACCCCAGAAACCTGTGCCCGCATATATTAGGATGCTCCTGCCTGGACCTCAGAGAAGATCCCTCTCCCTTGGAGAAAGCAGGTTCTCCCACCGCTGCAAGAAGCCTAAACAATGCAAGCGACACAGGGACGCTTTAGGAGCCGGCCTGAGGTCTTCCTCGGGAGATCTGCCTGGAGATCAGGCGCAGCCAGCAGCAGGAAGGGTCTGATCTGGCTCCTGTCCCTTCGCCTGCCCTCCCAGGCACACAGGACAGCAGGGAGAATGCTGCCACTCCTGCAAACACGGAGAGCAGAGCAGAGGGATGGGGTCTGGGCTGGCTTTGAAGATCAGTTGGGCAGATATTCCTGGCCTGGTGGACAAACAACATATAAACTCTGTCCCTAGCCTGGCTGCCTTTCCATAAGATGCTCAGAGCTCCAGCAGCAAGAACAGAGATGTTGCTGCTTTCAAAGGCTTCTTTAATTAAAAGAAAAAAAAAAAAGAGAGGGAAAAAAAGAAAAATAAAAAACAAAAAAGGAAAACCTGCCCCTTTTTATTGACTGATCAAAGGCTGGGAGTTGGCATTACACAGAGAATTATTCAAGATCTTTTCCCAGAGGGACATCAACCTGAAACTCCCAAAGGAGGGCTGTGATCAAACACCATGTTCCGCCTTGCCCTCTCCCCAAGCTCTGCCACGCACTGATGTTCTTTCCAGTGCAGTGAGCTGGGGAGTCTCAGCTGGCCGGGCTGGCACATCACAGCAGCGAGCTTTAGGGGAGGTTTATGCTCTCAGCCGGTGTTAACCCGGAGCTTCCCCCCAAGAAGGGCAGTGGGAAAGCTCAGGATGTTCTCAGTGTCTGACCACCAGAAAAGCAAGTCTGAGAGGTCCCAGCTTCTTCCAGAAAGATGCTGAGGTGCTTCACCCAAAGTACCCTGAGATGATTAAAAGATGCTGTTGAAGACAGCGGGGTCATGGCTAGCAATGGGGGACACTGCATGCCACAGATCTCCTCCCCAGCGCTGACCTGCTTATCTTTGGAAAGAACTCCGAAAGAGCAGCCTGGTGATGGATCTTCCCAAGCTGTCCAGACCGTGCTGGGACAGACCCAGCCGTGCTGTCCCTGCTGATGGAACCGAGTGGGGACCATCAGGGAGCGCTGGTCCCCTCCAGGGGCTGAGGAGCATCGCGGAACAACCCTGGGCATCCTGATGTCCCCATCCGGAGCAGTCCCTGGGCAGAGGGAGCAGCCCGGCACCCTGCTGCCCTAACCGCTCCCTTTCCTCCAGAATAAGCCCACCGAAGCGTGAAATTAAAGCAGCAATACGTCTTGCCCAGCCGACGAGGCGGCATCACTGCTGGCCAGCCGGGGAAGAGCAGCAACCTACCGTCCTCGCACGGCCCCATCCTGGCGACCTCGATGCTCTTCTGCTTCTGGCAGGAGGCTGCCCGCAGCTCGCACCGGTTGTTGTAGGTGAGGCCGTCGGTGCCGCACACCTGAGCCAAGGGCTGCCGCTCGCAGCGGGGGCACACGCACTGCCCGCCCGCGCACGTGCTGCCGAAGGAGCAGACCGTGCTGCCGCAGGACTCTGTAAGGACACCGGTACGAAATCCCATTTACTCTCATTCTGGCTTCTGGGAGTCCCGTGCCGTCTCTCTTCTCTCCCAGGTTCAGAGAGGATCTCCACGCGCTGTTCAGCCCTGGAACGCCAGACCGGCTGGACAGGTTTTATGGGGCTCAAAGCACTGCTTTTAGTGAAGTGTCATTTATTCTAATGAAGAACTGAGGCAAGGCTTTTAATTCATTAAGAAATTAGCACAGACGATTCCCTGTGCTGGGGAGTAGGGAGCGAACACACAAGCAGAGAGGAATTAACCCCCGGGGATGGAGGGAGGGGAAAGCTGCAGAGATGTGTGCGATCAAACAGCCCCTTGACGCTCCCCCTTTTGGTGATTGCTATTAACATGTTCTTAGCCCAATTTCTTTGCTCGGCTCAGACAAAGGAGAAAGCCCCACGTCCCCACCCTGGGGTTTCTCTGGTGCCTCCCATACTGCTACAAACACCCAGGGAGCCTTGGATGGCCATGCCCAGGCTGAGCATCCGCTCCCCGAAATGCCACCGAAAGGAGCGAGAAGAGGGACGAAGGGGACCTTGCCAGACTCACTGCAGTCGCCTTGGGCAGCCACCAAAATGTTCGTCTGCTGCGTGCACGCCCGGACGTGGAGCTCGCACTCGCTGCCGTAGGTGTTGCCATCTGTGCCGCAGACGGGCTGGGAGGAGGGCACGCACTCCGTGGGGCACACGCACCTCCCCGTCTCCGCCTCGCAGATGGCCCCAAACTGGCACTTGCCGCAACGGTCTGCACGAGTGAGGAACAAAAAAATGGTGGGTTAAAACAGCAGGGCGGGCATCGCTTCCTAATGAAGCACCGGAGCTGAAATAAAACCCCGCTGCAACCTCCTCCCCTGTGCCAAGCCCTGCACAGGGCCCTTGCTGGACCAGGAGCCCCAGCAGAGGTGAGGCTGCAGGAGGCAGAGAGGCAATAACTACTCGTAAAAGCCGGCAGGGCTAGGAGTAATTGTGATGAAATGTCACCGGAGCCGTAAGCTGTTGCAGCTAAACAGGAGGCGGGAGAGAGCATGGGGCTGAGTGCAATTATGGGGATTGATAAATTAGTGCCAGCCATGGGGAAGAGGAGCGCAGCCCCCAGGCAGCAAGCAGCCCGGCTGCCGGGGGCCGGGGAGGCAGGATTCACACGTGGGAAGCCAGCGGCACGGGAGGTTTTATTGCAGGCTCTGAAGCCAGCTGCTTCCCAAGGATGGGGTGCGAGTGCTCCCCAGCGGCACCGCTGTGTCCCCCCGGCACCCGGCTCTCCCTGGGGATGGCTGTGTGCCTGCCTGCCCTGCAAGCCCTGTGGGACATCTTGGGGACATCACACGAACGTGACACCACAGCCAGCTCTACCCACGGAGGCAAATCTAGAGGCTGGTTTCACGCAGGGAAGGAAACAGCTTTCAGGGAATGCAAAATCCAAGTGGAAACCAGGGCGCTCCCACCCCAGGACCAGGCAGGGCTGCACTGCAGCATTCCCTGCGGACTCCCCGCGTGCAGGTCCGAGATCCACAAACAGGGCAGAAGACACCCACGTGCAAAGAGCTCGTCCGAGCTGACAGCACCACGACCCATGGAGCCGCCTTCCCCCAGCTCATCAGGGCATCAGCAGCGCTGGAAGCATTTCTAACAGCACCGGCAATTCATGGAGACCACTGGGACCCCCAGCCTGCCGGCTGCAAACACACGCACAGCACATGCAGGCTTGGGTCAGAAGATATTCATCTTTGTGGTAACTCGCTTGCAAAGGAGCTCTCTCTCATTGCAGGAGAGACCAGACTCCGGCCAGCACATCTCTCTGCTGATCCTGGGCATTTAGCAACGCACAGCTTCATTTTCTCCATCAAATACACACCCCCTTCCCTCCCCACCACTGGATTCGTGAGGAATTTGGTTCAAAGCTGTTTTTCCTTATTTTTCTTTCACCCAGCAGGAAGGGGAAATGACTTTAAGGCATCAAGGCCAGTTTTGACAGGGGCATCGCTGTGCCACACCGAGCCCTGGGTGCAGAGACAGGCCCCAGCTCTCGATACCCAGCCTGAAGATTACGGGCAGAATAGTGGTATTTTGACAAAACTGCAAGAGCCCAGCCGTGTCCGCACATCCTGGCAGATCGCACGCTGGGGTGAGCGCCGCCAGCTTGGGCTCTGCCTGTGTGCAAACACTTTCTGCCTGGGAAAGCTCTGCTGGCACGAGCAGAGAGCCTGCAGATGGAAGAGCTGCACGTGGGTCTCAGCTGCATGCGCACGGGGGGCTCTCGCTAGGAAAGAGGACGGACTCTGCAACCTCCGCGGGTGAGCTCGCTTCATCCCACACCGGGCCAGCAGCACGCTCCAGGGGTGAGGACACCCACCGACGGCACTCTGCTCCCCTTTCTCGCTGCGCAGCAGCACCCAGAGCACAAGCGCACCCGAGCAGCCCCACCGCGAGCAGCAGGAGGAAGGCAGGGTGCCCAGCTCCTTACCGCAGGGCCCCTTGTGCTTCACCCTGATCTCTCTCTTGAGGACGCAGGCCATGGAGTCGAGCTCGCAGGGGTTGCCGTAGGTGCGGTTGTCGCTGCCGCAGACGGGGTCGTAGCGGCCCTGGCACACTTGCTGGCACTCGCACACGGGCTCCTGGTTCTTCACCACGCAGGTGGCCCCGAAGGTGCACTCCACGCTCAGGCAGGGGCTGGGAGTGCCCAGGTCTGCAGCGGGGACAGGAGAGAGAGGCACCAGGATCAGTCCGCTGCTTGCCGAGCACCCCCGGGCACGGTGCGCAGCAAGGCATGCCAGCATCTCCAGCCTCAGGCCCCCGCCTGCCTCCCCCCAAGCCGAGGCATACGCGCAGAGCTCCTGGCCACGCACCAGCCCCTGCTCCTCCCGTGCCCACCGGCATGCCCGGCTCAGCATCTCCCCCATGCTCGGCGGAGGTCAGGGATGGGAAGCAGGCACGAGATCTTCTCCCTGCACGCCTGTCTGCTCTCCCCCGTCCCATGCCCCTCAAGGGGGCAACCAGGCTCCGATCAGCCCCGCACGTTTTCTACAGATTTCTGCAAACCCCACTGACGTTTGGGTCTCCCCAGCAGCTCACAGCCAGCACCAAGAGGCATCGTACTGAGGAAGGGCAACACAGACTACGGGCTTTCCTTTACCAGGAGCCAGCACCTCTTGTCCCATGCAGCAGGGGTGCCACCAGCCTGGGAGGTCTGGAGATGATGCCTGCAGCTGGCTTCACTACACCCGCTGCCTTCCCTTCCTCTGGGCTGGGAAGCTGCTGGCGGGGCAGGATGAAGAGAGCCGGTGTCCTTGCTTCGTCCCAGTCCTCAGGCACCTGGCTCGGGGAGCAGAGCCCCGAGGACGCCCCGCAGCACGGGCTGAGAGGCAGCCGTGCCCTCTGCTCTCGTAACGGAGCTGCTTCGTCTAAGTCAGCCGAGCAGCTGGCACCCCTCCCTGCAAGACAGCTGGCAGCGAGGAGGTGAGCAGCCAGCCTGTCTGGGGGGCTGGGGGGCGAGGAGGTGAGCAGCCAGCGAAGAGGAAAGGCTGAGTCTCCTGGGAGAGCTCTGCAAAGGCTCCCAGGGAAAGCCCCGAGGTCTCAGGCGCTGGAAGCAGGCATGTCCCTCCTGCAGTGCCCTCCACCAGCCAGGAGCTGCTGCCCAGCCACCACGGGCAGCCAAAAGCCAGGACTGACCCGGCACTGCCTGGGGACCCCTTCCTGCGACCCAAGACAAAAGCCCTGAGGACCTGGGGCAAGGAAAGGACATAAATTTAACGTGTGCTGAACACTGACGAGGACACATTGACAGGAAGGATGTGGGAACAGACAGCGCAGCAGGGGTGAGACGGATGCAGCAGCAGACACAGCGCAGCCCCACTGACAAGGAGCAGCAGGGCAGAGCCCCCCGAGCTGCTGGCATGGCCCAGGGGGTGGGCAGGGGCCAAAGCTCTGTTCTCCTCTCCTGCTATGCCCAATGTGATGAGGCTGCAGAGCAGGATCAAGGCTTGAGCCCTCAGGAGTTTGGCTGCATGCCGTCAGCCGGCAAGAAAACAGCCCAAAACACGGGCACAAGCAAGTCTGAATTTTGGATCTGGCTCTTTGGGAAGTCCCTGCCAAGTCAGAGCTTAGAGCCAAGGGACTGCAAAGGAACAGGGGTATGATTCAGGCATGTGGCCACTACTTTGACCCAGACTTTCCACCTCTGTTCTCAATTTCCCTGCGGCTGACGGGTTTACGAGCAGTTCCCAAGGACCAGGAATCGCTCCCTGTGATGCTTTGCCTTGTGATGCTGCTCATATCTCATGCTTGTGTTCCATTTAAAAACAAAACAAAACACACGAACAGTAATCATATCCCCCAAACACACAGAGGCAGCATGCTTGTATGGAGAAAGAAACTCAAAATGCACACTCTTGTCTTGGGGAGCAAGCGAGCAGTGAATGGGAGCGCCAGGAGGTGCCAGGGCTAATGGGGAACACAGCTCTGACATTTCGTGCCCTTCCTAAGCAGGCAAACCCGCAGAGATGCAGCACATGAGGTTCCTTCGCAACCTGAACCACAGCCTGTGGGGTTTCCCACACAGCCCCGGGCACCCGCAGAAGTCAGTGGGGGTTTTGGCAGCAATTTTGGTGTGGGTGGATGTAATGAGGAGCTGGTGAGCAAGGACCTTAGGCTGTACTATAATCAAGCCCTGCTGTCATCCCTGGCTCTTCTCCATCTTCCGGGCAGGGAAACTGAGGCATGGAGGAGGCGTAGCGCCCATTCTGCACCCTGGCTGATGCAAGGGCACGATCCCTCACCTGCTGCTGAGCTTTGCAGAAAGCTAACCAAGCCCTGGGAGCTGGGGACACCGAGCTGCCTTGCAAGCCTCGCCTGTGGCTGGCGAAGGGGAAGAGGCTCTGAAGCTGTGTGTAACCCACGGCACCCATCCGTCTGTTCCCAGTACACCCAACGGGCTCCATCACCAGCTCTACGGGGACATAACGGGGTATTCCTAGGGAAGAACCACATCCGAGCGCAGCCAGCTCCTCAGTGCTTCCAAGAGGCACGCGGTGCTTTGCTGGATGCTGGGGAGCCACAGCCCGGCCCCTGCAGCCGCCCCGCCAAGCACGACACGCTGCGGAGAGCGAAGGGACAAGCACCGCAGCCCCGGGCAGGCAGGGGGCTGGGGAAGCAGGAGGCGGGCAGGGAGGGGGGTTAGTGGGGGCAAGAGGAGAGGAAAGATCAACCGGGAGCAGTCTGGAGTGATGCATCGGCCAGAGGGGGGCTTGCAGAAGAGTGGGGTCCCGCACCACCCACCTCTGCTCCCAATCTCGTTCGCCTCTAAGGGTCAAGCCACAGCCAGCACCAGACGAGACCCCGCTGCACTGCAAGGTGTCTCCGTTCTGGCAGGAGGCGCGCAGGGCAAGGGGATGGGAGCAACACCGGGGGAACTTCTCCGCCCCAGGGGCTCTTAAGCAAAACTGGAGAGGAAAGGAGCAGTGGGGAGAGGCCAGGGCTGTCACTGGCTACGGAGAAGGGGAGAAAGCCGACCTCCTAGCAGAGATGTCCGGGTAGGGAGCAGAAGGGTGCTGCGAGGACACAATTCCTTCCTCCAAACAGGCAACACTGTAAAACACAAGACACAGACGAAAAAGGAAAGAGAGAGAGCGGAGGGAGAAAGAGAGCAAAAAGAGGCAGGGAGGAAAAGACAGATGCAACTACAGACACCTTCCCTCCACCTCCTGTCCAAAGCAGCCTCGTCCCAGCCCTCCTTTCTCAGCTGCCCATCACGGGGTGAAAGCAGAGAAGGATTAAAAACAGGGCCCGGGCTGTTTTGTTTGGCTTTGCCTCCTTTGCCTTGCTGCTGGAAAACACAACGGCAGAGCTTAGAGTTCACGAGATATGCGCAGGAGACTAAAACATTGCCATCGTATTCATGGTCTGCCCTTCACTTCCCTTCGGCAGCCCCGGAGGGGCTCAGCTCTGCGCATCCCCTGCATCCTCACAACGAAGAGGTGTGGACCAAGGCGCCAGGTTCACCTCCGTGGGAGCCGGATGCGGACAGAGCTCGCAGCTCCCTCAGCCTGCCCTGCCCGCTGACTTTCCGTGAGTCCTGCCCCAGACCGCACTGCTGGACCCTGCATCCCAAGGACGCCTTGGCCAGGAGAAGTCACCAGCAGCGCTCCTGCTGAGACCACCTCTCGTGACACACCTGGCGGTGGCCTGCTGCTGGCACGTGGACTTTGAAATCTGAGGATTTGGCTGGCAGAGCCCCAGCTTTGCTTTACTTCGCCTGGACGAAGGGCTTTGTTTGCTCCCATCCCACCAGGACACAGCTCCTGAAAGCAGATGTGCGCATCTGCTGTGCTCACCCAGAGGGCGAGGAGCTGGGAGGAGGGATGAGATAACAGAGAATACGATGGAGAGGGGAATGACAGATGCACAGGGACCATATCCCACTCTCCACTGGCCTCACTCCACGACCGCAGTGGAAAGGATGCAAGCCTGGCAGCAGGGCAACCACCAGCAATAACCTCTCTGCTTGCCCTCGAAATGTGGGATGCTTTAGCACAGGTCTGACCGCCCAGCTGAACACAACCAGCTCCTCCAACGCTGGCCACGGGCACCTTGCTTTGTCCCTGTCCTCCTCTTCCTCCCACATCCAGGGTGGTTTGCATCCCCAGCAGCTTCCAGGGACATGGCAAGGCAGAGGACTGAAAAGCGCCTTTGCTGCCGTCCTTGTAGAAAGCACTTGGGGACCTGACTCATAATCATCCGACAGCCAGAAACACACTGAAATGGGTGATTAAAAATAACAGTTGTCATTATATTAAGTGTGATTTTGGGAGCCTGACAAACGATTTTCCAGCAGCTGGGCCTGGCAGGATTAAAACCTACCGCAGGAGCACGAAGCCAACAAAACAGACCCAAAACACTGGGCTGAATTTGCAAGTACTTCAGAAGGTTTGAAGCATCTGATACCTTATAAAACATCAGCTTAAAACAGAACAAGGTTCTAAACCTCCAGTAAAGACAAACCCAAGCTGAAACGACCAGTCCTTCGAACCCATGCAAACCAGTCCAGTGACTGTGTTCAACCTCCTTCATTTTCCATGCAATAATTTTAAAATTGGACGTTCCCGACATCCTAGGGACCCGAAGCCCCCTCCTATCACACAAGCCTCCATTGGAAAGGTCAAAAGCTTCTCCCAGAGACGAGACAAAGCCACGGCGAGACCTCCAGAGAGCGGGACTGCTGGGAAGAGTTCCTGATGGAGAGGACCTGGAGCTGAGAGAGGCGGGCATGGAGGGGAAGCATGGCAGGAGCCTGGGGACTGGCACTACCCTGGGAGGAGGAATGAGCGGCATGGGCTGCACGGGACCCGCGCGGTGATGGGTGCGTGCCTGGCTGTGGTGGTGGATGAGAGGAGCTGGTGGACATCACAGGCACTTGAGTAGTGTTCAACACAGATGGTTCTTCCCCGCGTTAGCGAGCACATCAGACAGAGACAAGACCAAGGAGGAACACACACATACACACACAGGACTGTTGACTGCTGGAAGGAAAAAGAGCAGGAGGAACAGATACTCAGGGCTGGTGGGCTGTAAAATCGAGGAGTGCCTCGGGCTTGCTCCGAGGTGGGAACCCATCCACGACTTACCTGTGGCTTCCCAGCATCAGCCCGAGCGCTGCGTGCCTGTGTGGGACGGACACAGGCTGGGTGCAAGCGGCTGCTGGGGTGGGAACGAGAGGTGCGGGCGGCCAGCCTGGCGGCACCAGTGCTTACCACAGGGTCCGCTGTGCTTCACTGGGATGGCAGCTTTCTGGTGGCACTCGGCCTTCTGGCGCTCGCAGTCGTTGCTGTACGTCCGGCTGTCGCGGGCACAGACAGGCCGGTAGGCACCGTCGCAGGAGATGCGGTCGCAGGAGCAGCGAGCGGTGCCGCGGCGGTTCAGGCAGACAGCGTTGAACTTGCACTCGTCCTTGCATTTGTCTGGGAGAAGAAAGCAGAGCAGCACTCGCACCCGCCACGAGGACAGGGAAGGGGATGCTCTCCTTTCCAAGAGCACGGGGAAAGGCAGGAGCCTGAGCGCTCCCGTTCCCCAGCAAGCAGAGGTACTTACCCTGGTGCTGGCACTGCCCTGAACGCACCTTCTGGATCTCCAGCCCCCGGATGGCCCCCGAGCGCCCCATCACGCACTCGTTGTCGTAGGTCACCCCGTCGTCGCCGCACACCGGCTCCCGTTTTGGGGGACAGTTCTCGGGGCGGGAGAGCAGGTCTGCCCTTCGGGTGCGGGGGTTCACCCGGCACACGCGGTTCATGTCGTTGAGGATGCCCTTACAGGGGTCTGCACAGAGCCGAGGAGGAGGAGGAGAGCAGACAGTCAGGCGCGCTCGCATCCTGCCCAGGGAGGTGCTTCCACACTGCCCCCCGTCCACCTCGGCCAGCCCCACGAGCCCCTGGGTGTCCCCACGGGGGTTCAGGGGGTGCCGGTCTCCCCCCCAGGACCGATGTCTGTAGGGCTCTGCGTGCGCAGGGGCTCACACTGCAGAGCTGCTCACCTGAGGACACGCGCCCCATCCAAGGCGACCACCGGATGGGACGGGCGTTTTGTTTTTCAGGTGTTTCCACCCTTTAATTCTACTGTCTGAATCCCTGAACTTCTCATAATCTCAGGCTGACAAAGGGAAGAACAGGGCCGCAGCTGAAATCTGTTGCTTTGCCCATCTTAACACGTGCAGTAATCATGGAAATGAAGCAGATGAAGGAGCTCCCGCAGGACCTGCCCTTATCCATCTTCCGATCCCCCTCCGGCAAAAGCTGCCAGGGCTCGCTGCTGCCCTGCATCGCACCGGGGATGCGTTACCTCCGCTGAGACCTCTACAATCCCCATAAAAATCACAAGAACGCTTCGCTTGGACCCAAAGAGCTGTAGGTAAGTGAGGGATGTGTTCTGGTTGAGGAGATGGGGGCCACACCAGTGGGATTTGGGATGAGGCAGCTGCACAGGCATTGTCTTGAGGACTGCATGATGAGGATATCTGAGATGCGCTCCTTCGCCTGCACTCCTCATCCTCGCTCTCTCCCCTACCTTGAAGTGCATCCTCAAGCCTCACAGCACTGCCCAGCCCAGCACAGTCCCTCTGAGGATGTGTCCAAGCACGTTCAAACGTCTGCAGGATCTACAGCCCGGCAGCTCAGCCCAGGCTGCCTGAGTTTCTGCTGACTGCCAGCAAAAGCCAGGAGGAGCTCAAAGGAGCAGCGACGCTCAAAGCCTCCCCTCTGTCCTACAACTGGGAGCACCCTGCGTGGCACCACCCCTGTCACACCTCCCACTCGCACCCACCTTGCCCTACTTGGGGCTGAGCAGGGAACGTAAAATTCAAGCTCTCCCAGGTCTGCAGCCTGCCCAAACACACTCCCACACTCCTTCCCCCAGGGACAAACGGGGGCCTGGCACGTCTCCTGGCTGATCTCATGGCTTTCCTAATGAATACAGTTGCTTTTAATTAACAGCATCCACAGCCATCACAAGACAAAGAGGAAGGCATCCTTCCAGTGGCAGGACTGCTGAGTTTTTCCCCCAACCTTTCCCATTTCCATCAGGTCTGCCCTTATTTCTGCTGGTGCGAGAAATATTTTTCACGCAGTGCCCGCAGGGGGCCGGGGGACTCACCACAGGCTCCATCAAACTTCTTGAAGACGTTCTCCTGCTTGTCACAGGCGTGCTTGTTGAGGTCACACTCGCTGCGGTAGTCCTTGCCGTCGCTGCCGCAGACGATGCTCTCGGCCACGCCGCTGCAGGACGCGGGGCAGACGCACTTGGCCGACTGGCCGTCGGCGGAGCGGACGCACGTGCTGCCGAAGCTGCACGTCACCTCCGTGCAGGGGTCCTTGGAGCCTGGGGAGAGGGCACGGTGTGAGAGCATCGCCACTGCTTCCACCAGCAGCGGTGAGCCCAGCACCACCACATCTGCCTCACCACCTCCGAGCGCCCAGAGACGCACAGGCTTGGCCCGAGCATCCTTCCTTTGGCTTCGGGGGATGCCGCAGCCAGCATCCGTCCCTGGTCCTGCAGCAGCCGGCCGTATCCTCCCCGATGTGCGCAAAGCAGGGTTGCGGGGCTGTGGGACCAGCCCTCACCCGCCGTGTGCAGGAAGGGGAGCTTGCCCCCTCCTCACCGCACCCCCAGCCTCCTCGCTGCCAGCACCTCTCCCTGCACGAGCTCTCTGAGAGCCTCTTGCTCCAGCAAACGAGCAGAACGAGGGTCCTTAAGGCACCTCCTGCAAACCTTAATTAGAGGAAGAACTTAACGAGCAATTTCCTCACCAACAGGGGAGGGACAGAGTTTATTTGCCAGCTCTTTTTTTTTTAAATTCGTTACTTTTTTATGATTATTATTTTAAATAAATCAGCCGGTGCTCTCCCCACTCTACTGAGAGCCCCAGCAGGGGAGCCGGGTGCAGATTTATTGCAAGCCAGCGCACCGCAAGCAAGAAAGGTCAAGTTAATTTACTCTGAGATGAGGAGACCGGGGTCTCATTTACACAGCTCCTTGCTCGCAGCTGGTGAATGCCAGGCTGGGAAAGGGCTTTCATCAGCCCACCCAGCCCATGCACACGCCTGGGCACTGCGGCTTGCAGCCGCCGCAGGGGTGAGTCGCTGCGGGGAGGCAGAGCTGGCTGAGAGGGGGCTGCTCCCACGGGGTCTGCCGTGCATCTCCGGAACGCCTTGGGCCATCAGCCTGACTGCTTATTAAACACTGCTGGTGGTTCTCTCCTTGCCCCTTCCCACCAGGTCTGCCCCCAGCGGCCCAAGAGCATCGCCAGCACCAGAGCGATGCCATGGGGTCAGGAGAAGCAGCCCCGTCCTTGCACGGCCGTGCAGACCCCTCGCCTTCTGCAACAGGGGACGCAGCCCTGCCGCCGTGCTCACCGCATGGTCCCTTGCTGATGACTTTGATCCGCCTCTGCTGGTTGCACTGGGCTTTCTCCAGCTCGCACTCGTTGCTGTAGGTGGAGTAGTCCGAGCCACACACGGGAGCCACCACCACGGGGCAAGCTGTCTTCTTGCAGACGCAGGAGGCCTGGGAGGGGTCGGTGGGGCTCCTCTCGCACACCGCCCCGAAGCCGCACAGCATCCCTCGGCAGGCTGGGGACAGAGACACAGGACACCTGAGACACGGGACGCCCGAGATGTGGGACAGACCCCGGCTCGGGGGCTGCAGCCCACCAGGGACCAGGATGGCAATGGCAGAGGAGGATGCCATGGGCACAGGGAGGTCCTGGCACTGGGCGAGGAGCAGGGTGCCATCTGCAGATGTCACCCTGTCAACCGGCAGGAGAAAGGAACGCCAAGGAATGGAAAAGAAATACCCTCGCCTGTCCCCGCGTGGGATGGATCGTCCCGCGCACGCACACGTTGCTTTATTCGCTGTCATTTATGCAAAGCAGCTGAATCACATGGCTGGAGCCTCTCTAAGAGGAGATGCACGGATCTCTTTATCGCATCCACTAATCAGAGCAGCCAGCGCAGACCAGTTCAGCATCTGAATTGCAAATGCGGTAGGGAATGTAATTTTTACATTCAAGGGAGGAAAGGAGAGGACGGGCGTCCCCAAACTCAGCTGATGCAGGTGAGACAGTGGGAGCAAGAGATGCCGGAGTTTTCCGCCAGTGCCGGGCAGCCCGCGCACCTCACCGCCGTGCGCACAGCTTGCGTTAGAGATGGAGACTGACCTACATAATGGCAGAACGAGAAATCATAAAAGGCAAAATAAAATCAGCTCGACAGTGGCTCATTTACACTTCAATTCCTGGGCGTTTGCCTTCGACCGCCTTGAGATTTTGAGCTCATATGCACAGCAACAATGCACCACTAAAAGACTAATATCATCAAATAAAAAAGAACTCTCTTTGTCTCCTGCCCAATATCTAAAAGCAATTTATCATTTTTATGAAGCGCTCTGGATAGTCTCTCCTGCTCTTTCCATTGCTGCTCTTTCTCTCCCTCTTCTGTTTTTTTAAATGCAGATAAGCCCATCGAGCTCTGAGATTAGAGAGTGCAGGGGAGGCTAGCAAGCGAGGAATGTGAACCGCAGGACAAGCCGGGACTCATCCTGTCCCCCTCCCCACGGCACCGGGTGCGCCGAGCAGAAGTGTGACCGCGTCGCGCACACGAGGGGCAGCTTTGCTGTGCCCAGATGAGGAGCTGGGGGGCAGCTCCGGCCCCGTGTGCGGGGGGTGCTTGGTGAGGTGCCCTGGGGACGAGACAAACCACCACCACAGGCGAGCGCAGTGCGGGAGACAAGGCTGTGAATCGAGCGGAGAGGCAGGGCTCTTTCACACAAAGCCACGCACGTATCTCGATTTCTGCCCCAAAGGAGCGATGGCCGTCAGCATCATTTAGGGTCTCAGCAAAAAAAAAAAAAAAAAAAATCATTAAAACACACATTCATCACACCTTCTTCACAAACTTCACTTCCATCTACAAAAAGAATTCCCCATGCAGGGCAAACCTACCCCGCGCCTCCTCCAGCAAGTCTGTGGGGCAAAACCCACGTGCTTGGCACCGCAGTGCTGTCCCAGAGACATGGACCACGATTTAAAAAAAAAAAAGAAAACACGGCAGCAAAAAGCACCAGAGGACAAAGTGACCCCCTCCTTCCCTGCTGGACCCGGACCATGCGTTCTGCAGAGCCCCGGCACGTCCATGCTGCTGCGCTCGGGGGGCTCCCCCCGGCCCCCCGACCCAGGAGCCCACAGCTGCCCTGCCCTGCCCTGCCCTTTGGGATGCGCCGGCTCCAGCATCGCCCTTACAGACTGGGAAAGTGAGGCGGGAAGGGTGTCCACAGTTACAAAGTAGGTGACAGCAGCAGCTCTCTAATTTCTTGACCTCTTTGCTCCCATCTTTCACCTCGGATCACTAAAAAGGAGCCGTGCACATCTAAGGGAAGGTTTCCAAAGCGAGCAGCTGCCCTAGTTCTGCTCCCACCGAAACGGAGGAAGTTTTCGGTGGAACCCAATTTAAGGCAGCACCAAACACTTCAAAAGCCCGGTGCTAACAGACTTGTTGCTATTTTCGGGCATGTTTCCTTTCCACACAGCTCACGCATCCATCTCGCTCCTGCCTTCAGTCCCCTGCCGTCCGCTTCTCCCTCCATCCCCGCGCCGCGCTGCCGCAGCTCGCTTGCTCACCCGGCAGGAGCAAGATCCAAACGTCGGACAGGACTTCTGAAGAAGTTAAATGCTGCTAATGGTCTCGACCCTTCTTCAAAGGAACTTTTGAAATTGTTCATTTGGTCTTGGAGCCAAACTTGGTTGTGTCACTTTTAAAGTGATCCTCCTTGTACTTGTGCCGCCCACGTATATTTAAGAATGTCTCAATTTGAAGTGATAAAAGCAATGGTAAAAGACAAAAAGGCAACAAAATTAGTTGGGTCAGGCCACATAAGGAAAACTGATATTTTATCAGAATTGAAGTCTCTGGCTATTCTCCCATCTGGAACCATATTCCTTAAACACATCAAGAATACCATAAGCCAACATAAAAGAGTTGATAGGGAGCATTTATTCACCTCCTGGCCCAAAGAGGAGGCAAATTCCCATTCCCGTGAGCTCCATCGCTGCACACCCCGGGCTGCCAGGCACGCACCGCTCAGGGGTGAAGGTCTGGGTGTCCCCGAGACACCAGGGGAGGACAGGGCAGGGGGGCATGGCGGGGCGAGGCACCGGGATGCGGCACGGATGAGGACCCTGCCTCACGGACTTTCGGTGATTGGGCCGAGAAACAAAGCAAGACACACAAACGCTTCAAACCAGAAACAAATTGTGACAGGCAAATTGGCTGTTTAAGCTTCTTTCACTTCTAATCATCACCAGTGCTACTGGTGAGGAAGCCTATTTGTTCCCAGCAGATGATTTTTAAAGCTCACCCAGCCAGTGCTGCGATGCAGATGGATGCTGCAAGCTCAGAACCGGTCAGAATAAAACAAAATGCCTCAATTCCCCTGCCAGATGCGGGAGGTGGCACGGGTTGAGATTTGGAGGGATCCTCCTTCCCAAGCACCTCTCCTTTTATCTGGGAGGATGCAAGGACCATCACTGACACGGGAGGAATAAGAGCTGGGAAATTGGCGCAGCCCTTGCCTGGTCCCCAGTCCGCCCAGGGCAGACGGGTGCTTTCGGCTCTTGGTCAAAACCATGCTTCAGACCTGCCCACAAAGCACGTGCCAAGGCTGTGCAGGAAGCTCAGCAAGGACCTCACGCCTTGCACGGCTCCGGTGAAGTCCTCCTGGAGCTGCACAGAGGGGTAGCAATGCATTTCGCAAAGCACGAGAGCAGCGCTGGAACAGAAAAGCTGCAGCGTGGAGCTGACCTTTCTCAAACCTCTCGAACTGCTGAAGATGAGGGAGAGCAGCAGCTCAAGCGAGGTGCCTGTGCAACACTCGAGCAAGCCCTACAGAACAAAAGGCAGGCTTGGGCTTATTGTAACCACACCGAGTGCCGGCCAAGCCCCTCTCCGTCTCTTAGCAGCACCGGAGCAGAAATAAGATAATAAGTAATAACAACAGCAATAATAGTAATAATAATAAGTGCACCTGGTAGAGGGGAGAGCAAAAGGTGTTTGCAGAAATAATCCATGCTAACGTGCATCCTGCCCAACTGAGTCAGCGCGGTTCCTGTGGGAGGACAGAGCATCCCCTGGCCCCTGAGCAGCCCCGGGCTGAGCCTGCACGAGCAGGAAGGGCTTGCAGGAGAGATCAGGGCTGGGGGACAGCCCTGACCGCGCTCACAGCCTCGACAGCTCACACACGCGATGCTCTGCCTCGCGCCCTGCAGCGACCACCTTGTTCAGGTTGAAGAGCACAAAGAAAGGTTAATGAGGATTTCCTGTCTGCTGGATAATTGGGGAAAGTGTGCGGGCGCAGCCAAGTGATCTGCCCGTAGCTCTGAGCAGTGTAGAGCAGGGGAAGGTTGGGGAAGCAGCCTGTGAGCAGGGGGTGGCCGCTGGGGGGGTCCCAGGGCGAGAGAGGGGAAGGGGGCACACGTGCACCAGCATGCAAGCAGCATGAGCCGCCTATGGAAATGCCTTGGTTCTCCCGTTTGCAAAAAAGAAACATGGATAATAATAATCATCAAGTCCCTGATGTCAGTAGGTAAATAGCTCAATATAAGTAGCAGGGATAAATAACAAGCTGGCTCTGTCGAGTGCTTTGAGATCTGGAGGTGAAGAGCTCTACCTAATAAGCCCTAAGCATTCACATTACGTTTATGATTATTGTTGTTAAAGTGGAGAAACATTTTAATGTCAAAATTGGTCTTTTCCACTGTGCAGAAAAAAAGAGCCAACACCACCGGAGCAGCAGCAGCACGTGGATTGTTTCCTGCACCCCCGGGCCCCCTACGCCGTGGCCGAGGGAGGGCACGGAGTCCCCTGGGGCTGAGGCCGTGTCCTCAGCAGGAGCCCTGCGGCTGGCGGACGATGGCCCAGAACATCCCCAGGGTGATGCCTGCAAATGTGCCGGAGGCTGCGTCCCACCCACCAGCACTCCCATCTGGTCCCCAAGGATGGGGAGGTCACCGGTGGGCCACGCTGGTGACTTGTCACAACCCGAATCCGGCTGTCGCTGCGGAACACCTACGTGAAAGAGGTGAAGCTGCCTTCACGGGGCAGGCAAGAAGCCGTTTCAAAGCGTTGGGCAGCACTCCCGGAGCCCAGGAAGATGAGCGAATTTCTTCGTGGAGGGGATGGTCAAGCACTGGAACGGGCTGCCCAGGAGTCCCCAGCCCCAGGGATTTAAGAGATGAGCGGAGGTGGCACCAAGGGACGTGGTTTAGTGACGGCACTCGGCAGCTCAGGCTGCTGGTGGGACGTGGTGATCTTGAAGGTCTTTTCCAACCTCGATGGCTCCGTGAACCTACAGACCGGCTGAGCACGCCGCTCCTCGGCACGGCGACGAGAAACGCGAGCACGGCAGCGGCACGCGCGGCGGCAAAGGGCGAGAGCACGCGCAGGGCGGACCCCGGAGCCCTCTGCTCGGGAAAGGGACGACGCGGTGCCGGGGAAGCTGCCAGCACGAGGACGGCACCGGCGCAAAGGGCGGTGTTGGGGGGGAGCGAGCGCAAAGCGGGACAGAGCTGAGGCCGCGGCCTCTGGGGGTGGAAGGGGAGGCCGGGCGGGAGCGGCGCATGCCAGGACGGCGAGGACCAGCGTTAATCCTGCGCATTGCCATGGAAACCAGTGAGGCCGAGACGCGCGTCTGCGCGCATCGCACCGACCGCTGCCCGGGGCCGCCCTCCCCGCCGGCAGCATCAATTCCATCGGCGAGGCAGCAGGAGCCGCCTGCCCTGCCGCGAGGTGCCCGGCCGTCGGCCTGCCGGGGCTCAGCACCCCCCGGTCTCATCGGCTGGGGGTGCTGGTCGTGCCACGCTTAGCCTGGGTGCCTGACGCGGAGCTGGAAGGCGGCAGTGAGCAGCGGCGGGGCTCAGCAGACGCGGGCCGAAGGCAGCGCCAGCATCCCGGCATCCAGCCCCAGGAAGGGTGCGGGGAGGACAGGACCGTGCACACCTCGTCAGGACCGTGCACACCTTTCTTTTCGCAGGTGCAGCTGGGCCACAGCGCAGCTGCCAAACCGTCATCCCCAAGGCCACAAGAACCTCTCCAGAACAAGTCCCCGAACCACATAAAGTTTCCAAGCCGACATGTTTTGAGGATGGAAGGTCCTTAAGAAGCAGAGAGACCAGCAGGCATCAGCGACCCCATTTGGGAACCCCTGTGACGCTCTCAGCTCTCCAAGGAGCTTGCCCAACATGACAGACCTCTGGGAAACCAGGCATCTCCTCCGGAGACCACAGCCTGGCAGCTCAGCACCTCCAAGCATGCTCCACGCTCCTGGGCAGAACCCCAGAAGCTTGGTCTTCACCAGCCACAACCTTTTACAGCCCAGCACCTGAAAGCACTCTTCCCTTCGAAAAGCCACCAGCACCTAAACCTGCACTGAGCGCTGCAGCCCCAGGTCCCCACCTGCAGAAGACAGCCCAGCCCCTGGGGCGCGGGGCAGAGGAGGGGTGGGAATTGCTGCCTGCATCTTTCTGTAATTAAGAGGAGGGAGCGGCAAGGAAAAGTTGATCAGTTGGAAGATCTGAAAGCAAAATCTCGCGCTGGAGGCAGAGAGGTGGCGGTGAGCAAGGTGAAGGTGGTGCCGGGGGCGGGCAAGGCAGGGAGGAGGTTAAAGCATCACCTCCTTGGGATGTGAAACATCAAAGCCGCTCTTGCGAATCAAACACCATCTTAAAAAGACTCTCTCATTAATCTGTCACAAGCCCCGCTGTGAGAGCGGCTCTGAGCAGGCTGTCGCGGCTCCAAATCGCTGGAAGGATTCATCAGCCCTCATCAGAGAGGGGAGCGGTTTGGAAAGGAGCCCCCGCAGCGGGGTCCTGCCCGTCCCAGCACACGCAGAGCACGCGGACCCCCGTGGGGAGCGGGGGCTGCCCCGAGGAGCCGCGCGGCAGTGAAGCGCGGAGCCCTACGCGCGCCGGGCGCGCAGCCAGGTGGGACGCAGCCCGCGCACCGCCTGCGCCAGGGAGGCGAGGGAAAAGCACCCGTGGATCGCTCCAGCCCGCTCCCGCCCGCAGAGGCCACGGTCTGCAAAACGGGCTGCCTACGAAGCAGGGAGACGAGATGAGAGCTCGGCGAGGCAAGGAGGGCTGCAGCCGGCTGGATGCCTGGGTGGAAGACGGCTCCTCCCCAGCCGCAGCAGGTCCAAAGCTCGTCCCCATCTGCGCTGCCAGGGCAGCACAGCACGCTGCCCTTTGCTGCCCTCTCCCAAGGCTGCAGGCTCTGGCAAGCCTTTCTGCAAGGTCTGCTCGTGCTGGCTGCAAGGAGCTTGCTCGTACCCGGTGAGCCCCAGCCAGCTGGCTGCCCCTCGGCTGCTGCACGAGCCTGTCCTGGGCTGCCCCTTACCCCCCCCACCATCTCAGCACCCCCCAGCACACCCCCAGCTGCGTGGCCACACGTTACAACGGCTCCTGTTGTTGGCAAACGCCCTCCCGTCACCAAAACAGCGAGGCTCACATTATGTCGCTGCAACCCTGGGACGCGCTCCTGCAGAAGCCACGTTCACTGGTCAAGATGACCTCTTCCAAAGCACAGGGTCCAGCAGTGCTTGCTAGCTCAGGAGCCTGCAGCGACGCAAGCTTCTTGCAGTGACTTCAGCACAACGCAGCCGAGAGAAGACAAAGCACTTTGTGAAGTTGCTTCTTTGTCACAAGGCTCCCAGACTAAATGCCGCGTCTTGGGCGACACGAGGCAGAGATGTGGGGACAGCAAGGTAAGCCTGGGGGATTGCAGTCTTAGAAAGGACCTGATATAGGGAAAAGCGGGAACACTTTAGCAGGTTCCCCTGTCTATTCCTCCTCTAACGCCTAAGCCACATAACATGAAAGCGCATAAATTGATCCCCAAGAGAAATCCCAAACCTCACTGTAAATGGAGAAGAAAATGCTCTCAAGAGATCAAAAGTGTTGCCTAATAACTGCTGCTGCCTTATCTACTGCTCAGCTTTTTGAAGAGCTACGTTTAGCCCCTCTCCTCTCTCCAGAGCAACCCTGCACCACTCCGAACTGGCTCGGCTGAAGCAGGAATCGCTGCGATATTCGGGGTGCACAGGAGGGGCAGGCCAAAAAACAACATTTTGGGTCACCGCGATGCTGGAGAGGGCTGCAGGGGTCCAGCCCAACGCCGCATCCATCCCTGAGCTGTGCATGCTCTGTAGGTCGATATTTCAGTCCACACGGTAATGAAGTCTTAAAGAACTAGTAGACACTATGCAATTAAAGGGGAGCAGCTGCTGAGAAGCCAGGTATAAAAATTTAACCTTGCACAGACAGTGATTTCTCCGTTACGTGATGTGTGATGAGAATTCTCGCCACGCTCCAGTGCCCCCACGTTCCTCCCCGCACAGCAAAGCCTCAGAGGAGAGAGGCGGCTCACTGACCCTTGGAGCTTGAGGACCACAGGCAAAACGCAGCCACCACCAGAGCCCTGCTGTTCCACGGTGATGTTTCAGCTCTTCTCTTCCCGTCCCCTCCCTCTCTTCCACAGCTGACCAGGTTAAGAGCACTGATGCTCCAACACAACCACTTGCACCACGGGGCATGAGGGGTGCGAGCCTCCCCCTGCTCCCCACGCCAGGGACGGAGCCCACGCTTCTCCGCACGTGGCAAGGGAGTTGTTACTTGGCAGTGAGCGGGCTTGTGACAGGAGCGCTGACAGCGCGATAAAGCGGGACGGCATCCCAATGGAGCGCCCTGCCCCAAGCACACGCAGCCCCAGGGAGCATCCCTGCCCCACGCACGCGTGTTTTCTATGTCTCAGAGAGGAGAGGTCTTGGCAGCCACCGCGGTCAGCAAGGGGCATCAGCACAGCTAACGCCAGCCCCACGTCCAACAGCCTTTGCTAAGGGGGAGAAAAGCCTGGGGGCTGCGACATGCAGCTGTGGGTGGACAGAAGAGAGACAGGTCTGCAAAACCTTCCCGGGCTACCAACCAAGATCAGCCCCGCCGTGAATTCGTTTCGCAGGATCCGAGTCTCACATTGGCTCATGTCAAAAGAGAAATAGGCTGGGACTAGCAGCCAAAGCCAGCAGGGTGTTCCGGTACCACCAGGCACAAAGGGAACAGTACTGAAGAGCTTGTGTTTTATTTTAAGTCGTATTTGCATGGCTTGTCTCCCAGGCTGATCGAGCGTCCCCTCCCCTATCCCCCTGAGCAGGTGCAGAGCTGCCTGGAGAGCCACCTAGCTCTGAGAAAACAGGAGCCCAAGGCTTTATTCCCAAGCCTGACCCTTACTTAGAGCAAGACAAAGCCAGCCAACAAGCCAACAGCCGAGGCTCTCCCACCTTCCCTCTCCTTTTGCAACCTCCCAGCAGCTGACGGACCTGCACCGGCACCAGGGTGTTCCTGCACGGGCGCAGGCACTAGGTGACAAGTGATAGGACACAAGGAAACAGTCTCAAGTTGCACCAGAGGATGTTCAGATTGGAAGTTAGGAAGAATTTCTTCATGGAGAGGGTGGCCAAGCATAGGAACAGGCTGCCCAGGGCAGTGGTGGAGTCCCCGGCCCCAGGGATTTAAGAGACGTGCGGAGGTGGCACCAAGGGACGTGGTTTAGTGATGGGACTCGGTAGCCCAGGCTGCTGGTTGGACTTGGTGATCTTGAAGTCTTTTCCAGCCTAGGCGGTTCTATGTCAGCGATCTTTGTCCCTCTCTCGCAGAGCTGGCACACCCCCCCACTGGAAGGCCAGACCCCTTGGGCAGCCGCTCGCCCACCGCCAGCCGCATCCTGCGCCCTCCGCTGGGGCAGCCCCTCCGCAGGGCTGATCCGCTCCTCCTGGTGCGGCTCGCGCACAACCACGCAGAGCAGGCGAGGGGAGGCGAGCACCTGACATGCCTTCCAAGCCCAAGACACTTATTTCCACCTCGTTACATCCGTGCCAATAGGTTACTGCCCAGAGGAAGCTGCTCATCAGAATTATGGGACGTTAATTAAACAATCAAATAAAAGACTGTCTTCCCATGGTGAAATACCAAACAGGTGAGGGTATCCAGAGCCAGGAGAAGATAGCATCCAGGACTGAGAGCACTATAGGATCGACCAGCTAACTGATATCCTACGCAGACACGAAGGGCCACCTGCACCAGCACTTCCCTGCCTAACCCCATGCCTGGACCAGTCAAGCTCTGTTCTGCAAACCATGTATTCATGGGGCTGCCAGGCACCAGAAAGCATTTTTCCAATATTTAATTTCTCAGATGTCCCCATCTCATGCATCACTGCTGCTTTTATGCATCCATAAATAAGTTAAGCACTGCTCCCCTGGCCTGGCGCGGCAGATTGGGCCAGCATTGCTCTATCCATGCTTGCCAAAAGAAAATGGGTGTCCAGCCCCCTCTGCCTTCTCAGATGTTTCCAAACCCAGCAGAGATGGGACCCGAGCCTTTCCCCCAGCCGGCTGGTTCCATAAGCACATCTGCAGGGGTGCACGGATGCCAGCAAAAGGTGGCACCCCAAGCGAGCCATCGCAACTTTCCCATCTGCAAGGGATGCTTACTAGAGAAAAGCTCTAGCCTGTCCCTCACTGGGAGCAGGAGCACAGCATGCAAGCGTGTGGTGGGACCTGAAACGGTTCTCCCTGCCCTCAGCAGGGCAAACAATACAAGCAACCTCATCTCCTGCATGCGACTCCACCAAGGGATGCTGCAAACAAACAGATCCAGCCTCTCGCCACAGATGCTGGAGTAACAAGGAGGAGGGCTGGTACCCGCCGAATCCTCCCCCACCGTTCATCTCACCCCAGGGGGTGCAGGAGGGCGCAGCCCACCCTGCACGGCACCTGCCCAAACCCCCCCAGGAGCACTGCTGCCCTGGGGGGCTGCAGCTGGGCCGACGCCGCCCCCGCTCCCATCGACTGCCGAGAACGGAGGAGAACCAGCCAGCCCGGACGGCCCTCGGCTGGGGAGGTGGAAACAGCCTTCGGTGGAGCCCAAGACAGCCGCTGTCCCGCTTGCTTGTGCCGGGACACAGCCCCGCCAGCCCTCCCCAGGCAGGGCTGAGGGCAGGACAGCCAGGCACAGCACCTTGCTCCCCCAAAGCCACTTAGCCAGCAAGCCCAGGACTGCTTGCTACTCCTCGCCCAACAAGCCTCGGCACTGAGCAGCGCACAATGAACAACACCAGCGCACAATGAACTCCACCAGTCCCTCCAGCACCGCACAAGCTGGGACCAACCCCTCACAAGGTGACCTCTTCCCCATGCCCCGAGCTCCTCCCTGCCCAGAAGAGCTTCCCCAAGACCACGAGAGGTGTTTGCCCCACATCAGGCTTGCGAGAGGAGGCACCTCACTTGGCGAAGCACCAAGGGCGGTACTTTTCCATCTCCTGTGGGGACCAGAGATCTTTTGGAGTATGTCATCTGGATGGGCTGGGCTGCTAATATTTTGGAGCCCTAAGCTAGGAGTTACACCTACGTTCGTTTTTATTTTTGCTTTAGATGTCTCCACTGGTCCAATTATAGATTAATCACATTTTATCTAGCATCCGTTTCTCCCCCGCCTCCTTCCCCACCCCCATCAGAGAAGGAAAGAGAGAAACAAACGTGTTATTAATTGGCTGCAGTTTTCTGCTGGGTTCTTATCTGTGCACATGAAACAAGGGAGGATGGGGAAGGTGACTGAGGAGCCTGCCAGCAGAAAGCAGGGCATTTTAAGCCTGATTTTCAAAGAAAACACAGCTCATATGATGACATTATCTGAGCGCATACTTGCCTGCCAGCAGCTTTTAAACCCATTGGCTGCTAGCAGCATGGCCTCGGAAAACAAAGTTCTACAAGTGTGTGGATCTGAAGGGCTTTAGCAAGACCCTGGCCCATAGGCAGCTTATGTCCAGCTGAGCACCAGTTTCCATTTTGCTCCTGATGCTGGAAAAGTTGACACCTCCAAAATCACCGCTCCCCGAGCTGCCCGGTCCACATCCCATGGTGCAGGACAGACTCCTGCCTGCTCAGATTCAACCTCCTGCAGCCACAAGCCTGCACAACCCACTCCAACCCCTTCCCAGCAAGACCAGGACCTGCTCAGCAGTGGCTATGCCCAGGGAAACACCATGTCCCCATCGCCCACACAGCAGGCATCCCTTCCCGCGTGTCCTGCACAGGTCTCGGGGCAGGGAAGGACGTGGCTGCCCTGGCCACGGTGCGGACTCGAGCTCCATGCTCAGCTCCAGAAGCTGAACCTTGTCATCCCTGTGTTGCTCTGATGCTACACCAAAAAAACAAAGAGACCAAGGGAGGCAGAGCACTCCTTCTGGCTATGTCCTCATGCTAGAGCCCATCGGCTTCTCAGGGTCCTTCCCTCACCTGGGACTCTGCCACGCGCACACGTGCTATTTGCTTTCTGTTTTGCTCTTTGCTTGCAGACCAGCAAGCCTTCCTGCACCTCCTGCTTCCCCCTTCCTTTTTCCAAAATCCAGTAAGACACTTCAGGGACAAACACAGCGCAGCCTCTGAACTCAGCACTGCTGCTTTGTAAGGATAAGGTCCCTTCCTCCAGTCCTCGCGGCCTCTGCAGATGAACCAGCAAAGCTGCTGGAGCACATGGAAGACCCCCTCTCCTCCTCCAGCCTTTCTCCACCTCCAGGACCGCTGCTGATGCAGCAGCGAAGGGCAGAGAGGCTCTGCCCTCCCTCCTCGCTGGGGCGGGGGAAAGCATCCCCAGGGAGGGCGAGGGCAGGGAGCGCAGGCGGAGCGAGCTGCTCTGCTCCGGGCACAGAGGCTGCAAAATAGATCACTGGGTCAGAGAGGCAGCCGCAGGGAGCACGAGAGGCTCCAGCGATTTGCATTCACAGCAACCGAGCTCCAGCAAGCGGCGGTGGACTTACCATCTCGTGGGGTCGGCGGGGTCTGGGTAAAATAACTATTGGGCTTGTCTGCAAAGAAAGAAAAACAGAGGGCTATCAGCAGTATCATTGCACACAATCTCCTCCTCCCCCCAGCCTCCATTCACAGCTCCGCAGCGCGTTTGGGGCCAGCATTTCATCCTCCCAGCACACCCCCTGTACAAGTGGGCACAGGCAGCACCTGCAGCAAGAAGGGAGCAGCAGGAGCAGCTCCAGGAGCCCCAGCTCTCCCGCTGGCCTCGATGCAGCATCTCTGGCAGCAGCCCTCCTCTGTGCCATTTGGCCAGGGCTGCAGCGCAAGTCCCGCTGCGCAGTGCCACCCGAACACCCACCTGGGCACCGATCCATCGCTTGGGTCGAGCAAGGACAGCAGCGGGGAACCACTGTAGCCCCCCAGAAATGAAGAGGGGAGAAAGGGGCAGCGGCAGATGAAATATCCCAAGGACAGGACTGTGGGGCTGGAGCGAGGTGGCACAGCCTCGCCATCATCCAGCCCTCCACTTTTTGGAAAGTAGAAGAGTTTCACTTGGGCAGCTGGCTCCACGGACCCTGTCACCCCGAACGGGAAGCAGCCTAAAGCCAAACTGCCGTCTACTAAGTGTTGTGCTCACGGCAGCAAAGCCAGGCTCTGGCAGAGGACACAGTGCTTCCTTACTGACCAGGCTGTCTCCTATCGCCTCTGCCCTGCTCTGGGCAGAGATTTTGAAACGCATTCACGCCTTTTACCAGTTTTATAACCGCACACACCCAGGGAAGCAGCGCATCCCAAAGCTGGAAGACCTGCCTGCCCTCTAATGGCTTCTCTCCCAGCAGGTGCTGGGTGCTTTCCAGCATCAAGGAGGTCACAGCATGGGCTGTGCCCGGAGAAAGGCAGGAGCTGGGAGGGCGAGCACCCGCGCAAGGATGAGGCCACGGAGCACAGCGCGTGGAGCAGCTAGCAGCACGTGGATGTATGCGATGCGCTCGGCCACGCCAGAGGGCAGATCAACAGCCTGACCTGAGGGAACAGGCCTCCGTCTCGCCCCAACCTTCTGCTGATTCTTCTTCCCCTCCCTCGCCCCGCTCCTCCCACGCGGCCGGGGGGCACCTACAGTTATTGAGGAAGAGCAGCACGGCAAATCCCAGCGTCGAGGTGGCCAGGAGGATGAGGCAGATGTTGCACGGGATCATGAAGTACCGCACCACCAAGGAGACCTTGTGCTGGTACAGCCGGTCCCGCTCCAAGGCCCCCGGTGCCATGGGGTACTGGCAAGCCGTCATGCTTGGCCGTCACGCTGCGGGCCAAAGCTCAACCCGCTGGCGACCCATCCAAGGCAGAGCAGCCACGAGGCTCACACGGACGCCCTCCAGCCCCCCTTCTTCAGCAGCCGCAAGACCCAAGTTTTCCCAGAGGTTCCCATCCTCCATGCACAGGAGGGCAGGGCAGGCTGGCAGCACCTTCAGGAGCAAGAGTTTGTCCCCACACCTGCCATCCCGGCTCCGAGCGCGCTCTGGAGGGACCCCTGCAGCCCCGTGCTCAGCAATCCCCCTTCCAGCCGGGGAGATGACAATCCACGGCTGCTGACAGAAAGCAGGCTAAACAACCCGGAGCAAAAGTGCCGAGAGCTCAACTTCTGCTGCCAAGCCCCCCGGGACGGGGACAAGCTGCTGGTGGTGTGGGAATGCTGGGGGGCCACTGCGGCACCCCCACAGACCGGTGCTTGTGAGCAGGGCTGGGACAGGAACAGCAGGAGGGGGACCAGCATGGGACCCCCCTCTCAGCCTCCGTGTCCTCCCAGCGGGAGGCTCAGCCTCCGGGCTTGCTCCGGGGATGCTGCTGCTCCCTCCGCGGTCCACGCGCCTCCTGCAGCCGCAGCTCCTCGGGGCGGGCGCACCCGCACTCGCGATCCCCGACCCTGCGGGGCCGGTCCCTGCAGGCAGGGCTGGGGGGGACCCGCCAGGCTGCAGCACCTTTCACAGCGACTGCAAATCCATCCCCGTTCAGCTCTGGTTTCTTGCGGAACTGCCGGTGCACAGCTCTCCCCCGCCGCCTCGCCAGCTCTCCGGCACGCTCCCAGCCCTTCGGCGAGCAGGAAGGGGCCACCTCCTCGCTCGTCCCCCTCCGCGGGCTGTCACCTCGCCGGAAGGGAGCACGCTGCCTGCTGTCACCTCTGCGGCGGCCGGGGCGGGCCAGCTCCCCTGCTCACGCTGCTGTGACATGCCAGTCCGTCCCAGAGAGGTCCCCGTCCCTCGCCGAGCCGGGCATCAAGAGACCACGGAGCGCTGCCAGTGGGAGCAGCGGCCGCCTCTGCCTGGGTGTGTGGGTGTGCGATGTGACAGCTCGCAGACCTAATCCACTCGCGTGCGGTCAGAGGGCTGCGCAGCACCAGACAATAAAATAACAAGGAAGGAAAAAAAAAAAAAAAAAGCCAAGCAACTGCGTCCCCGCCTGCCCCACGCCCTGAAGTTTCTCCGCCTTGCTCTGCTCCTGTGCCCCAGTCCCTCTGGAGAGGACCAGCTGTCCCTCCCGAGCGTCAGGCTGCCAACAAAGGGGGATGAGAAAGAAGAGGATGAGGAGGAAGGAAGCCGGGCTGGTTGCCTCACCCGTGCCTGCGGTGAGAGCAGGAGCGGCTCGAACAAAGGCTGCGGGCAACGCTCTGCCCCGGTTGCTCGGGGACTCGGCGGGCAGGAGCACAAAGGCACTGGGAGGACGCGGGACCTCAGCTCGGGTCCTCGCCCCCAGCCACCGCGCCGGAGCCACCGCCACCTGTGAGCATCCCGCTGCTCCCCCGGGAGATGGAGCGGGGAGCGCGGCGGGCAGCACCGGGGAGCTGCGGGGTCCTCCTCGCCCTGCTCCCCGGGGAGAGCACAGGAAGGGGAAAAAAATCCCTCTCCTCCGCCTCTTCCCCCCACCCCCTTCGCCTTTTCATTCGTGAACTAAAGATGTTGAGAGAGGCGGGGACTGCACTGTCAAAACTCATTATGCCTCCCCCAGCAGCGCCTCTGCCCCGCGCCCCCTCCCCGCTCCGCCCGGCCCCACCGCCCGCACAAGCAGCGCCGGCGGGGCCACGGCCCCCCGGGACAGCAGCGGGACTCGAACGAAGTGGCCAAAGGAGCAGAGCATGAAAAGGAGAAAAACTAGGCATTTTTAAGATATGTATTCCAGAGACAAAATTAAACGCTCTGGCACACTCGGAGCTGGGGAAGTAAGGATGAGGGAGCCCAAGCCTGGCCAAAATGCTGCCCCAGTGCGATCAGCTCCACTGCGACTGCCCGGGGTTTGGGAGCAGCACCAGGCTGCGGGGACCCAGCTGGAGCTGGGGCCAGGTGCACACTCTGGGTCCACCAGCTGGATGGGGTGGAGGAGAGCACGCAGAGAGGAAGGAGGTGCGGGGATGGGGATGCATGGCTGCGGTGTGCTCTTGCCTCGGCGAGCCAGGAGCCTCCGGTCACCGCTTCCCCTTGGCAGGATGCAGCCGGCAAGGGGATGCAGAGGACAGAAAGCAGGGCTGTTAAGCCACAAGGGTGTGGGGGGGTCAGATTGCCCGAGTCCAGCAATGGGACAAAAGCAAAAAGCAGGGCCGGACAGTTCTGCTGCAGCCCAAGCACTCCCCAGCGCAGCAGTGCTCATGCTCGCTTCAGAAAGTGAAAGCCAGGCTTGACCCACAGGACATGCACGGGCTGCCGGGGCTCCACACTGCACCTGCCCTCCGCAGCACCGCTCCCTGGTGTCACAGCATCCCTGGCAGCGCACTCAGGGCTCCCAGCAAGCTGCTCTCCTACCGCCAGCACCACGCACCTGGAGCACCGCGACCTGCCGCCTTCGTGCGGAGGGCACCGTGGTCCTCAGCAAACAGGCTGAGCTCCTCCGCACAGTGGAGGAAGGGAGCAACTCTGGATATTCCAGAAAAATTCTCCCTGGGAATTTCTGGAGCATCACACAAGAAGCCGAGCCCTTCCCAAAAAAGGTGCCGCCGCCTCCTCTGGGTCACCATGTTGCAGCTTGACCTGGGCTTGGCATCCTTCTGCTCCTCTCATGCACGCAGGGGCCAAACTCTCCCGCCCGAAGCCCGCACCGCAGCAATGCCCAGCAGCACCCCGGCACCCTCCTGGCCTCGCTCTGCACCCCCCGGGGTCAGGGTTTCAGAGCCACGCTCCCCCGGCAAGCCCAGCACACGCTGGCTAAGGCCAAGGCTTGGCTTCCAGTAAAGAAGACAAAAAATCCCCAAAGCAAAGCGAGGACATTTGCATCCCCCTGCGTGCATGTTTACACATGCAAATCAGCCACGGCACAGTCCTCCCTTTCTTCCCAGGTCTGCGAGGACTCTGGCCCCGCCAGCCATTTGGGGGCCAATTTTAGGGGCAGCTCTGCAGCAGCTCCGTGCCTGCGCGTCCTGCAGGAGGCAGATCAACCTCCAGCACACTCCTGGGAGAGAGAAGCGCCCACACCTTTGCCCCTCACGAGTCTTTCGGGTGAGGTTTTGTGGTCAGAAGAGCCTTTTGCACTGCTGGGACATCGCACTTGTCTGGTCCATGTGGACAACAGTTTTGTTTGTTATCCCCATCCTTGCTCTGCTCCGCTGCTGGCCATGCGTACGGTGCAGGCTCAGCCCTTCCCTTCACACTTCGAACACTGGCACGTGAAGGACCAGACAGGAAAATACAGCAAGAGCTGACAGGGTGACAAAGCCACCCTGCACTCCCTTAACCTGGCTCAGAAGAGCTGGCCAACGAGCCCACCCTCAGGCACAGCTGCTATTCCTCTGTTACAGGGAAGAAAACATTATCTTTGAGCTCATCCGTATTCCCCCCTGCCCAGCTTTCTAAATGAAAGCGTTCGACACATTAAGGCCTCCGTGTGGTCACCAGACTCTTGAAAGGCTGGTGCCACTAATGGGTTTATTTCTGGGCTTTCACAGCAAGGATGTCACAGCTGCTGCCGAAATGCTGCAGACAGACAGAAGGGGCTGGGGTGGGAGCAGCTGCCTGTGCTCAGTGCGACGGGACGGCAGGCTCCTGAAGCTCCGAGCTGCAGGAGATGCGCGCTCCATCTGGGGTCAGCGCAGGGCTCGCTGCATCACCCCTGGCTGGGTGAGCAGCCCTGGGACGAGCGTGGTCCATGCAGCTTGTCCTGCACCTCCGCGCTGGCCACAGGTGGGGGATGCTCACGTGCATTTTGTGGGACACCAGCCTCAGTGCCACCAGTTACTTGGGAAAAGATAACACCACCAGGAGACGCCCGTTTCATTTCCTTCACCTCCCCATTTCTGCTTACCAAATGCCAGACACCAAGCTGAGAGCCCAAAACCCAGCGCTGCTGGGGGATCAGACTGACAGCTGTCAATCTGTCCCTCCTCACTGAGCGAGAGCCCTTGCAGAAGCCCCCAGCTCCTGCTGCTGCCAGGCTGATTCCCCACCTGGCTCCCTTCTCGCTAATCCTGTTTGGCAGGGAGCTAATTGGGATTTATCTGACAGCACCCAGTGCCTGGAGAGCCATTTCGCACTCCCTCCTGGGGAGGAGGAGGGAGCCCGCAGAAGGCGCCTGCACGTTCTCCCTTCCCCATCCCCTCCTGCAGTTTTACAGGCTAATTACCAGCATTACAGAGAAAGGAGGAGGAGGGGGAGAAAGTGGGGATTTTAATTATTTCATTTAACACTTGGCAGGACCCAGCTCGACTCCTGCTGAGCAGGGCCTGGAAATAAAGAGCTTTTAAACCCTGACAATGGGAGATGGGGGAGAGGGTCACAGCCCCGCCGGCCACGCTCCGAGCTGTCTGCAAGCCACCGTCCGTGCACACCCTGCATGCAGCAGTGGGACTGCTCGTCCGCTAACCGCTGTTCCTACACACAGCACGGAGCCCACACCTCTTCCACTTCGCCCCAGTATGCAACAGTGAATAGGTTTTATGATGTCTCTGCCAGCCCTTTTAACAATTTAAAAAAAAAAAAAAATTGCATTAAAACAAGGCTTGCACACAGAAATCTGTGTGCAGCTGTAATGATGAGGCTGCTGCCCCGAAGTGGATGCACAGCAAAGGAAAACAATCCCAGAGAGGGAGGTGATGGAGCCCAGTGCTAAAGCCACACAACTGCCCGCTGCTCTGCCCAGGGAGCCCCAGCACCCCTTGGCCACATCGCTGTCCCTTGGCTCGTTGCGCAGCCAGGACAATTCCCTGCTGCAGGACCGACACCGAGAACAGCCCCCGGGCTGGACAGCGGGGACTGAAGCCGGCTGATAAGACAAAGCCCCCCTTGAGCCTGCCCCCCTCTGCACCGCCGTTATCCCCCGTGCACGCTGCACTCCCGCCCTAACCCTAACGCACGACAAGGGTCTGGAAGCCCACCCTGAGCTGCAGCCCCGGCCACCCGCCCCCAGGCCACCCGGCTCCGCCGCCAGCCCCCGCACGCCACGGGCACGTCCCAGCCCACGGCCACCGCGGCTCGGCCGGCAGCCGGCTCCTCTCGCAGTCTCACACTGCCACCTGCCGCTCTCACCGGACAAATTCGGGATCTGCGTCCATGCGAGGAGCCCCGGCCAAGCTGGGAACCGAGGCGCACCAGGGCTGCTCGCTGCATCTGGGCTGATGTGGCACGGAGGGGACGATCTTACAGCAGCACGAGGAGATGAGGAAGGGAAGCCTTCCCCTTGCTGGAGGACAAACAGACCTTCCAAACACTTCAGTCTGCCCTCAATTATCACCGTCCAGAGGCTGCTGCTTTCCCAAGACAGCATCAGCTCCCTCCACCAGAGGAAGAGCCTTGCCTGGCTGCTGGAGTGGCTGGGAACGAACCACCCGAGCGTTCAGCCTCTGCACGCGGATCGAGCTGGCTGAGCTATAAGACGATGCTCCCGCCAGCCCTTCTCCAAACGCACACCAGTTGCTTTGCAAGCAGATGCAAACTTTCCTCAGCAGTGGGACGTAAGGATCAGCATTGCAGAGGTCCTCAAGGATGGGACAACATGCGGGGTGGGGAACAAATCGGAAAATAATCGGAAGAAAACAAATGATGAAACAAACCTTCAGCAGATTTCTGGAGCAAACATCCAGGAGGCTAAAATTAGCGTGTATTCCTGGCATTCCAGACACCTTCCCACAGAGAAAGCAGCTGTCACCCGAGTGCTTCCAGACAACGGGCGACATCCTTCAGCAGCACGGGTGTGGGCATGGCTCATGTGGGGTCTGCCCAAAAGAGCAGCATCGGCTGGAATTAGGATACTGCAATAACCTCACTGAGGCCTCAGAGTCCTGAAACCACCTACACCAGCAAAGCCCAGCTACTGGAGAAATATATCATGCCAGCAAAAAGCAGCCAGGCAGAGAACGTGAAAATACAGGTATCTGCACCCAAAATGCCTCTATTTCACCCCACATTCAGGGAGCTCAGTAGCAGCAGCGATAGGGATACAGGAATGGCCAGCACGTCCTGTGCAAAGCAGCGTGTCTGGAGAGCAGAACCACATTTGCCACGCCAGCTTTACCAAGAGCTGTGGGCAGAGGGAGCGCTGGGGCAGCCTTCAGGAAAGGGCCTTCTGCTGGAGCTGCTCCAAAGCAGCAGCTGTGGAGATGCCGAAGGAGCTGTGCCGGGGAGCACCCCGCGTGCTACCCCGAGCGCAAGCGGGGTCGCACCAACCCGCTGCTCTCCCAGGAGCCAGTCCGGCCCCTGACACCTGAGCCCTCGAGAGACCCAGCTCCTGACACCAAAGCAGGGAGCAGAACAGCTCCAGACCTTCTCCAGGTCATGGCTGTGTCTGGTGCTCTCTGTAGACTAAAGCGACAGCCCTGGGCGCTGGTCCAAGCAGTCTGGTGCAGCTGCCAAAGCGGAGTGGCTCCTAGCAGCTGGCCTCAGACCTTCCAGGGCTTCCCACCAACCAGACAAACCACAAGAACTGCCCGGCAGCACGAGACAGAGCTCCTGGGGACGCACGGCCAGGCGCTACCATCGGGGCGGGCAGCAGCAACGTCACCCCTCCTGCAGCAGGGGGAAGGACAGAGCTCAGCTTCCTGGTGGTGGTGCTCAGACAAACCAGTGCAGGATGCTTCCTGGGGGACAGCAAAGTGCCCATGAGCTATGCAGTAATGAGAAAAGAAGAAAGCATCAAGCACATCACTGGAAAGGAGGAAGCATGCTCGCCTGCACGTTTGCTTGCACTTGCCCTCAGGGGAGGAGGCAGCATGCTCCAGTTGGATTGGGAGGGCACGGAGAGCCCTAAAAGCCTGCAGGGAAGAAGGGAGCAGGCACCCTGTCCTCTGACCAGCACAGGTCCTGCTCAGGGGCTTGCATTTTTGATGGGCACACAGCAAGGGGGAGCCCCGGGAACCCCTTTTCCCACCTGCTGTCTGGGAGAGACGGAAGCCGGCAGCATCCAGCCCTTGTGCTGTCAGCCACACGCAGCTCTAAGTAACTTTACGCCCACCTTGCGAGCAGCGGCCAGCATCCAGCCCGCCCTGCGGCGTGGGTCCCAGGCGTGGGACGAGGCAGCAGCGTACAGCACGGGGCGCGTGCATCTCACGGCTGAGAGGCAGGGGAAGCGTTAGCCGGCAGGGGATGCTGTCGGCTTGGATAGCATCGCTCCCTACTATGCGCCCAGAGAGGCCCAGGGTCCCGGCCAGGAGTAGGCAGCTTTCAATAAAACTTTTATGTCCCTCCGTTCCCCCTTCAGTGCCTTTTACAGCAAGGGCACGTTTCCAAGCAAGCCCTGAGCCTACCCCTCCTGATCTGCACAGCATAGCCTATATATTGTACATAACGAGGGGCACAGAACGGGGAAGAAGCACAGCGGAAATACCTTTAAACAGTTCCGTACTGCCCGCAGCAAGGCTGAGCTGCCCGTGCTCCGTCCCGCCCCACGTCCCACCCGAACGCCCGCGCTACGCGGGGATGCCGCTCCACGCGCCGTCCTGCAGCCCCAGCCGGCGGCGGATGCGCAGAGGCTCGTGCACGTGGCAGAAGGATGACAGATGTGCCGCCGGCCCCAACCACGTGCCCAGTGCCTTCCTTCCATCCTCGCTGCACCCGCAGCTCCCAAACAAAGGAGCTGGCCTCCAGGCTGCGGGGAGGCCGGGATTCCCAGCCCCGGGGATCACCGGGAAGCGGGCACCCGGCCAGCCTGCAGCCGGCTGCGCCGCACGCCCTTCCCTCCGCTCCCGTACGGCAGCCAGCCCAGGGCACGTGCACGGATGGCGTTAATGACCGGGATTCAAACAACTGTCGGCGCGGATGACAGCTGAGGCAGAGCCGCCGCGCACGGCACCGGCGCGCGCTGCAGATGGCAGCAGGAGAGTGTGGACGTGGGACATCGCTCCCCCCGCCACCCCCCCAGGAAGGTGGTGAAGGTGAGAGGCTGAGGATGGAGTGGGACATGAGACAAGCACTAGGTGACAGGTGTCCTTAGATCACAGTTTTGTACCCGCAGCCTCGGTGCCGCAGCAGCTGTCGGTTGCTTTTCGCAAGAACAGTGGCAATCCAATTGAGCCCAGGCAACGTCAAGCTGGGCAAGGTGTAGGCAGAGAGAGCACCCAGGGGAAGGCAGCTCTTCAAACTGTGATCTAAAAGCAATAGCTCCCTCCGAGGTGAGCGCACGCTGCGCAGCCTTGAGGCCGCGGGGATGGGTGTGCCTGTACCCACCTCCAGAAGGGTCCTATTGCTCCAGCACATCCTGGGTAGATGGAAACATGAGAGGGACTAGCCAGTGAGTCTGACGGTGGATGGACAAAATGGTATTTTTTGCATGACACACCACCACTTACCAGCAAGAAGCTTCCTATGTTCTTTAGAAAGCAGGGGGAAGAGAAAAAGGAGAGAACAAAACAGTTAGAACAAGACAACAGACAGCTCACCCAACACTCTCCTGCCCCCCAGGCCCCCTCCTCCAGCCCCGTCCCGACCACCCCAGAGGCACACGTGCCCCTGCCAGGGGCTCCGTGTCCCCAGCCCAGCAGCCCTACGTCGTACGCAGAGGGAGCGGAACAGAAGGTCCTGTGTAGCGGACGGGCACTTCCCCACGCGGGTGCTGCCTGGGGATGATGGGTGCAGAGAGGCAGCACGACCATCACTGCCTCGTCTTGCAGCGTGGGAAGATGCTGTTTTCCCAGTAAGACAGCCCTGATTCTTCTGGCAGCACCCCTCATTTCGGGAGCATCCGCTGCCCTCTCTGAGTTCATGTCCGTCCCCACCTTCCAAGCCCACTGATTCAAAAGCCTTTGCATGGCGCAGTGGGCTTCCAAATCTGCAGACGCCCAGAAAACACCCAGATCCTATGTCAGTGATGATATCGCAGACCAGAACAGTCAAAATCACACACAGCAAAACAAGTGAGAAAGAGCCCCAGAGCCAGAACACAGAATGCATGCAGATACAACAACAAAAACCTCAGCCCTGACTATTGAGCACGCTGGACGAGATACAACAGCTGACGTAACCCACGGAGAAGCCTGCACTCTTGTTACAAGGACAGCTGAAGGAGGTCCCCGAGAAGGTAGCAAGCGTGACCAAAGACCCAGAAGCCAACAAGCATCAATTGGATTGCCTTGTCATTAGAGATTTTCTGCAACCGAACTCATGCTTTGGAAGCGTTCAGGAGCTCAGCCTGGAGCCAGCCACAGCCACACCACCTTCCCCATGCGGTCTACCAAGGACCAGCTGTTCCTCATTCCACTTGAAGGGGCACATCCCTAACCACCGCAGCTTGATACCTCCTGCCCAAATGCGTCACCTCGGCCTGAACTGCTCTTTGAAGTCCAGGAAAGCAGAGCACAAGATGAAACAAGGTCCCCAGCACACACGGTGAGAGAAGGCCAACAGCTGAGCATTTCAGCAATTGTTATCGAGCACAGCTTATTTATCTGCAAGTAATCTATGGCAGCAGAGAAGTCCCCTAACCATTACAGCGCTGATTCTAGATGCCTATGGACACAGGAGCTGCCTTCACAGCCAGGTCTGTGTCCCGCCAGGACATGGTACCTCCTAGCGTGAAGTGCAACTCTGAACCCCTGCTTTCTCCTCCACCCACAGCACTCTGCCTGCTCCCAGGAGCACACACTAGCTGCTAGACAGCTAAGAGCAGGCTGTGGTTCGGAGCTCAAGGTGCTTCTTGCGTGCTTTTCTCAGCCCGGACAAGGATGCAGAGCCCCAGGGGAAGCACGGCCAGACGGGTGGGATGCAGGGGATGGAGGGGGTGACTTCCCAGAGGAGGGAAAAAGGAGCATGCTGGGGCACAGAGGAGGACAGCATGTTGGAGCTGGAGCAGAGCCTCACCCACCACCTGATATCCGACCCGAGGGGCGCGGAGGCCTCCCCAGTGCTCCGCATGCTATGTCAGCAGCAGCAGCTCCCACAGTGGGCTGTGGGACATGGGTAACGTGACCCTGCGAGGAGCCCTGACAGCTCACTTAGACTACGAGGCGAAAAACAAAGTGAGCATTGAGGGCTGGAGACGGCCCCATGCCAAGGAAGTGACGTGCAGCCTTCTCCACTGGCAACCGGGAGCCCTCTCAGCTCTGAGCTGCTGGGAGATGCAGGGAAGAAAGGAAGAGGGGAAAAAACAGCTTAAAAATATCCCAGAGCAGCACAGTTATTTTGGGATTTTCATTTATAAAAAAAAAAAACAGAAATGAAAGCCAAGGCCCCATGGCCAGCTCTGGTGCAGATGAAACATCAGTGTCTGGCTGCAGCGCTCCCTCCCCTGGCTCTGACAGCTCTCAATTAAAATTACGTGGATTGCACCATCTGCAGAGCATCCCGTAGGCACCTGGCAGAAGAGGTGGCTCTTCTGTGCTCCTGGACAGCATGGCCTGGGATTGTGGGAAGGAATGGACCCACCTCTTTTTGTGGCAGGAGAACTCCTTGTTGCACCTCTAAAGATCCCTTTTGCAAAGGGGAAAAGGATGGCACAAGGGCAGCAGCGCCGTGTTTGGGGCAGAACAGCCCTGGTTTTGCCAGCGTGCAGGGCAGGATCGGAGGCTCCCCCTGGAGCATTTGGGTGCAGAAGCCTCGGGGACGAGCTGTGCTTGGCTGGGGTTGCTGCAGAGCTGTCTGTCTGCTATATTTTAGGGGATTCAATGTGACCACTATCCCTTGCCGAGGAGAAGGAGGGAATGCCCACTGTGGAAGACGGGCAGTCACCGCAGGGAAGACAGCATGGATAGCCATCAGGTGTTGCTCATCCTGGGGAACACTTCTGTTAGGCAGGGAAACTGCCTGCCAGGCACCGAACAAGTGACCTGCCCAAGAGCTTTGAGTGAGAAAAGGTGGCAGAGGTATACACCACGCGGCTGGGAGCGGAAGACCTAGTTTCCCATGTGAAAAGGCACGGCATCCCCCCAAAAGCACCTTGTCTTTAAGGTACCCCTGCAGAGATGGAGAGATCCTCAGGACTTTGTGCTTGGTTACAAAGTGCCGCCACCACCCTGCTCCTATCAGCTGAAGCTCTCACACGCAGATATCAAAAGCTGATGTTCACCAGGCCCACAACAGCAGCCGCCTGTCAGAGTACGGGCAGAGCCAGAAGGAGCGAGGCAGACGATGCAGTTGCCCAGCCAAGACCCTGTAGAGCTGCCAACATCGGGGCTGCAGCCCTCAGGAGATGGGATGGCAGCTTTGGAGCACCAGGACAAGAGGCATGAGGGCTGCTCCGGGTCCGAATCCCACCCCGGGGCACAGGCTTTCCCCCTCTTTCTTACAACAAGAGTGTGATTGAGACGAGGAACCCCAGAGCCTGACCTGCCTTTCACCTCAACAGATTTCACTGCGCTTTGATTTCCCCTTCATCGTGCTGCAGCTAAGCAAAAAGCAGCTGTTAACATCAAGAAGGGGAAAACAAGTTTATTTTACTATATATTAAATAAACCAAAAGAGGAGGGAGAGCGGCAGGCTCTGTTCCAAGGTCAGGCACTTGACTCTGGAAAGTTTTCCCGGACAGAAACGCGCTCTGAGCAGGGGAATACACCCGAGTTCTGCAGAGAAGCCACACCGAGCAGGAAGCTGGCGTTGATGCCATGCCCGGGGAGCGCGGGCCAGCCGTGCAGCCGTGGCCTGGGACAAAGCAGACCCACCTCTCCGGAGCCCTCGCCGCTCTTCCACTTCGCTCCTCCGAGGGGCCGAGGCACGGCACCGTGAGAAGCGGTACTTCTGAGAAATCACGTGGCGCTTGGACGAGCCGCCGCAGAGAGCTGCTGCGGGGACGGAGCTACCTCCTAACAGCTCGCTTCCTGGGACACTCGACCAACGCACATCCTGGACCACTTCCCCGCTGCTCGCGTCAGAGCTTAGCGCAGACGGACGGGCGGCCGCGCGAGCCACCACGCGGCGTGGCGAGAGCAGGGGTGGTGCTGATGCCCCTGACCCCACGCAACCGGCCCGGAGCTGATGCAACGTCCGAGCCCAGCTCCTGCCCCAGCACCAAGGGCCACAGGACCACCAAGGCGGGGAGGCAGAAGCTCACCTCAAGCTCCTGCCCTGGCCCTGCACAGCGGAGCGAAGGACCCACACTGGGTGAGGGTGCTGGCCCCTCACCTCCATCTCCTGCAGACCGCGGGGTTTCGGCACCTTCGCACCTTCACACATGGTGAGACAGCTCTGCTCTTCAGCTGAGCGCACAGGAACGTGCTTTGGGATGCCAGCGGAAGAGTGGCATGAACTCACCGAGGCGAGCCGTCCTCCAGGAAAACCCTGCCGGGAGCTCCCACCTGAAGAGGAGACCCTCTAAGCTGACCTTGCAGAAGGACGATGACCAACTGAAGAAGGGCTCAGCCCCGGGGCTCCACCTGTGGCAGAGGGGTTCTTTGGTGCCTCTTCCTTCACAGGAAGCACCCTGCGTGCCAGGGAATGGCAAGGGACGGGGGGGATATTGCTGGGGAGATCCAGGTGCCACCGTGTGCACCCCACCCAACTTCGTCACACAACGGTGCGCCCAGGGGAGGAAACCGGGCTGCGTGCACAGCTGAGACGGGATCCTCCCAGCCAGGAGGGATCAGTGATGGATCCCAGGAAGCCAACAACACGGTGTTTGCTTTGCCCCCCGATAAGCCTGCCAGCGAGACCCACGTCGTAATGTCTCATTCCCAAGGAAACCAGCCAAGGGTTCCCACGCCACCTTCCCGCTGTTCAGTGCATAAAAGCAACACAGACTTCCTGAAATCCCTCTCTCCCTGACCCTCCCTACTGTTTCTCTGTATCCTGCTCCAAGGCCACACTCTGCACTGAGATAACAAGGCACTTTGCTGCCAAAAACAGCAGCCAGAGGGGCCCAGGATCCACACAAATCTGCATGCGAACAAAGACCCGATTTGAATGGTCAGTAAGTGGAGATGAAGCCCTTTCACTTGGGTTTCCCTCATTCACGTAAGGCCAGCGTGGGATCTCTGGAAGAGCTCCAGGACTGGGTACCAAGGTCCCAGGGAAAGGCAGCAGCAGCCCCAGCAGCAGGGCAGGGACAGGCAGGAGAGGTGCCGCCAGCCGAGACCAGGGGATGGAGAACACCAGGGACAGTTTCCACCCATTGCGCATTAAATCCCTACACAAAGAAACAAAACCCAAGCAATCTCGCGCTCCGAAAAAAAATAAAGAAAATTTATCTTTGCATATTTTCTTTGCAATTGGTAGTTAATGCAGAAATTTTCTTAAGTCTGGGGCATCCAGCCGTCCTTGCTCTTGTAAATTACATACTAATTAAACACATTATGCTCTCTCTCAAAAAACCATATCAATCAATTGGCATGCGATCAGAAGCCAATAATTGCTGCTGCTGAAGTTCAGCCTCCCTGGAGAGGTGCAATTTTTTGTGTTAATTGTCTCAGTTTGGCGCGCGAGATGGGAACTAACGAGAAGCCCAACTGCCACCTTGGGAGGAGGGTGCTGCTGCAGGGAGAGGCGGCAGCAGGGCTTTTCCCACCTTCCTCCGCTGCCGAGCTCGGAAGAACAGTCCCCGAAACACAGCCAGAATTGAAACCAGATGTGTAGGAAGTGTCTCATTAGCGGTAATTGCTTTGCAAGGATTTGAGGTTTCCCCTCCGTGCCACCACCAAACACACTTTTAAGAAGCTGCCGTGGGTCGGGCACTGGGACGCACCGGTGGGGGGAGGAAAGAAAAAAAACCCGGAGGGCAGAGCCTCGATTACACTAACATTTTTATTGAAGCCAGGGAAAGTTTACTCAGACCGGGCTGGCTGCAGATGATCACTGCTGCAGCGGATTAAGCTGAAAAAACTCAGCATCTCAAACCCTCTCCAGCACAGCTCATCACGGCCAACTGATTCGCGAGGCAGCCTGATGAGGATCCGGCCAGGACTCTACTTGTCCCTCACCCAACCATCCCCACTCCTAATTTTACCTGTGGAGTGATTTTCCCTGGATTACAGGGCTGAACGCACCACGAATCAAAGCCAAAGGCACACGAGCAGGTCCGTCAGGTCCCCACACACAGGACGGCAGAGCTGCTTCTGTTCCCTGGGGTGGGGAGACCCCCGGCAAGGCAGGAGAGCCGTGACCTGCCCGGGCCTGGGGACGCAGGCTGGATGCGACCCGAGGCACCCTGCTCCCAGCCCTTGCCCGCTCGTGGCATCGAGAGCCGGTATTTCCTCTGTGCTGCACAAGTTTCTTGCACCAGGTAAGAACTTGCCACCTATTCACCTTACTAAATCATCCCTCTGTTCTTGGGCTGAACTGGAACTTCTTCAAACAGAAGCCCCATCCCCTAACCCCACGACAAAATCATCCCCTGCATGCATCCCAGCGAGGACAAGCCCCGCGGACACGAAGCCGTGCGGAGGAGGACGCTGCACGCACCACACAACGCTCGCCAGTGCCGAGGCATTTCAGCATCCAGCTGGAGACCATCGGGTGCCATCTGCCCCGTCCCAAGTGCCCGTCCCCGCAGCCCCAGCGGGGGTAGGCTCGGTGGCAGATCCTTGCTGCGGGACCGCTCTTCCCCCCGTTTTCCGGCCCGTGCAGGACAAAGGACCTGCTCTCTGCTAGAGAGGAACCGAACGCAACGTCCCTCCTCAGCAGCCACTGGGGACGGGGATTCGAATGTCAGAGGAGCAGCAGCCACCCGCCTTATTTTTGGTGAGACGAGCACAACGAGGAGGCTGTAAATCTCCCTTATTCCTTGGGCTCCTTTCTCCGGTCCTGCCAGCCTGCCGTATCCCCGCTCCCCTCCCAGCTCCAGCAGAGCTCGGATCGCCGTCTCCAGGGCTAAGACAATAGCTGCTTATGTTCTGAAACAGCGCTGCTTTCTGGGAAGAGAGCCAGGCCTGGCAGCTCTCAGCAGCGGGGAATAAAAGACGTATTTGTGCTGCGGAGCCCCTCTGCACCAGTGGGGCACCCTCAAAGGGAAGCAAGGCATCAGCCTGCTGGGGATCGGAAACAGAAACGCAGACAGATGCCCTGGGCTTAGCAAGAGGAGAGAGTGAGAAAGACGGCAGGCCGGAGCTGGAAGAAAGCTGCTTGTTCAAAGCAGCGAGCTGTGGCGACCGGCAGCGAGCAGGGCCCCGGGCACAGATGCTCAGCATCCCCCGCCGAGAGAGCCCCGAGCGCAGCGCATCAGGAACCTGAACGGAGGATGCTCTGCGCATCGGGGCCACCCAACGCAGGAGGAAGGGCCACGGCAGGGCACCGTGCCCACCAAGAGCACGCTGCGCTTCAGCGGGACCCGCCGGGGACGGGGGTGTCTGCATGGACGTCCCCAGCCAGAGGGACGTCGGCCGGAGTGGGGACGCGCGGTGCAGCGCGCTCTGCCCGCCCGTCCTGCTTGCTGCTAGCAGAGGCATTGCACCAAACAGGCAATTTTCTGGCTGGAGCAGCAATGCAGCGGTCAGTAGGCTGCCCATCAGGTGCAACACTCCCCACATCCTTGACAACACAGCGTTTTGCCCCACCGGGCTGTTTTTACAGCTCTACCGCGCCCTAGGCAGTACGTGATTCATTCCCGATATCCCTCCTCCCCAGCACTGCTGTCAGGTGTAATAACCAACACCAGTGTCTTCAAAATGTCCATGTTTTACCACAGTGGAACAAAATGCAAATCAATTAATCTAAAAAAATGTATATCAAACTGGCCTCTTATTTTCCTTGCTTTTTCTGAAGCTTTAAAGTTGCTTTTCGACTGTCCTGAATAATTGAAGTTAACATGAAAATTTAAAGTCTTTCAAGATTTCATTAAAATTCATTCCCTTTCCCTTTGGAGAATTGTCATTGCCAGAGTCCCACGTAGGGCAGACAGCACAAGCAGCTGCCTCCATTCACAGCATTTAACTCTGTTCTCTCTGGCTGAAGAAAACTCACTCCCAATCGTTTAACAGAGACCCTGAAATAATGCTTCGACCCGTTTAAGCGCAGCATTTCCCAGATGCTGCTCCGGTCCCAGCAAGCAGCCCACAGGAGGAGGATTTCAAGGCCCCCTCTGACCGCTGGCCTCAGCAGGGAGCAGCCCAGCTCCATCGCAGCAGGGACTATCGCATCAAGTTAGCAATGGAGAAAGCAACCGTAGAGCCTAAGACAAGCAGCAACATTTCCAGAAATACGTATTTTCAAATTGCAAGACTCCCAGTTTCTCTGTAAAAGGCCAAAACGTGTGTCCTTGGAGTGCCTGCAACGCAGGAGGGGCAGCCCTCAGTTAGGCCATCAGATAACCTAAAAAACACCCAAGCAAAACAGCAGAGACAACATAAAATAAAAATAAAGAGGCTAGAGCTGGTGTTAGTGCTCTTAAAGTCACGCTGAGGCTATCAAACCCATCGGACTTTTCTGCAGGAACTGCTTCACGAGCAGCCGGGCCGGCCCCGAGCCGCAGGGCGGGCAGCGGAGGCGCGGGCTCCCGCTGCAGCGCGGGGCTGAAGCCGCTGTTACCAATTAGGGGTTACGACCGCTGGCGACGCTCTCCCAATTTACCCCACTTGACCAACTGACCCTGAAGACTTCAAGCAGCCTCTGTAAATCCTATTGATTTTTACCAACGTCGAGCCCACGTGGGCTTGGTTCCAGAAGGGAAAAGCTCGCACGGCCCATTAACCACAGGCTTTCCTTTCAGTGTGAGCTGCCCCCGTTCTCCTCTTGCTCTCCATCCCTGCTCCCACCTCCTCACTGCCCGCACGGACTGAAGGCGAGCACGGATCCTGGCGTGCCCTGCTCCCCTGCGGACAGAGCCCAGGGCTCCGGTCCCCGGACAAGGCAGGTCCAGCACACAGAGGGGTGGAGAAGAGAGCACCCGCGGGACTTCTCCCACCGCCACCGGACCTCCCGGGCCAGGAGTAGCAAACCATGGAAGACTTATCGTCCTTTCCACGCACACCACGTGTTTAAGGGTGCGGCAAAACCTGTAGCTGCCCACTCCAGAGCTTTAGGGGTAAAACACAGAAAATAAAAATAAACCCCATTTAAGCCACCTCTGCCTGCTTCTCTAAGCCACCACACTGCCTGCGGTACAAAGCAAGGCCCCGGCAGCGTCTGACAGCGCTGGCTCCCACCTGCCTCGGGCTCCTGCAACCCTCGGCATTTCCTCTGGCCTGCCCCAGTGTGCTCCTCTGCAGAACTTCTGCAAAACTTGAAAGGCTCTGCATCATTTCTGCCTGCGAGAGGGCCAGGAAGACCAGCTGGGTCTCTTCTGGGGTCCCGCAGCACTTCTGAGCAGGCCAGCATGTATACACAAATATAAAAAATAAAAATTATGTATTCTTAATAGAAGATGTAAAACTGAACAGAGGAGAAAGGTTCAATCCACCTGCAAGGGATGTCTGGTGTGGGTCCCAGTCATGCAGTAGCAATGTGGGGGCATCAAGAGAAGCCAGCCCTGCCACCGTTACAGGGATGGAAAGCATCACCACCAACTCTGGTGCGGGAGAAAAGGACAGCCCCCAGTTCAAGGCATCCCGGGTGTCCTCGTCTGCATCTTCGTGATCCCTCCCCAGGCACCGACGGCCAGTCAAGCAGCTGGTACGCAGACACAACCCACCCCACCTCCGCAAACCTGAAATTTCTCATTCACACTCCCCTAACAACAAGGAGAAAGGGGCAGAGGCTGAATTTTTTTTTTTTTTTTTTTTTGTGGCAGGGGACAAAAACAGGACAAACTCTCCCCTCGCTGCCAGTGTGCGCTGCTCAGCCCATCACCTGCGCGAGAAAGCCCTCGGGGCACACGCTCACTGCTGGCCAGCCTAGCTGCTGCCCAGGAACAGGCTGCTCCGAGGAACAAACCTCCCACGCACACGTGCTCGAACCATACATTCCCAGCACACAAGGCGTCCTCGCGTGTCCCAGCCTCCCCTGCCCCACTTCCAGTTCAAGAATGGAGATAAATGCTGTTCTTACCTAGTAATGAATAATCCAGAAGCCGCAGGGGAGAGGACAGCACATGTAAAAGAAAAGAGAGCAAAAGCAGCGGGTGAGACCAGAGCACACTCTGCCCCGTAGGCTTGCTGCGTAGAACCGGGCTGCCCCGCTCCTCCCTGGGCACAGGGGCTGGTTTTGCTGGGGCTGGGGGCTGCAGCAGCCCCACAGCCTCCCTCCTCAACCAGCCCCACACAGCAGCAGCCAAACCCATTGCCTGGTGGATCCTGCTTCATGCCATGCTGCTGGCAAGAGTCTGATGCCCTTGTCTTTCCCTGGGAAGAGGAGGTGCCTGGGCAGTGCTTGGGCCAACCAGACAAGGAGAGGGATGCTCACCAAAACCCATGAAAATAACGTATCTGGTGGCAGGGAGGAGGCACGGCGGCACAATTAGGCAGCGGTGTGAAACAGGTCACCCACACCTCAAGGGAAAAGGGAACATCGGCCCAAGAAACATCCAGGTGGCGTTTATGGGGAGCCCTCCAGGACAGAGGGGCATTGCCAAGGGTGCAGCCCAGGACACAGCACCCAGAGGGTGCGCATGCAGTGAGGATGAGGAGGAGGAGAACCACCGACTTCTCTGCTGGTGATTCCCCTCAGGTTGGATTTCCGCAAAGCCTCAGAGCTCTGTGCTGAAGCCACACGTTCGGCGATTCAGCAGACAGGGCATTACATGAGAACTTGGCAGACAGGAAAGAGAGACAAAAATGAGCAAACAAGCAGACTCCCCTGCCCTGGCTTTCCCAGGTCCATCTGTCTCGCATCACCACGTGCACCAGGCATCTAGCTCAAATGGCAAACGCCAGCAGGACCTCCAAAGGCTGTTGCCTACAATTCCATCGCCCTTTTTCCTCCCCACGTGTTCCACACAGCACAGTCAGGTCCCTCCTCTCCTCTGCCATAAGTGATATACCCAAAATTCTCCATGGGGGGAAAGCACAACTATTGCAAGCGCCTTCTTCTGCAGTCCCCTCTGAGGGCTGGGACCAGGTGGACGAAGCTCAGGAGATCTGATGGAGGATCAGCTCCACCACCAGCTGGAGGAGCTGAAAGCCAGAAATTAGTGCTGGCCCATGCTGCATCAGTCTCATTTCCTAATGGCGTGCTTTCATCTCCTAATTGGGCTGCAGCAATGCTCCCAGTGTGGGGACAGGGTTATGCAGCTGAAGTCACCTGGATGGCTCAGAAAGAGCCAGGCAAGGAGCCAGGGCTGGAAAAGTCCCAACACCTCCACCAGCGCTCAGGATGTCCCAGCCCTCCCTCCCACGCTCCCCAGAGATTGCTCTCCTTAAATCAGGGGAGAAACCACAGCAAGGAACGGGAGGGTCTCATCTGAGGATGCTTAGAGATGTCTAACCACAGGGCTGGCTGTGCACCGAATTTTTGGAGTGGTGAACAGCACAGACTCGAAGAGCAGACAGAAACGCAGGGGTCTGGGAGCACCAGGAAGAGGAGCCCGTGCCCCCAGCACATACCCGGCTCCTGCAGGGAGGGAGCGGGCACCTCTCCCAGAGCGGCACGGCCCAAAGGGCAGCGAGAGCCCGGCAGAGCCGGGGAGCAGCAGCAGGCAGCTGCTGCCACCGCTCCAGCCCGCCAGGGTTGCCAAGGCGGCTGGCCTCTGTATACGCAGCAACAAGCTTTGAAGTCAGGGCAGCGGAATGTGCCCCCGCTCCGCTCAGCCAAGGCAGGGCAGGGCACGCAGCCACCGCTGCTCTGCACCTTCCCCGCGGTGCTCAGAAGCCGGGGGTCCGCGCTCCGTCACGGGGCGAGCGGCGGCAAGCCAGGAGCAGCAAGCTGCCCTCCCAAGGCATCGCACCCTCGACGCTCCCGCTTCCCAGCAGCGTGGCTCTTGGGAGCTGGAGGATGCTGCCCACTGGGCTGGCAGGATTGCACGGCTTGCTCAACAGCCGGTAATTTCTTAATTCCTCCCCCCTCGCCAGCCCCACCATTCTCCTCTTTTTAAGCCGAACCGAGAACTCCTTCGCGGGGGGAGGCAGCCCTCCGCACCCCTCCTTGCTTTACTGATTGACGCCACATACTCTGTCTGAACAAACTCCAGCAAAATACGAGTGTGGATTCACATGTAGGCAGTTTTCTGCCTGTAAACAATTATTCCTGTATTTTGACACCCCCGGAGTGTAGTCAGACCATCTGTCTGAACTGCAGGGCTGTTAGCTGCTGTTAAACTGCCATTAACTGTGGCTGCAGAGCTAGCACCAGGAGCAGTTTGAAGCTACCACCAAACCCCTGAAAGGCACACACGAGTTGAAGATGTGGTTGAAATGAACTTGCAGAGCCAATTATCTGTCCCCTGCGGTCATTAAGCGCCACGCAGACCCCACATCCTCACCGGGCAGCTCTCACAGCCCGAGCCGTGACTTTGCCTGTCCCTTTGACCCAAACTCCCACGTCGCGGAGCCAAGCGGTTCCCACCCCGGCTGGGAGCAGCACCCAGCACAACGCCCACGTCTCCCACGACGTACACGAGTCCTCTAACAGCACTACAGTGGCCGGCTCCCAGCCCTGCTCCAGAGCGAAAATGCACCATGTTAAAATGTAAGACATGCAAGATTTACTGTGAAGGGAAAGCCTTTAATCTGAGGCAGGCTTCAAGCAAGTGCCAGCTCCTTTCAACTCTGTCCTCGTATAAACATCACCGCGCTGCTTGGGGACTGGCTGTCACTCAGGAGAAGCGCAGCAGCGAGGGCAGCGCTTGTGAGGCATCATCGTGCAGATTCCCGGCCACGACAGCTGCTAAAGGGCTGTTGGTCACGCAGGCTGGAGCAAGGAGTGCACAAATCTACACGCTCAGATGTAATGCTGTCTCACATCCCACGCTGCAGGCACCGCACGCGCGTGGAGGTATCGCATGCTTAGCAGCAGGGAGCAAGGCTGAGAAGACCTGCTGGAGCAGAGGAACCGATCCTCCCTTCTGCCCAACACAGGGTGAAGCAGGATCAAGGATGGAGCAGCAGAGCCCTCTCTCACCCACATCCCAGCATCGTGCTGTGGGTTAGCGCATCCTTCCCCAGCGCGTGCTGCACGTGGGAACTCCAGAAACTCCCCGTTCCTGTGAGAGACGAGCAACGGCCGGAGTGTAAAAGCCACCGCAGCATAACTACTCCGTGCCCAAGGGTAACAGGGTCAAGGCACCATTTTGCCCTGGGAGCATAAAGGTGGCTGTGCTGCTGCAGAGCAGGTTACCGCAGCAGCCTCACACACCTCCTCTGGCTCCCAGGTAGGAGGGCAGATGAATAAAGCCACCTAAAAGCTGCTCTGAAGATGGGTCAGAGCAGGGCGAGAACAACAGGCATGCATGCAACCTGCCAGCAAGAGGTTCCTACAATAAAGTCAAGCTGAGGAAGCAAAACCAGATGCATCTGAGACCAGCACCTGCTCACCACCACCACGTAAAACCCCCTCTGGGGGCCAGTTCCTGCCCAGGGGGCTGCACTGCCCCAGCTGCAGGGAGATGCCGCTCTGGGCAGCGGTGTGAAAAGCCCCTGTCCTCTGCAGCTGCACTCCTGCAGCTCCGCATGCACAGGGTTAGAGTGCAGACCTCTGCGGTGGGGAAGGGAAAGCCCCCCCCCCAGAAAGCAGAGCAAAAGGCCCAGGATTTGTGTGAAGGAGCCGGCCAGCCACTGGACCCTGCTAGGGAAACAGGAGCCCTGGAGCAATATTTTCTCTTATCGCGATGGATGCAGTGGCTGGAGGGTCCCCAGGGGCTGGGCTCACTGCTTGGGTTCACAGGGCAGGGCCTCCAGCCCACGCTGCTGCTTCCCTTCATCCGGCAGCAGAAAAACAGGGATTTCCGGGGACTTCTCCAAGGGTTCCCACGCTTCGGCTGGGCGGAGGGGCTGGGGTGTCCAACGTCCCTGGTCAGGGAAAAGTGTTCGTCATGCTCCTCCTTCTGAAGAGGCTTAACTAGTGAACCAACAGCAAAACGCAGCTGACTGCTGGAGACGGAACCTCTCCGTGCCCGTAAAGCGCAAGGTGCTGAAGGCTGAGCGCCCAACCACTGCGTGCTTGTTGCTCCGGGAGCTCGCCCCACGCGCACGTCAGCCAGGGATGATGGATGCAGCACTGGGTGCAAACATCCAGAGCTGCGGTGCCCAGCCCCAGCGAGGACAAGACGCTGGGATGGGCGATGCTGACACGCAGCCCTGACCCTGGGGAGATGCTTTGTCCTGGTGAAGGAGAGCAAAGGGATAAAGACGTGGGCTTCCCCACCACGCATATCGGTGCTGCTCCAAAGAGTGCTCTCACCTACAAGAGACACCAAAAGGCAGCGTGTTGCTACAGGCAGCACAACCCGAGACTTGGAGCAGACGGGAGGTTTCTAGGCACACCCTGCCCACCGCTTGGCCGGGTGGAAGTGAGCGGAGACGCTGGACTGAAATGCCTGCTGGTGGCAGACACCCGTCAGCGCCGTGAAGCAGTTAATGCACAAGGCAACGCTGCACACCCACCTCCCACCAGCAAGCCTGCTCCCACAGCCCGGCCCCAGAGCAGAGGATGATTTTAGAGCTCGTAAGTCCATGCATCACCGTGGCACAGCCAGCTTCTCCCACCAGTCCTGTCCCACTCCTGCTGGCTCCACGGCATCTAAATACAGATGCCCGATGCAGAGCTGCAGGACGCCGATGAAAGCATCGCCTGCAGCCTCGAGGGAGCCAGGCTGCACTTCCACCAGGCCTTTGTAGAGCTTAGAAGAGACTCCCTTGGGCAAAGAAAGTGCAAGTCCAGCTGGCTAGGAGTCTAACAGAGCTGTCTGGGAGAAATTATCAGTCTAGAAAAACAATTCCAGCCTGGGCTCCTTTAGATTCCCTCCTGTTTCAGTGCCTGGGAACTGGGTCCCAGCCAGCAGCTCTGAGCTCAGCAGGCAGGGTTTCTCATGAGCCAGAAGAGCATGAAGCAGATCAGCTAGTGTCAGTAAGCAGCTTGGGACGAAGGCAGAATTTTGGAGCAGTACAGCAGATAGGCTGAGCGCCTGATGCAGCCCTAGCAGCCCTGCACCGTGTCACATTGCCACAGCAGCTGCTTTGAGCCTCACCAGACCTCCCAAGCAAACCAGTTATCCGTCAGTTCCTGAACCGTGCTGCACGCAGGCAGTGACCTCAGCACAGAAACCCTGGCCATTTCAACTCTAAAGCAACAAGAGATGCTGGTAGAATAAAGCTCGTGCCGGGCAAGCGCAGAGGAAGGCAGGATTGCAGCAAGGTGGTGCTGAAGGAGGGTATGAAACATCTCACACAGGAAGGTCTGAGCTCCCCACCTATCTCCTCGAGGAGCTGCTGAGCTTCCTGCTGCACGACTGGAAAGGTAATAGCAAACAGAAAGGTAACCCACGCGTCTTCACAGCCTCAGCCCAGGCGAGCCCCGCAGCCAGCGCTGAGCTTGGGGGACGCTGCTGGAGGAGGACGAGGGATGCGTGTGGAGCTCTGGGCTCCACGCACAGCCACGCGCTCCCTCCCAGCAGATCCCAACGCCGCCCCGAGAGCACCCCACGGGTGTTGCTCTGGCACAAGCGATCCTAGCTGGGCTCCACAGATGCTGCCAGGCAAAGGTCTCATCCGCTAACAAATCTGAGCTGCTTCTAACCATACCCAGCATCACTCCAGCCTGTGAACGGAAGGGTCTTGTCCTGTCCAAACCAGTCTGCCCACGCTGCTATGGAACCAGGCTGACAACAGAGGCTCCCAGCACTTTACTCCAAAGAGCACTGGAGACCTGAGTATTTCCCACTCGGGTGCAGCAGCCCCCGGCAGCCCAGCAGGAGCAGCGAGCACAGCAGCACGAGTGAGCACCACAACTGCAGCTTCTCCCCCTCGTGCTGAGCAAACGAGGTGTCACCCTGGAGAAGACAGGCGGGTAACCGGGGCTGTCGGCAGCACATCGCATCTTCAAGCACGCCCGGGGCAGACTCCCTTTGAGATGAGACTCGCAAAAGGAACAGCAGCTTCAAGAGAACAGGCTGGCTCAGGATGTGTGCCCATACCCTCCATCCCCTGAGGCAGCTTAGAAATCCCTCCTGCAGTTTGTCAGCAAGTGAACCCTGAGATATGAGCCTGCTGAGAGGAGAAACACCCTGCAAACCGAGATCAGGACTCGTGGCAGGACACAGCCAGGGAGGGATGAGGGAGCAAGGCAGCTCCTTTCCCAAGGGACAGGAACTCCGCATGTTTGGGGAGGGGAAAAAAAAAATAATAATCAAGTTCTTATGAAAAGAAAAACCACACGGTGTGAGATGGGGAAGTGCATGTTTACCCTGCGCCACATCAGACAGCCAGCTCCTACAGAGCCCTTTCAGACCTCTGCGAGGAAGCGATTAGTAGCAGGGTGTTTGTTTTTTAAACAGAATCGCAGGCCCGGAACAATGGCACTGTCAGCATCAGCTATCTGGCAGCCTCGCGGTCTGCTCCCCGCTCGGCGGGCTGCAGCCCCAGCCACGGGAGGGACCCCCCAGCACGGGCTGATGTGCACCCCGATGCTCTCGCCCTGTGGTGCAGCACCCCAGGAGCAAGGCTCCCCCTGCCCGGGCCAGTGCCTGCAGCTCGGCACATCCCAGCGGAGCATCCAAGCGCAGGTGTCCCCTGTGCCCCCACTGAAGGAACTGCTCCCTCCTGGGAGGGACTCTGGTCCTCTCTTCCCGGCCAGATCCAGCTTCTAATGGCTGATTTCCAGGGCAATGGATGGGGCTTAAGGAAAACAAGCTGTCTCCATCTGAGCCAGCCTGGCTTTGCTTCCCAGCCTGATCTCACAGCACTGAGCTTCACGGGGCCTTTCCTTTCCAAACAATATTCAGGCTTTCCAGCTCCCACCATCCACAGTGGCCAGAGAGATGGGACATGCAGGAGGATGCCATTTTGAGCAGGAATGCAGCTTCCTCCTCCTGTCCCAGAGAAGCCCATGTGCTCTCTGGCACAGCCTCAGTCCATCCATCACATGGGGACAGCGTCCAAGTGACCAAAAGACGGAGTGGAAGGCCCCCAGATAATGCTACCTCCTGGTCTGGAAGGCAGCAGCTGAACAACTGACGGAGCCTGCAGCTGTAGGAAGGGCCAGCAGCTTGCAGCAGGGAAGCAGACCAAAGGAGGACACCGCGACTGCAGCTGCACAGCCTGCGCTGGCACAGGGAGCGCATCTCATCTGCCTGGGAGAACAACCAAGAAGGTGGCAGGTGAACCGGAGTTGGATTTGATGAGCAGATGCAAAAAGAATGTTCTCCCCACAGGTGGAGGTGGGGAGAGGCAGGCATCCAAGCCTGGGAACCCGTCTGCGCTGCCAGCCATGGCTCATCGCCCCAGAGCCTCCTGGCTCCAAGCAGCTCCATCAAAACAGAGCCCTGACTCCTCTCCAGAGATGGGAAAGCTGCTGCCTGCAGCTAGGACGAGGCCGGCTGATGGGACCAACCCGGGACTGTAAAGCCCTCTCAGATTTTGCCATCTGTCCCTCAATCCCAGGTGGCACCTCAGGAGGCACGAGAAGTGGGGTTTGCCACGCACAGGCTCTCCTACAGCATATGTAAAAAGGGAACGGGCACTTGGTCTGGTCGGGGCTCTTGTTCTACCGTGAAAGAAATCAGTGCTGCCCCTGGGCTCAGCCAGCCACGTACTTCCCCGAATAAGCAGGTGGGAAAATCCAGCCTTTGATGTTCCACGGAGCAACTCCAAAACAAAGATGGACTACAGGAGATAAAAAAAAAAAAACACTTCACAACAGGATATATCCGGTAGATGAAGTGGGAAAGAATTTCATTTCCATGGAAGAGACTGCATGTGGTCCATGGAATAACCAAGTGGGAGATGTTTTCCACTCCCAGCACATGCTGCCCTTTACAGGCATCACACCAGCCCGTACAGACTGGGTGGTACAGACTGCCCCAAACCTGCGTTAGAGCATCCTGATAAAGAGCTCAGCCAGCAGCAGTTCTGGGCAAGGCAGCTTCCCCACAGCCTTATCTCAGCCTGCCCAGGCAGCCACAGCCCTTTCCAGGTGTCCGCAGCTGGACATCATCCAGCTGATCACTCACATGGTCAATGGGCACCAGACATAAGTAAGCAGTTTGAAAAATGCGGTCTGAAAACCAGTACCTATCCGTTGCTAACATGGGTTCTGGAAAGCAGAGTCGATGACAGACTATGAACAGAAGCTTAATAAGCTGGGCTGCATCTTCCAGCAGCCCAGAGCACGACACCCTCCCAGGCAGCATAGGAAGGGAGGAAGGTGCCGGCATCACTCCCGCGCTCTGGTTTGATGTGGCAGCCTCACAATGCTGCTTTTCTTCCCAGCTCCAGCAGGAACACAGCTGCCCCCTCCCCACTTCCTCTCCGCATCCTCTTCCCCTGGAAAGCGCGAGCCCCGGTGCGCAGCAGTGACACAGACGAGCACAGCACATGGGGGCTGGCTGCTGCAAAAGGAATTTGCTGCTGTCGTGCTGGGCCCAGGGCTCTGCTCAGTGAGACAAGAGGGGACCAGCTGGTGCGGCACATCACTGTGAGCATCAGGGGTTCCCCAGGAAGCATGCGGATCCCTCCAGCCCAGGTGTTTGCTATTTGCTGCTCCATTCCATCTGTCAAGAGAAGGCTGTGTACAGCCTAAAAAGCCGGCACTGCGCAGCACCGCTCCAAGGAACGTGCTGTCCCCTGGTGTTTTGGCTGGCCACGCAAGGCGTACCTGGGGACTCGGCAGCACCTGCTCCGCACAGCACCGCGGTTTCCACGAGCGTTACGGAGAGACAAAAGCCTCTGCTACCTGAAGCGGCGGGACTTGTGCTGCTGGCACCTCTGTCATCCCAGGGTGAGCACCTGAACTGCCAAACCTCAAAGACTTGGTCCAAGCAGAGGAGTGCAAACCCAGAGGGTGAGCCAGGGCTGGGAGCAGATCTGGCAAGGTAGTGCAGAATCCTGCTTTCCAGGGGAAGTGCCTCCAGGGGCATGGGGTATTCCTTAGGCATCCTCCAAGACTGTCCTCCAAGGAAAATATCCCCAGCCATACTACATCCACCAAGCAAAACGGGGCTTGTCTGAGAGCTAAATATACGCCTCAGTCCCTAGGGGTTACTGACAAACCCTGGCAATAGGACTGCAGGAACCCTGATAATATCACAGGATTTGCCCAGCCCTCTAAGAATAACTGTGCTGCCTATGAGCACATCACAGGAATTAGCTCCCTCCTGCCCACCACAGCCCTGGTACCACGCAGGAGCCAGGAACCTGCTGCTCCGGAGCAGACACTGAACGAGCACGGATTTGCAGAGCATTGCCTCGAATGGAAAACTGCTTTTTCTGCAGGATTAGAAGTTTCATCTCCAGCTTCCTGCAGTGAACAGTGCAGTGCTGTGCCTGGTGCCATCCCGCCTGGGTGTCAGTGGAAAATAACTAGCAGTTCCCTCCATAAAGAGATTAAAACCTTTATATGTGAACGGCAAGCTGTAGGGGGAGGGAACGGGAACCCTGCGGGAAGCGTGCGCACACAGGACACCGCACTCGTGCTCTCCAGGCACGAGCTGCTAAGCCAGCAGCATCCGCAGGGCAGAGCCAAATCTTCCCCAGCACCGAGCACCCCGCAGCAGCAGCGATCATGCTCACGCACCGCTGCTTTTCCTCGCCGGAAAGTCCGGGTGCTTTGCAACCCCAGCACCGCTGTAACCTCCCGTGGAGGGCGAGGACGGCTCAGGCTCCCCGCGCAAGTTCCCACACGAAGCAAAGCAGGGATGCCAGCTGCTCCCCGGCAGCCTCCCGCCCTAACCACCGGCCCCAGCCCTCGCACCAGCGTGCTCTGCCTTCCCCACACCCTAGCAGAGGTGCTGCCTCCGTAGCCCTCCCCTTCCACGCCCTCTGACAAGCTCCGGCGTTGTCCGAACCCTCCCGGCGTGGTGCCAGCGCTGCAGGGAAGCTGCCAGCACCTTCGCACGCAGGCGCCTGCATCTCGGCGGTGCTCGGGGATGCATAGCTGGCATTCCAGGCTGGCAGAGCTCTGCCACACGCCATCCACCTGACCACGGCACATGCCACGACAGGTTGCAAAACGGAGCCCGCACAGCTTAGACGGAGAGCAGCGTGGGGCAGGAGGGAGCTGTGCCTTCCCGACACGTCCAAGGGTCCTCACGTCCCACAGGTTGCGGCGCAGAGCACTCCGACTCTTCCAGCACACCACTGACAAGTGAAAAGGTTTCCCCCTTCTGCTAAAAAATACTCCTAGCAGTGCAGAGGGAGAAAGAAAAGGTTCACCCGGCCTCTCCTCTTGCCCTCAGAGCAGGGGGGTTCTGCCAGCACTGCCACCCTGCCCTGGGCACCAGGACCATGAGCAGGGACGCACCCCCAGGTGGGACTCGGCATGGAGCAGGGCAGGGAAAGACACACAGAGGATGGAGCGCTACCCATTGCCCCTGCACAGGGAACTCACTGACACTGCAAAAACAGCCCTGGCTTCATAGCTAAGAACAGAGGTTTTTCTGGAGGGGAGGCAATCTGCGATTCAACCTCTCGCAGCTTTCTCCTCCTCTCCAGCCTCTCACCTTCCCAGGGACAGCAGCAGGTCAGGCAAGCCCCATCCCCACCAGGGCTCTGCTCTGCGAGGCAGGTGGGCTCAGGTCCTCGCTCGCATTCTCTGCGCCTCCCTGAGCCTCCAAGGCAAAGAGCAAGACGTGAGAGCTGCGCACACAGCCCACAGCCCCTGCCCTGGGGGACTCTCCATCTATAAAAGACAACAGACAGAGGGCAAACCTACAAGAGGAGTTCACCTGGCAGCTCGGTATTTGGCCTCCAGTCCCCAGCTGTGGCACCACACATCAGTGGCTCCTGTCTTGGCCAAAAAGGAGCATTGCAACCTGCTGATTGCTGCACTGTGACAGCTGCACATTTGGTGTTTGGACCTTGCCTCCCCCCAGGTCTCCCCATCACCCCTCTGCACTGACAAAGCCCCTCACCTTCTCTTCGTCTTCCCCAGCTGCTTTAAGGAAGGGTCTCACAGCCGGCCTCCACCCTACCAGCAGCTCCCACCCCAGCTCTGCCAACCACCAAAGCCCACACTGGTGAGCATCACCTGCCCGAAAACCGCAGCCAGCTTGGCCAGCAATACCAGGCAGGACAGGCACAACCGAAGGGGGAAGGGGAAAAAAAAAAAAACAAAAAAGCAGCTTCTTAGGCAAGTTTCTGCAGCACAGCGGCCTGCCCAGCCTTGTGCTGGGGAAGCCACGTGCCCGCCCTGCAAAAAGTGAGCGCCCGAGCACGCAGACACAGGCAGGCGTGCAGCCTCCACGCTCCTTGCCGGCGGTGCACACCAGTCCATCCCAGCAGGACGGGAGCAGAGACCAGCGCAGCTCTGGTACAAGAGCCTGGCTTAGCACCCACCTGCCCGTGCCTGGGGGACCGCGCAGGGCGCGATGGGCACGGCAGCTCACCTTCCTCCTCCAAGCCTTAGGGCAACTGTGCTGGAGCAGCGGGACAAGAGGCCACCGCGCAGGACCGAGGTCCGCCTGGTTCATATCCTGCTGACTGCTGCCGCTAGCAGATGTTTAAAGGAAGAGTGCCGGAGATGAGCGAGGGCTGAGCAAGCTTGCTCCCAAGCACACCTTCCCATCGTCTGGACATCAGCTCTTCCCCAGCCAGAAGTAGCTTAATTTACTCAATTGCTAAACAAGTGATGGGGCCACCCCTTGGCATTTTGCCTAATCCCTTTTCAGCCCCTTAACGTGTCTGGCTCGCGGTCCCACGGGAACACGCGGATAGTGGTACACAGGCAGAGGAGATGCACGGTGGTCAGGAGGAGGTGATGGTACTCCTTGAAGGCAGGGCTGGAAGCCCCACCAGGGAGCAGCCTCCACTGGGACCTTTCCTCCCCAGTTTCCTTGTGCCCAGGGCCACCAAACACAAGACCTCCCAGTGACACAGCAGAGCCGGTGGCCCAACTCCCTCGGCACGTAGCGGCAGGCACAGGGTACGGTGCTGTCCCCAGACCTGGCTGCAGTGAGCAGGGATTTCCCTCCCTCTTCCCAAGCTTCTAGGATCCAGGAATTTGGCACCCAAGACCGGGACTTACCCAAAGGCCACACAAACACGCCCCAGAGACCAACGCAACCTATGGAGAAGAGGTCTCTCCCTCGCTAGGGCTACGTCACCAGGCAGGGACGAGCATCCCCGTGCCATTGTTTGCAGGCAACCTCACTGCCCAGGAATGCAGCGGGCTGTGGGGGCAGGGAGACCGCTGGTGGGGGCCCTGGTGCAGACCAGAGCTGCTCCTGCTAAACAAAGCCACAACAGACCTGGCTACCTATCTGAGGAAGCACCAGCTGCTCCCGGAGAGCAGCAGTGGACAAGAGCAGCTCCAGCACCTCAGACCTTGACCGTGCCCTTCACTTCATCTGGACCAGTTCGTTAAGAAGGCAGCGGCACCGGGAAGTAGCAGAGATGCTCACCTAGATGGGGCTCAAGCAGCTCCCTGTGATGGAGCTTCCCCTACGTAACTGCCAGGTGCTGCTGCTGATCCTGGTTTATCTCTTAGATAAACAGCATCAGTTTAAACAATTTGTTCAGGGCTTTTATCACTACCTAAACAGACAGCCCAGTGCAACAAGTAACGCCGAGAGAAGCAGGCTGTAAGCAGGAGATGGACACACAACAGAGAAAGAACCTGTTCTCTCAACGGCTGACTCCCCAGGCTGCCTGTCCTGAACGAAGCCGCAGCCTCGCCAACCCCAAACCACACAAATTGCTCCCGTAGCCCATCTGAAAGTGTTTGCTTGGGCAACAACTAAGAACTCCATCCATTCCGACCCTGTAGCGTCAGTACCTCCTCTCAGATCTCCGCATCTCTCCCACGGCCTGGGCAGACACCTCCCATCACTGTTCAAAGCAGAGCCGCACGGAAAAAAGTTTCCCTTAGGGAGGTGTAGAAAAGGGGAAAAAGTTTGTTGTGACCAAGCAAAGCGACGCCATCTTCACGACGCCAGGCTCTGGATTTCCCCCGGCTGTGCCAGCATCCAAGCATCAGGTACGCCTTCCACCAGGACAGCCACCGAGACAACGAACAAGGCACCGCTTTTTTCGCGGAGAGCCAGAAGAGGATCGGCAGCAACCACCCCACCCGGTCACTGCCACCCGCGCCGTGGGGTGCCGGCGGTGACCCCGCGTGCTCCCCACACCACCCCGTCCCCAGGCTGCTCCCCCCGCGGCAGATCGCGCCCTGGCAGGGCTGATCCGTGGCGTACCTGGCTGAGCTATGAGCGGAATGCCGGCCCTGGCCGCCCGCCCGGGGCTGCCCGCTAGTGCAAGAGCTTGGTTAAGGTTTATTGAGCAGGAAGGTGCGGGGGGGCAGCACCCAGGGGAACGGCCTCGGGACCGGGGTGCCCCACCACGGAGCACTAAGGCACCCGCTCCCCGCCTGCCGCAGCACACGAGGGTCAAGGCGCAGCTCCCAGAGCTTGCGCTGCCCCCTTCTGCTCCCCTCCTTCCTCCCAGGCTGGGAGGATTTTTGCCTTCCCCAGGAACCAGCCGTCTCACCGAGCTCTCGGAGAGCTGGAAGCACAGCTGGCAGCTCCAGCAGGGCTAATTTGATTTTCAGTGCCCCTAGCCATCCCTGCCAGCTGCTTCCTGAGCCATGTAAATTGGGGAAGTTTGTTAACCTGGGAGGACAGGCTGCAGCTACCAATCACGAAAGGTAACTCCGGGACACCTTCTGCAAACTGCTGCTTTGAAAGTGTTTTGACAACACCGGCCAGCAGAAATGCTCCCTGCTGCCCACGATAAATAGCCTACGCTGCTGCCTGCAAGGAGGTTTGACCGTAACCCGCAGCAGCGCGACAAAAGCAGGTGCAGCGAGTTGCAGCTGGTGGGGCTGTCCCCTGCGAGGTGGGAAGGTAGGAGCCTGACGGTCAGAGGGTCTGTTCAGATCACTTCTACGTCACCCCCCACCAGGCTGGGACTGATGCTTCCTCTGTAAGGCAGCTACTCCTTCATTGTACAGAGGCACCTGAAGGCCCGAACTGACTCGAGGCCCCAGAGCGTTGTTTTTTTCCCCAGAAACCAAGTGAGATACGGTGCTTCCTGGCCAGGGAGAACAGCTCCGGAGCCAAGACAATCACAGTTTGGCAGCCAAAGGGGAGCTGGCAAGCAGCGCGTGCTCCATTCCGCGCACCGCCCCCCCAGTGACTTCTCTCCTGCAGTCTGGGGGTTCGGGGGGGGGGACCGTGAGCGCTGCAAGCCCACAGCTCAGTCAACCGGTCGGTTACCAGCGCTGAGCACCTGGCAATGGCTGTGCTGGTAGGAGTGCACACGCACCCAGCCAGGCTGAAGGCTTTGGCTGGGATCCTCCACCTGCAACAAGCACCCACAGCATGAAAGGCTGGGAAGATGCTGAAAGACTCGTTTTTGGAACACAAGTTTAGCCTCAGACGGGTGCTTTCGTTTGACACGGCGCAGCATGCACACAACGCCAGCCCATGGTTGCAAATAAGCTCTGAGCATCCCTCCCAGTCCCTAGTCCTGCAGCCCGGGCTCTTTCCAGTCCACGCAGCCCCAAAGGAGCAAGCGTCCTCCAGGCTCTGCTCACCCAGGCAGGGACGGGGACCTCCAGGAGCAGACAACTGACTTCTCCCAACAGCTGCTCCCAGCTCTGCAGCTCAGGTCCAGCTGGAGCACCCCATGGTGAAAGCATGCCTACAGACTGTGCGGAGCCAGCAGCCTCCCCCTCATTTCCACCAGTATGACCATAACCACCAGCTTAGAGCCGTCCCACCACGTTACACTGCCTATTTGTGCTACTCGTGCCTTCCAGAACTGCAAGTGCGTGCAGAGAAACTGCTTGCTGCAGGGGAGTGAAGCCGGCTCCGACGACAGGGAGCAAGAAGAGCAGCAGGGAGATCTAGCTGAGCATCTATGTTTTGGAAGAATGGATAAGGTGCATTTGTGGGATTTATGCCAGAAGACGACAAACTAGTTCTAGCCATGCTCTTTAGTGAAAGAGATGAGGAAGTCCAATTCTAATGCATCTTTTCCCTGCTTACTCCTCCGGACCAGCTGGGATGCCAGGATTTTACACAGACTGAGAAAAGAGCAGTCCAAGGTTTAAAGTCCAAGAGCACATTTGGCAGACCACCCTCAGCGCCACACATGCACGATCAACATGCTCTGCGCTCCCTGCTGCTGTAGGTGGAGTCAGGGACAGCCTGACAAGGAAGGCTGAAGGAAAAGCTGGCAGGAGGAAAAGCAAAGCACATCTACACTGCCAGTGCATCCAGGGCCAGGCCACGGCAGGGAGAGGTGCCCAGGACACCCACAAGCAACAGGAAAGTGTCGATAGTGACTCGGTGCTGTGGCAGTGACAATCCCGGACAGCCCCTCGAGGAAGATCTCCCCTGTCATCAGCTCTCCTCCCAGGTTAGGTGCCAACAGCCTGGCTACGTGCAGAGCTCTGGTATTCCAGCTGCAGTGCCAAGTGTTTGCCCCATCCATCCAGCCGAGGTGCCCGCGGGCCGGCACCGCTGTCCCGATTTCCCTTCTGCTGCCAGCAGCCGTGAGCAGCACACCGAGTTGGGACTGCTGGGTCCTGCTCCCTGCTCGGCCACGGGCTCGCTGCGCAAGCTGGGACCACGTCGGTGCTCTTTTAAAAAACCTGCCTCAGTCTGCAGAGACGCAGGCAGCACCTAGGGCAGCTGCATGCCTTGTTAACCTGGGCAAATTGCTTTAAAGCTCTTAAAGGAGAGAACAGCCTCACACTGTTCTCCAGCAAGTTCTGAGCCTCCACACTCCTCTCTCTCCCCAGAAGGAGCTGTTCGGATGAGACCAATTCCAGCCCAAAGCATCCCTGCCTGTTCAAAGAGATAGGAGCAGGTCCCCCTACCAGCTTGGCCCAGCTCACCCAAAACAAGGAACTGAAGACCCACATCAGGGCACACACAGCTGTGGAGATCAGCAAAAGCTCCTCAGCCTCTCTGTTCCCCTTGTTTTAATTGGGTATCACCCACAAATCGAAGATGCTGAGGTACTGCCAGTCCTCCAGCTCACTTAAGCTAATTAGCATCCCTGCAAGACAGAGCATAGTGGTCTAATATTAGACAGAAAATGCACTTAGAACCCATCAAGACGACACGATGTCCTCTGGGAGCGTGGTGTTCTCTCCCAGCCTCCACGACTAGGGCAGGGAAAGAAAAATTGGGTGGGAAGAGGCCATGGGTCACAGAAGACACCAAAGTCTGTCTCCTGAATCTGCAGAGGGCCGACCAAGCCATTTTAGCCTGCTTTCCTTCTCCCAGAGGGAGATCGTGGAATAAACTACCTGCAAGAGTAGTCTTTGAACAGCGAGTAGCGGTGCCGGTCCTCTTTCAGGGAAGAAGTCCATTAAATCCAAGAAATCCAGCTAAATCCACATGGCCTCAGCTGGAGGAGAAAGCCACTGCTAGTTACCCCAAGAACAGCCCAGGGGGATCCCCCCCGCAGCACCCCAGGCAGGGACAAGCCGTGGCTCCTGCTCTGCTGGGTGCTTAAGGACAGAGGTAACAGCCACTGTTACAGCTTCTCATTGTTGCAAAAAATGTTTTACCAGCAGGCTTCTGCATGATCCATGAGATCTCTGCTGCCTGGAACTGCCTCTGGGATGGGACAAGGCTTCAGGCAGGACCAGGGATGGATCCAGCCTGTGCCAGCCCCACCACGCCATTAAGGCTCGCCAGTTTGGGAGGCAGGTGAACAGAGCTCCAAGTGGCTTCGGGACACACGAAGAGCCAAGAGTAAAGATTAGAAGCGAATAAGAGAGAGTGGTCTGAAACTTCATACATTCTTATTCGCTTTGTAGTCTGTGCTGCTGCCAGACTGAAATTAGCCAAATTGGGTATAAATTATTGAAAGCACTAGAGTCCCATTTCCTTCGCTAATCAAAGAAAATGATTCCAAGGAGCTGGAAGTGCAGGAAGAGAAGGTTTTCCAAGAAAAATGCACTGCTGGAATAGCTTTTGTAAGGAGGGAGCAGCTCACAGAGCACCATCGCCTCCACAGCCCCTTCTCCCTGCCCGGCTCCCGAGGGGGAGAGGAGCCCCCCAGTGCCCGGGTGCCGGGCCAGCTGCATCCCTGCCCGTCACATCGAAGAGCTCCTGGAAGCCACCCCAAAGGAATGCAGGACCTTTGCGGGGCGTTGAGTAAGACAAACAGAGTGGAGCCGCACTGCAGGGCGAGGATTAGCGAGCAGCAAGCCCGTGCAGGCTGGTGCAGGGGTGCTCGCCTGGCGGCTCCGAGCAGCCCCCGCCGGCCCCCAGCCGACGGGCAGAGCCCCGACGCAGCCCGGTGCTCTGCTTGGACCACGGGTGCAGTGAGCGACCCGCCGCGCATCCCCTCTGCGTGTGCCCTGGCTGCTCCTCGTGCCCACGCACCGCAGCGAGACCAGGACCAGCAGCGGGAGCGAAGGGAGAGCTTCTCCCGATGGAGAGCTTCTCCCGATGGACATGGCAGGGATCTGCAGCTGAGAACCACCGGACTCCAGCTCTGCCCCTGCAGAAGGGCAGGGCCACTCAGCGCTTGACTGCTGCAAAGCGGCTGCAGCGTTAGAACAACCTGAATTCCTACCTGCGACTGGCTGCGTCCTGCAGGCAGCCAAGCCTGCACGTTTCATTTGCACTTCCAGCAGATACCGAGCGACAGGACTGGACCACGTCTGATGCTATGCAAAGAGACACTGAGCAGACAGGGAAACAAGTGACGGGGACAGCTGCGTGGCAATGCTTTTTGTTAAAGCTACAATTTTCTTGACCTGGTGACAGAGACAAAACTCGGGAATGACAAGCAGTGGTCAGTGCATAAGGGCTTGCACAGCACAGGTGGTCTGCAAAGTCCCACAGCCTGCAGCAGCAGCACTGACCTACAGCACGCAAGGCGTGGGGCAGGCTCCCAGCCCCTGACCCGGCCGGAGGAGGGACACAGCTCCCCATTTTACACTGCAGGATGAAGCAGGGTGGTCAGGGAGAGGCATTGAGACAGAAAAGCTGTACCCGAGTCCCACCTCGCTACGGGATATCACGGAGACAAACGCTTCTGCAGAGCCAGATGATGCAGAGGATGAAGGAGATGCCAGTCCCCAGTCTGCTGGCGTTCAGTTTAGGAGATGCTCAGAGGAAAAGACAAGCCAGCCTTAACAGGAACAGCAGTGCCTGCCTGTGGCAAGCATCCCTCCGCTGGCACCCGCTGCCTGCAGCCCCAGGGAGCTGCTCGCCCACACAGCCCTCACGGGGCAGGGGGACTCCTCTAGCACCTGCAGCCCCCGTGCCACCAAAGGCTCCACGTGCTCACAGAGCAGCTCCCTGCAGCAACCCCTGCCTGAGAACACCGTAACGCTGCTCTTGCCAAGTCCCCCGACCGAGGCTGATGCTGTGCAAGCACCACACAGGAGAAAGCAGAGAGGAGGCTACAGGGACCCAGAGTGGGACAGGGAGGTGTTTCAGACTGGTCCCATATGGGAATTTGTAATACCTTTCCCACTCCCATGCCTTGTCCCTTCTCCACCTTTCCTTTCCACCCCGTGTCTGTATGGAAAGGATGAAACAGAAGCCCACCAGAGGAGGAGGGGCAGAGCTTGCCCGACCCTGCACCAGCAGCTCCCATCTGCAGGGCTGGAGACAACTCGGAGCGGGACCATGGCTTGCTATTCGATGGACAAAGAAAAAGCAGCACCATGAGCGCACGGCCAGGGACCAGCACTTGCCATAATCGCACAGCCAGCGCTGCCGAGAGAGATGCTGGCTGTGCTGCTGGCCGAGAAGCCCCAGCTGGTCCCGCAGAGAGATGCGGCAGGATGTGCTCAGAGCGGGGCCGAAGGAACCTTCCCAGAGCAGTAGCCTCCCACACCAGATTAAAATTCCACAGGAATTTGCTAAACAAGCCGACTCCCTTAGCTACTGCCATAAACCCAGGGGATGTTTTGCATTACTACCACGCAAAGGAAGGGGAGGGGAGCAGACCCTTGCGCTTGGCCCACGCTCAGGGCTCCCCACCGCTCCAGCCAGCGCTGCGGGGCTAGCGCAGGGTCAGGCTCCTGCGGCATCAGCCACGGCACGGTGCTCCAGCACCAGGACCTCACCCAGCTCCCGCTGCCCCCAGCGCCGGTCTCCAGCACCCGGCTGCCTGCTGCATCCCTGCCAGCCCAGCCCAGGGACGGGGGGCAGGAAGGGGCCCCCAGGATTTCGCAGTGCTGGGTTCTCCCCTCTCAGTTTACTACACTTTTACAGCTGCTGGCTAACTTTCTCACCCTCCTGAGATGGAGGTGTTGATGCTGTTCTCATTATCTTCAATTCAAAACAGAGCCAAGAAGAGGGAAGGAAAAAAAAAAAGCCTTCTTTAAGCAGAAACCCACACACGAACCCTTCCAGCCCCCTCCCTTGCCTGTTCTGAGGCACAATGAAGTGCCAGGGATGGATTAAAAAGAAATAGTTACAGGGTGGAGAAGGGCTGCAGAGAAACCAGACCATGGGAAGTGACCACAGCCCACATCACCTAACACAAGCCCATGCCAGCAATTTCCTTGCTGAGAGGAGCCTACTGTGCATTTCTTACAGCCTCTGGAAGAAGCCTGAAAAGAAAGTTTTGCATGGGCTGGTTTACAAGAACAAAACTTCTCAGTTCTACAGAGGCACAGACCCAAAAAGAAAGACAGAACAGAATAAAAGTGAACAGGAAGATGACGAAACAGAGCGGACAATGTCACTTGGAGAGATGCTTTCAAAGCAATCCCACTCCCAAGCCCACCAGAAACCTTTGAGTGCAGAATGAAGCGGAGGAAGCTTGTGGCAATCATTGGGCTCGCCCTGGACAGAAGGGGGCTGGAAGAGAGGGGTATGCCCCAGCCCCAGCGACAACTCGCTTGCCAAGTTTCCCACTCGATCTCTGCAGGCTGGCGTACACCACACGCTTGCTGCCATGCCCTGGAGTAGCTGGGATTTGCAGAGGGTCCCACCCTGACAACGCACAAGTGAGCGCAGGGGAATGTTTGCAGCTGGAGGATTCCCTCCAGCCCAAAAAGCGCATGGGAGAACACGCACTGCAGGAAGAACAGATCAAAAAGGGGAAGGAAAAAAAAAAAAAAAACAAGTTCTCTCCCTGGGTAAAAGCATCAGAGAACCAAGGCTGGATGCAGTTCTTCCATGGGAGTAACTAACAGGGTTGCCACAGAGATGAAAAGTCAGGGGAGTTCTGGACTGGGTATAATAAGAATTTTAATAAGAGCTAAGTGACATTTTTAAACATATGGAGCATCTGCAGCACACTGCTTCTTGAACACAAGCCAGAACAGCCAGCTTTATTATGGGCACCTACATGGGGGGGAAAAAGTTTCTGAGGGCCGCTTGCTGTCCTCACGGCAGCACCCACAGGCACCACAGCGGCTGCCGCAGGCTGGGCTGTGCCTGGTGGCCAGGAGCACCAGGTAGGATCCGGCACACACATAGGGTCACGTCACCTCTCCCAGCGCTGGAAAAACTCTCATGGGGAGGCAGAGCATCACCCATGGGCTGCCTCACCACAAAGGACGGATCCATCCAAACTAAAAGGCCCAACAAAACCCTGCTTTGTGGGGTTCTCCACGTCACCTGAGAAGCCGAGGTGAAACAGCACAAGGCAAGGAGTTTCTTGTAGATGTGTTGGACGTGCTGCCCTGGGATGAGGGCTTCAGGCCACCGCAGGACCTGCTGTTACAGCAGCATGGGCTTCCTGGACGTACCCAAGGCTCTCAGGTTTGACTACGCACTGTACTCTTACATGGCTTTTCCCAGGAGGTTCAAAGTCCACCCGGATCTCCAAAGCTAGCAAAACAATCTTAGCTAGGGCAATTGCACCCAGGTTCATGCAAATCATGGCATGAGCCAGGCGCTAGTTAAAAGGAGCCCTGGGTTCTCATTAACCAAGGCCCTAACACAGCTGTAATCTGAACTTCCTTCCACCCAGACAGCTCAGCATGGAGTCAGCACACCGCCCCTCCCACACCATACACAAAAATCTTGATTTTCTTAAAGTGTAGTCGCGATCAAAGTGAAATATGAGACAGGCACACAAGGGGAAGATCTCTCGGGGATTAGTCAGCTGTTGAACTGCAGAAGAGTGTGCTTGATCGCGTTGTCAGGGCAGAGAGCAAGGAGAGGAAGCCACTGCTAGCACGGAGCCTGCTGGTGGTGGCTTCAAAACCTCGGACACCTGAAGAGCAGCGACTCCAACCCACTTTACGCAATACCAGCATTCAAAGGCACAACTACAGCAAGGCTGCGCCTTAGCAAGCAGATCCTTCCCCCAGGAAGCCCCATCCAGACGTCCTGAAGAGCAAGACGAAGCCCACGCCTGGTGCCCACCCAGCACAGTGCGCTGCCTGGAGCCCCCCGCGTGCCTTCCCGCGGAGGCACGAGAGCGAACGTCCTCCTTCGCGCAGCGTCCCAGCCCCGAGCTGCTCCAGCCCCTCCACCGCTCCAGGAGCCCCCCTGCTGCTGAAGCCGGCTTGCAGAGCTTAGCTGAAGTCCTGCGTCGTGGCTGCAGCCGGCCAGAGCTTTTTTTTTTTTTTGAACACAATTTAATGTAATCAAACCAATCGCTGTTTTAACTCTAACCTGAGCTGTTTTACAGGGATGCCCTGGTTTGAACTCCCCTTTTTAGACAGGAAAGATTTTGATGTCTAGGATTTTTCCAAGCTGGAGCAACAGGAGATGAAGATTCTCAAAACATTCATGTTTTTCCATTCAGCTGCCATCATTCTTCCCATTCTTTCTGCAAAAGCACTCAAAGGTTTGTTTTTAAACTCAGAGTGCAGCACAGAACAACGTTCTGGGCAGCTTTGCTTTGAACCCTCCTGTGGGGAGCTGATGGGAAACAAGTCCTGGAGCTAAATTCTCAGACTGAGAGCTCAGAAATGGTTCCCAGGGTGGCGGAAGCAGGTTCTCAGGGCTGGTTTTGCATGGCCTCCCAGAACCCAGCTCGACAGCTATGCTGGGCAAGTCAAGAGGAGCTTTCACAGACCTCAGGAGAGGCCTGAGGTTTGGGTACAGCTTGAGGGAAATCTAGTTTTTGGAGGGATCAACGCGTCCCAGGCCGTCTACAGCCAACCTGCAAGCACCCAGCACATAGGATACACACAATGACCAGGCTTCCAAGACATGGAGAGAGGAAAAGCGACTCCGGTGGATACGACAAGAAAGGTGGCTTTATCAAGGCACTGAAACAGCCGCGAGTCAGCCAGATGCCAACACGAGAACTGCTGCATCTCCCCTGCACCACGCTTTTTGACCTACCCGAGATATCAGCAGCTCAAGGTTGCCTTGTTTTTGTCTCTTCTCAGCAGCAGTCTGGACAGGTCTCCACCAGTCTGGAGAAGCCAGGTCCACCATGCGTGGAGAGTTGCCTGCAGGCAGTTTTCCAGCCCTTGCACATCCCCACTGCTGTCCCCAGGCCCTGACCACCTCTCTGCATGCCAACAGCACCCTGCCGAGCCATCAGGAAGAGGTCCTTAATTAAAGGAAGCCAACTGTTCAGCGAGCGATCTTCAGAGAAAAGGGGAGTCCCAGAAAGAATCATCTGCTACCTGGCATCAAGAGAGGTTGTCAACGCAGCAGGGAGGAAAAACGAACCCACCTATAGTGCGTGGACCTGGACCTGTCATTTAAGTGCACGGTGAGAAGGTTTCAACAGTCCCAGCTTTGGCACCTTCAGCTCCCTTGCACAACAGGTCACTGAGCCAATCTTTCCCATGGTGTTGCATCAGAGGACGTGCTTATAGACAGACACATCACTTACAGCCTGGAGCACACGAGCCCTGCACACCTCTCCCCGGCACCGGGACCCCCGCACAGCTGCAGGGCACAGCGCGCAGGGAACGACAGCCCCCCACCACCCCGGCCCTCTGCAGGGAGAGCTCCTGGATGTGTCCCCACTGACGGGGACAGGTCTCAGCGCTGCTTGCCCCAGCCCAGCTCACCAACACGGCCAGCCGCTGCGGGCTGTAACCAGCATCGCATCGCAATGCGATTTTGAATCTTCCGCCACAGAAGGGGGAAGCAAGCACAGGTCCCAGGCAAATCCTGCATCGAATCTATAGCATTAGGAGGAAAATCAGATCACTCGTCATCTCCCAGGGGCCTTAAGGGGCAGCATCCTTCACCACAAATAGGAACCACCTAGCTCAGCTCACATCCAGTGCATGTAATAAGAGCATGCCAAAGAGCACAAAATCAGGTGAACACAGAATTCTTCCAATTGTTTGCTCAGGTTTTAACAAAAAAAAAAAAAAAAAAACCACACCACAGACACATACGCTCTACTCTCTCCTCCTTCCACCCCCCTCCACTAGGGCTGATGCCTTTCAATTGCAATAGAAAATACACATCTCTAGCTAGAAAACCTCCAGCGGCTCTCCCTCTTGCAAAAGCCACTCGAGACGGGTGCCTCTTGCGAGCCACTCTGCTGAGCTAGCTCTTTCCCAGCCTTCCAGACTGAGAGCTTGGTCGTTTACCTCTGTCAGCATTCACAGCTGGAGAAAGGGGTTATGGCCTCTCCTCTGCACATCCAGAGAGGAGGGAGCCAATCTGCGTGTTTATTTGTTGTCTGTGCAGAATTCCTGCATTCCTTCCCCTGTTTACTCATCTGCTCTCAGGACATGCTCAGACCCCAGCAAAAGGCTTTTGGGGCACCGTGTTCCCCCACCAGCCGGGAGCTCTTGTTGGAACAGGACAAGCAAAGAGAAGAAGAGAGAAGCCAGCAAATGAGGTATTACGGAAGTATGTTTTCATGGTGATTGGGCAACAAGAAGATCAGTCCTCTCCAGATCTGTTCTCCGTGGAGGCATTATTCCACACCTGGAGGTCTGGGAGCCTGCTAAAGAGCACACGTGGGCTGCCTCCCGCTCAGCACTTTGCATCAGCTGTATTGTTGCACCCAGAGCAGCACTAGGACCTCAGCCGCCCTCCTTGGCACGGGCGTGTGAGTACTCCTCATGTTGTCCCACCAAGCTACAAGTGCACCAAGTGCCAACTCCGTGCATGCTTCTTCCATGAGCACACTATTACCACCCTCTATTACCCCCCCTCCTCATGCGAGCACTTCTGGACACAGACAGAGGCACCTGAGAGATGACGCATGCAAGGGACACGGGTTCACTGCGACAATACAGAAGCACAACGCATACCCCCCATACTGCTAGGCTTGGTTGTGTCCCACTTATACCCTGGAGAAGCAAGCTTCGTCCCCAAGGAGAACTCAGGTGGCTTCTCAGATCCCTGCAGCAGTCCACAAGGCTAACTCAGCAAGCAAGGAAGCTAGGAGTCACTATGATGAGGGACAGGTCTTCACCACAGGATTAACTCAATAACTTCTCAGCTTTAAACCTACAGGAAAAGGCAACTCAGGTACGAGGAGTCTGAATTCCCCATAGATGCCTGCCACACACGGGGGGTCAGGACAGGACTTTGCAGTGGGATTGCTCCAGCCACATCAGAGTCTTTGCAGAGGGGACTGAGAACCCGCATTAAATCTGCAGCGAAAATAATGAACATTGCTTGGCTGCAACCACCACCTCTGGCAATGAGGTCAACGCCAGGCACCATCCCCATGATAAGTCCACAGAGCACTATGACTGCACCTAGACACAATCAGGACAAGCACGACCGATCCACCTCATCACCAGCAGCATCACTTACAGGCTACGAGTACAAGGTGCCCAGCAGAGCCGGGGCTTGGCGGCCAGCCCGCGCCCCACCTCACCTTCCACGCAGTGCTCCACCTCCTCCAGGTTGCGCAGCGTTATCCGCATGAGGCTGGAGTTCAGCATCAGCTCGTTGCGGTGGGCAGGCCACATGTACTGTGGGGCAGGGTTGACGAAGAAAATCCGCGTGTCCCCGGTCGAGACTTGGTTGTCGCAGATTAAGGGGTCCCCGAAGCCACCAATAACCACTTTGTTCCCACCATCCAAGAGGATCTCATGAGTGACGATGTCTTTGCCTTTCAGGTAACGCCAGACTCTCACCTTGAAGAAGAGGGAGAAAGAGCACGTGAGACCTTTCCACAGCCACAACCAGAGACAGTCGGCACCTTCCAGCCTGGTTAGTTTTTAATTACGCTGTCACGCGATGCTCAGGAGTAGTTCAGGCTGGCAAAGCCTTCCAGCAGAGCTGATTGCATTAGCCATCCCTCTAAAAAGCACAAAATGCGTGGGCAGGGCTAAAGCACATACCTTTTCTACCAAAATTGCACCCAACTACCCAACACAGGCACTTGGCGTTCCTTGCCCCTTCCGCCTCCCTCAGCCACGCAGGTTTTCCAGCAAGGGACTCGCTCTCCCTGCACACAACTCCCCTTCGCACGGGGACACGCTGCGCTGGCATCCGAGCCCCAGGATTTGCGTTTCGTTCCTGCCTCTCCTCCCCTGGTAGCAGGCTCTGGCCCCCCGCCAAAGCCCAGCACCCCGCCGGCCCAGTTACTGTTGTCAGAGGCTCAAAACACAGCCCGATAAAAAGATGCCCCTCGCCAAACCCTACCGGGAGCCGTCCTGACTCACCTCCCCGAGGCCCACTAAAACGCCCTCTCCTCCTCCCTTCCGTCCACCAGCAGCAGGCGGGGAGGGCTCGCCTTCCCCACCCTCGGGTAAACACCCAGGAGGACCCTGGCACAAAGGACGCCGTAGGGAAGGCTTGCTGTATCAGTACCCCTCCCCTTCGTTAGGGCCACAGCACCAGAACAATGGCTCCAGATAAGCTGCCGCTTCTCAGCGAGCCCCTGAGGGACACCAGCAGACAACGCGGCTATGGGGAAAGTCCTCAGACCCAGGGACCGCAGGACGGCTGCTCAAGAGTTCCCCTTGCAGGAGCAGAAATCTGCTGCTTTGCTTCTGCTGCAGAAGACCAGTAAGAAAGAGGGTGTTCTCATCAACTTCTTCCCCTCCGATCTTACTCTAACCTTCATGCCCACGGCAACCGTCTCAGCTGCCGCGAGACTGGCTACGGCACGGGTGCTGCTCTCCAGCAGCGGGCACTGCCAGGGGAAGCTGGCAGAGACAACTCAGGTGGGGAAAAATAATAATAATCAACCAGAACTGACCCGCTCTTGCCCATCGCTAATAAGGAATTCAAATCCATAGCTGGGGGTCTTCTCCTGGACTGGACACTTGGACAGATGTGAAATCCAGCTCGCCTGCCCCTTTCCAAGTGCATCAGCTGTGAGCCTGTCCTCTGCAGACAGAGCCATGGCCATGACTCAAGCCCTGTCATCAAGGACCCCGAGCAACGTCCCCCAGGGCAGCACGCAGGTCTCAGCCAGAGGAATCCCCTTCCACTCCCAGGCAGCATCTGTCAAGGTGACAGGCTCCAGCTGGTGCACTTTTCCCAGAGAAATCCAGATTGCAATGAAGTCTCAGTGGTGAAATGTATCAAGGGAGAAGAAATCCCTCTTGAATAAAAAAAAAAAAGCTTTGAAGGGAACATTAAATGGCTGGAAGCCTCCAAGGGGCAGGCTGCGCAGCTACGGAGAACACTGTCCATCCATCAGGGGGGCTGCGAGCAGAGACACCGGAGCCTTAAAACAGGGCTAGGAGGAGGCTGGTGGGCTGGGTGAATGAAAGCAGGGAGTTTGCTGGCTTTGGCAAGGCACCAGTGGTTTGGGAAGACAAAAGGCGGAGGAGATAACACTCCATACAGAAATAGCAAAGGCAACGTACGTTCTTATAAATGACTAAAGACAACTTGAGCATTAGCAGACCGGATTTGCTAAAATACACAGAGGAATTGGCAGTAGGAGCCAGTGTCCCCTAACTCATCCAAATTTCAGGAAGAAAAATTAGCCCTGGCCACAAGAGTTGGTCCCTTCCTCCCCCTCTTCAGCTCCCAGAGCAGTCTCCCTGGACCTCCACTGGACGGAGGTCTTTGCTGCCTCACCCCCTGCCCCAAAAAAGGGAGACGTGCATGCAACCGCAGGCCAGCCACGCTCCAGCACCATGCTCTCTGCAACAAGCTGCCCCACAAAACACCCACAGGAGACAAAAGCAGCAGCCCTAAAACAAACGATTTACTGCACACGGGATAAGAGACGTGTCCCCATCCACTCCTCTCAGGTTAGAAAGCCCCGACGTGCTCACGGCGTGCTGTGCCACCCTCTCCACCAGCACCTCCGCTCCGACAGCAGCCCGAGGGCCCCGTCACCTGCATTCTCCAGCTGTCTCCGCTGCCCGGAGAGCACTTCAGCACCGCGTGCCAAGCACCGAGGCAGCCGGGGAAGCGGAGGACCAGAGATAAGGAGGCTCTCGAGCCTCTCTCTGGAGGAAGCACGCAGGCATGTGCTTTAAGAGTGCAACCCCTACGGGAACGCAAGGAGCGGAGGGGATGCTTGCGTGCACCCGGGCAGGCAGCTCTCCCCCGCCCTTGGGGACACCGGGGTGGCAGTGGTCAGTTGTGCCCACTACAGCTCCTATTCTTGACGTAAGTTTTATTTTTTGTGGCTTGTTGCAGATGAGGAGGAAAGCATAGAGCAGACATTATCCCCCTCCAGAATGAACCATTCTTACAGCTATCTGCAACTGCAGCTCGCTGGCCCCTGCCCTGCGCAGCCCTTCGAGCCATTGTGCTCCCCTACAGACGTCTTTGAGACTGTTCAGAGCAAGACAGACTCTTACTCTTTGCCAAATGCCTCCATCCCACTACTCAGTGACTACAGAAGACGTGCACAAAAGTCTGACACTGCAAAGTTCAAACATGAGGGTAAAAAAAAAAAGAAATTACTGGGGGCTCAGGGGAATGCGAGTCTCATGACCTTTAACCAATCCTGCAACTTTCTAAAGCCGTAACTGCAGAATTTCAGGGGTGCGAGCTCAGCACTACCTCGGCCCTGAGCAGGAGGCTTCAGGGCACACGGTGACCGAGTGCAGCCCCTGCGCTGTCCCCGCGGGGCCGGGAGGCACACGGCGAGGCTCGCTGGAGGTGCCGTACCCACGTGCCTGCCTTGAGCTGGAAGGGAACTGGTCCCCTCGGGCCAGGGCTAAGCAATGCCAGAGCAACCAAGGGGCGAGACGTAACTCTCACACGGGCTATCATCCTGCCCCACGCAGCCCAAGCTCAGGATAAGAGGGTGAGCTGAGGAAGCAACGCCTCCTGAAGCCGTTCGCCCAGCCTGTTTCAGTCCAGGAAGAAGCCTGCTGGAAAGCCGACTGCTCCGTTGCGCGCAGCCCTGTCACTGAGAGCTCTTTTCTTGGAGATGGCAGCCAACCAGCAAACAGAGGGAGCTTCAGATGGCGAGGGAGGGTAGCCGTGACAGGCAGCTTTCCTCCCCTCCGATCTCACAGGAATCCCGGCATCCACACAGAGACATCTGCTCCCTACGGGCAGGTGGTGCCGCACAAGGCAGCCACCTCCGAAGAGCCCATCCGGGGACACCTGCGATCGCGGCACCTCGGGTGAGCCCAGGGTGCGGAGTGCTGAGCAGCACAGCTTGCACAGCTTTCCTGCAAGCTTGAGCTACTGCAAGCCTCCTGTTCCCCGCCCGGGACCAGCTGTCTGCCCGGCACCTCACACAGCAGCACAGCTCCCTGTGGTTGTTCTTCTCCCCACAGTCAAGTCAAGACACCTTCCCTCAGCAGCACCGGCCCCACCTCCTCTTCCTTCGGCAGCAGCCCGAAAGCCGCAGGGCAAGCGCTCAGGCTGCAACAAGGTGAGGTGCATAAGCAACCAGGGCTAAAACCCAGGAACACAAAGGAAACAAAAGGGGAAAGAAAAAAAAAAATAAAGAGAGGCAGGCAGAGAGCACGAAATGAGGCTCCTGCTGAAAGGTGGCAGTCGGGCAGTTTCACAGTTCGGTCTATGGGGGAAGGAGGGCTGAAGCCTAGCCCCTCTTCTGAAGCAGATGGTAATTTGAGTTAATTAGCGTGGCTGTTGTAGTCATAGCTCACAGAGCCAGGCCACAGCATTCACAAGCAACATCAGAGTCCACCAGCTTTCTCCCCACCCTGATCCTGTGTAATGAATGGACGTGAAGGCACCAAAGACCAAGTGATTACCTGTAGGGCATCCCATTCATCATCACGCACAATTAAGACCTTGTTACTGGTGACTCACTGGCTACATCAAGGATGGGGAAGGAGAGGGAGAGCAAGAAAATACTAGGCTGGAGCCTGGTTCCAGAAGGTCCCTTCCCTATAGCTGACTCGCTCACTCTTTCACCAACAAGCACATAAAACACTGGATTAAGACTGTTTTACAAGACTCCTGGCAGCTGCGGAAAGGTGGAGTAAGAACAGTGAAGACTTTATTTAAGCAGATCCTTGCAAAAGTATGTTCTAAGTGCGGTACAAAACCAGCGAGTAAAAGCGTTTTCCAACATGCCATGGGGGTCCATCCCACAGCAGGGAACGGGACCACGTGCACGGGCGTGTGCAGTGCTAGCAAATTCCTGCCGGGACGATGCTTCGAGAAATGCGAACCTTGGGCTTGTAAGGTACCCAGGAAGGTGAGCAGCCTCCTCAGAAGAGAGCCGTCACTTCTTGGATTGAAGTAAAAAAGGTCACCATGAGATTTCAGCAGCCCTCAAAGCCAGCTGACCTTTTTGCGGGAGCTAGAAGAGCACCATGCCTACCTCCCCCAGCCCCTTCCCCATCCAACCCCGGCTGGAGAACAGCCACCGCTGTCCCCCAAAATACAGGCTCCATTGTTCAAAACAGGATCCACATCCTTCCCAACACTTCCTATAGCGCCTATAGAACCTGCATTTGTCCTATAAATAGGAGCTCCCTTCACAAATATCAGGTCAAACCAGAACAAGGCACAGCAGAGGACTCAAAAGCAGGAAAGGACAATGCCAACACACAGGCTGCAAACGCGATGAACAGCAGCGCAGCGAGCTTCCAAAGAATAGCGAGTCCAGGGCTGCAGCGAGGAGCAAAGCCCTGCTTCCCATGCCAAATCCATCCCTGGGTGAAGGGGCACGTTAGCGAGTTTCAGCATCAATTTGAGGAAGAGAAGACTAACAAAGCTCCTAATTATTAATCTCCTCTAGTACCAACTGAATGGCTGGTAGCTATTTAAGGGTGTTTATCTAACATTAGCTTCACATTTCTCCTCTGAGTTGTAATGTGCTCGTCTTCATATATCAAAGGCTTCAGCTGGGAGGGTTTAGAGTTTAACTAGAAAGAACAATACGCTAACGCAGCACTCGCAGGGATCTGCCGCAGACACTCGCATGCCTGCTGCCTCGCAGACCACCCAGCACCAACACTATTTTGGGTGTGGGCAACTCCTACCGCACACTTGGCCCTTGCGTTTCCTGTGCAGATAAAGAACCTGTCAGGAGATAACCGTGGTATTTGGAGACAACCTCAGGGTCTAAGGAACAGTTACCAGAGTACTGTAGCGAGAAAACACGTGTTCACTCCCTCACAGGCTAACCGGCAAGATCATTTCTGCCCCTTGACTCATTCTGGCTCAGCAAGGCAACCAGGGTCAGTGCAAGCAGAGCAGGAGCCAGCAGCCAGGTTTAATGCCAAAACTGCCCCTTTGGAGGCAAGGTGCTACATAGAAAGCAAACCCATCTGCAACCCTTGAATCCACAGCAGTTTCCAACACTAGGAGAGTACTAGAGAGATCTTAGAGTGAAACAGGGTAACAGCTGCTGTGAAACTACTCATTTACAAGTCACAAGCATTACGTCCTCCTCAATCACACAGTTAGGAGAGATTTTGATTTATCTGTTTTCAGGTCCTTACAACACCCAAACCCCGTTTCAAACCTTTTTTCCTGCAAACACTATGAACACACCGTTTAAAATTACATAGAAAAGACTGACATGCAGTTAAGCAAAGAACCACTGTTCTACCGAAATTGCTGTAAAAGCCACAGCACAACTGGGAGAGCACTGCCACGGTGAGATGGGATGGGCACTTTCATGGATGGCAGGAGATAAGGCTTTCCTCCTTTCAGTTTCTTTTTAAGGACTCCAGGACTGGAAAGGCATCTTACGGGCAGGTTCTGGCCTTCAGGTGCTGCTACAGCCCCAGCATTCAGCAGAAGCAAAACCCTACAGTGAGCCCTGGAGTAAGCAGCACAAACCTTCTCCGCAGCATCACTTGGGACAGCTCAGGGAAAGATGGGCACGAGAACCTCTTCCCAAGCTCAGCACTGCAAACTGGGTTTCAAACAAAACCCCCACCCACAGACCAGGTTCCTCGCCACACATTGCTCCCCACCTGCTCTCACTTGTGTTTGATTACACCCTCTCAACGGCAGAGCTGCTGAGCAAGCAGGTTTACCACCATGGGAGCGCAGACAAAACTGTTTTCCTGGCCCAGAGCCTGCAGTAAGATGCAGCATGGATTTTACACTAGCCAGGTACCTTGCCACATGCCCACAGTGGAAGGAAGAGACCAGTGTCTTAGATGAGCACCTCCTGCTTCCCTGCATCACGACCCTGCCCCAGCATCAGGTGGCCCCCATCCATGCGGCCATATGTGCCCCAAGCTGCCACAGGACACCGGCTGCTCACAGCAGCTTATTAGTTTTCCACGTAGCACGCAGGATGTGCCAGACACTTTGCAAACATACGGTCCGTGCACTAGCCTGGAGGGGCTGTGATCTAATTTACAAGAGCAGGGTACAGATTGTACCCTACAGCATCGCAAGGGGCAGAGCCATGGAAGCGGGCACCAGCTGGACAGACAGAAGCTTTTCAACTAGTTTATAGGGCTGAGGTCCTCCAGGATAGAGGGCAACCCCGTGGTTTAAAGTTCACCCCGAGCAGACCTGTGCCACCAGCACCCTGCCGGGCATCACCCCCGGCCCCTGTAGCACTAACCGCAGCACTTTTTAGGACGGGAAAAGGGGACCGGGAGAAGAGAGACGAGCAATGTAACTTGCAAGTCCTCGCAAGCAAGATTCCTGCCCTGGGAAGGGTTAAGCCATCTAGCACGTTTTCTGACAACCAGGCGGATGGTATTTCAGGTTGCTCAGTACTTCACTGTCTCTCAGCTTAGGGGGGGGAAAAAAAACATAGCCAGAGGCCAGATTCATAGTTAAACAATAGCTTGAGCTAGAGGAACTCAAGATGCTGTTAAAGTAAACAGGGAGCTACGTTTGCAGCCAGCAAGCGGCTCCGAGCCCCTTCCACAGCAGCCCGAACCCTTCCGCAGCAGAAAGTTAGGAATCGGCTCCGCATCGAGGAAAGCAGGGAAATGCCCATAAAAAGCAACCTTGAGAGATTCCCCTCGAAACAGCTGGTGGAGCTGTGACGGGGCGAGACTCCGCAGTCTAAAAACACATAATTACACACCAAAGCTCCAATTCAGACAATAAAAAACACACGCGCCCGCGTGCCGCGGGGCCGAAAGTCCCC
>VXAL01003746.1:362042-379217 GCA_013399475.1 Chauna torquata
CGGCGGCCGCCCCCGTGCAGCCGCGCCGGGACGCGCAGGGCTGGGGAGCCGGGGGCACCCCGCTCGCTCCCCGCACGCCTCCGTCCTGCGCTGCAGGGGTCCCGCTCCCGCCGCGCCCCCCTTTTTCCACCTTTTCTCCCTTTTCCGTGTGGGGAAACTGAGGCTCGGCTCTGCCCGCCCCCCAGCTCCCACCAGCACTCCCTGCCGGGGCAAAGGAAGGCACCGGTGCCTTCGTGTGCTGCCGGCTAGCCGGGGGAGCTGGCTGGTGGGCCTTTGCCTCCACGCCTTGCCCCAAGCAGGGCAAAGTCACCCTCCGGGGCAGCGGCTTGTGCCTGCCCACGGAGCGCCGCGACCTTCTGCCCTGGCTTCCCCCGGGGACTGGAGGGCAATTTTTCCAGATGTCGTGTGCAATTACTGCAAATATAAAATGAAAAGTTAAGTGGCACCAGGGGAGGGATATTGTTTCTCCCCTCCATAAATTAGCCATCCCCCGGAGGCATTTTACAAGGCTGTTTTCCTTGCCAGCCCCAAACAAGCCGTGTTTGTGATCCAGGGCCGAGCAGGTGAAGTTTAACCATGCTAGGGTCACGATGCTGGTGCAGGACATGATGCTGATGTTCTCGGATGCGCGTATTTCTCTACACAGCAGCACCCTGCACTGCAAGGCTCCACAAGTGCCACATCCCTCCTCCGTGTCCTCTAAGTTTTGAGGAGGGCTTCTTGTGCCATTTGTGCTGTTTGCCCCTGCAACTGTGTGTGTGCCAATCCTTTTTCTCTCCTCTGGAACACAAACACAAATTAACTCTAATATAGGAACAAATGAATCATATTGAGTGTTCAAAATGCTGTCCAAGCCTACCTTCTCCCCTGAAGAGAACAAAATACCAGAGATCCCATAAATCTGTCTGGAGATAGCACAACTGCTGTGGTTTTACACGGAAGGCATACTGTATATATTGTCTCAAATCACACACTTCACATCTCAGCACCGACTTCTGTCCCAGCACGTGGGCTGTTCTCGTAACCTCCCTCCCAGGTTCCTTCTGCTCAAAACCTCAATTTCTGTCCCGTAAAACTGAATCGACACTTCAACACCTAAGGAAGGCTGCCTATTCAAAAGCGTGCAGTACTTTATCACCTCAGCAAGGGCTTTAGAGACGTGCTTTTCAGAAGAAAGTGGCCCGCAACGTGCTTAGGTCTTCAGGAAACGTGGTTTTCAGGAAACGTGTGGTTTCTGGCTGCAGGGCAAGGCAGCAGTGCTCGGCACGGGTGGGAAGACCCCGCCGTAAGCCAAGAGCTGCGTGGAGGCCAGGCTCTGCGGTCCTCACTGCCCGCGGCGGAGGGTGAGCACAAAGGGCTCCATTACTACGCTGCTGCTTTTATAAACTCAAGCAATCAGCTAAAAATATTTCAGTGCCTGGCAGATTATTTTTGCTATTTTAATTATTAATTTTTATTGTATTCCTCAAGCGCTGCTCAACTGTAAATCGCGGACACAACGTCGGTACAAGGTGGAAGAAACCAGCTGCGACGTTCTGCTCCCACACTTTGCGAAGTGGAGAGGGGAAGAATTATTTACGCTTTGTTTGTATTATTTTCTGTTTGCTAGCTCTCTCCTAGCCCCACCCCACCATCTGCTTTCAAAGCTGTGAAGAGAAAAATGGATTTAATAAGCTTTTCGGATGCATTTGCCCCTCTACGGTCACCTCTTTCAAGTGGATCTACTGAAGCTTGTAGGCTTTCGGGTGGAGTTGCTACAGAAGCCACCCCAGGACCTCCTCTCTCCTGTCTATGTGCAGTTTTAATAAAGTTTGTGGGTAGAAGCGAGTTTGCTGTTTCAAAGGACAGCATCAGAACACAAGTGGAGGAGCGCGCTTGCTGGGAGCACGCCTCCTGCAGACGTCCGTGCCTCCAGCGCCGCCGTGGAGCAGCGCCCTTCTGCTCCCGGATTTCCGCCCCGCCGCTGCTGTGCTGAAGCCTCGCATGGATCAGAGGAGAAATTGGCCAAGCAACTGTGGGAAAACTGAAACAAAATATTTGGCAAATCAGTGCACAAAATAAATAAACTGTGTAACTGACAAAAATATGGGAATCACTGGGTTTTGTCCAGACTCTTTACAAGACAGCTATTGTAAACCTGGGGCTTGCAAAAGCTTCCCTGAACCAATCTTAGTACTGAAGCATCGCATTCAGCCTCTGAAATAGCAAGAAATCTTGGAAAACTCGCAAGGACTTAATGCCATGTTTGCTGCCTGGCACCTCTGCATGCATTTGCATTGTATTTCCCAGATTTTCTTGCAGGAGGGGCCTAAAATTTCGAGGGAGAGGAAAACAAAGCAAAGCGAAGAGAAGCAAAGTGCTGTGATACTCCCAATCCGGTGGTTACAGACGCCAGGAATTTTGTAAAAACCCCTGGTGTCACGAGACCATTGCTAGCACTGGACGAATGTGCAAACGCTGACTTTTATTCACCTGTTCAGCTTCCAGGGCTGGCGATGTCCGTGGAGTTTCTTACACATTTGAAGTTAAGTGCCCACGTAGGGCTCTGCCTGATCAGGGCTTCTCTCTCCAGCAGCGGCAGCTGTCACATTTGAGACAAGACTGTATTTTTTTGTGTCCTTTGAAGATTTTTCCAATTTTAACAACTCATGGCACAGGCAAACAAGCTTCGTTTTGGCTGGGCTGAGTAATTCTGCAAAGGTGTCTCATTTATTGCAAGTTATTGCCTCCCCGGGATGACTGTACAGACACTCCTGCTGCGCTCAGCAGTTTCACGCCAGCATCTCTCTGCTGTTTGACCCCGAAGCACTTCCCTTTCCAGATATTCTTTATCGCAGCTCTCGGCCAAGACTTCGTTCTCCGGCTGCTTTCTTTGGTGCAGCCCCGGTGTCTGTGGGCAGGTGCTCAGTGCTGCTGAGAGCAGATGCTTCGAGGTGCACCAGGGCGGGGGGCTGCACGTTGCAGCAGCCTGGGTATCCGAAATCCCGGGGTGAATGCATCCGGCTGCTCACCTCTCTACCTCTCCTCACTCACACCGGTGTGGCATGCTCATCCTAGCAGGAAACCCTCAAGATTTCAGGCCAAACCTTCAAAACAAATAAAAAACCTGCGTGAACACCCCGGCCAAGCGAAGCAGAACCCCGACAGTAGTCGAGGTGAGCGAGTGTCCCCGTTCCCGCTGGGGCTGGCATCCGATTTCCCTGCTGTTTGCCTCTATGCCCCACCGGCTGGCTTTTCTGCTCTGAAGCTCTCCATCTCTGATAAGCTTTAAGACATGTTTTAATGTGTTTTTTTCCCCCCTTTTCTCTTTCAAGTTAATCCCTCTCGGTGGTTTCTGACATTGTCAAATGGCTTTTGTGTACTGTCAGAGAACCTCTTGATGTAGCTACAGAGCAGCTGCTAACAAGTTGCCCCTGGGATCCTACATCTACGAGGCTGTCTGCCTGGATAATGATTTTCAAATAAGTAAATCTATTAATGAGGTCTCGGTAGGAGCGGGGCTGGGATCCCAGAGCAGGAACACCCCGGCCGGGTGAGCTCTGGGTGCCGTGGGTGCTGCAGCATCACCAGGGGAGTCACAGAGCTGACGTCCCTGTGTGGCAGTGAGGGACACGAGCCGCTCGGATCAGGGTCAGCGCTGGGTGCAGCACGGGTGCATGGCAGCGACCTGCACAGTCCTTCCCCCTTTGTTACGGGGCGAAAGGGAGGGAACAAACTTGGTTCTGTCCCGTGCGCTAGGTAAAATTCAAGAAGGGAATCCAAGAAGCCAGTCTCCTCCTCCCCAAATCAGGATATCAGCCATTCCACAGCTATTCTGTGGGTTTGGCGGCTTTGCCTCAAGGTTTAGGAGCTGCTGGGGTCCAAGCTTTTCTCAATAACGTGTTCCCAAACCTTTGACACTAAAAAGGGGAAATGTGGAGAGATTTGCATATATTCACATGAATCCAGGAGACAGAATATAAAAACCAAACCATTGCATATTACAAGCACTGTGGTATAGTCGCAGGCTACGAGGAGGTCCGCCTTGACACACGCGGTGCCCGCACACTGCTTGAAGAGGGCGGCAGGACGAGGCGCTGCAGCCACGCAGGAGCCGTCCTTTCGTGCCCGTGCACAGCAGCCGAGAGCAGCAGCTCATTGCTGCTTTTAACGCTGCAATGTCCTCCGAAAGCAGCTGCTGCTCCTGGCTGCCCCTTGGGCGCAGGACCACGCCGTGCCGTGCAGCCTTTGCAAAAAGCTCGGCACCGCTGCAAGTCTGGAAAACACGTCGGAGGTGCCTGAGCTGGAAAGAGTCCTGGCCCTGGTCCCTGCCACTCACTGCTTTGGTCAAGGGGACGCAGGAGCAGCCTGTAGGCTCTCTGTTTTCCAAGCTCCCACGGATGGGTTGGTTGAGCGCTGGGAAAGGGGTGGAATACCAGCGCAGAGCATGCAGGCGCACACAGGTGCCATCTCACTGGGTTTTCGATGGCCGTGAAACTCCAGAGCGGTTTGGGGCTTAACTGAGCAACCTCTCAGCTTGGAGGCAAAAGAATCTGCTGAACCACAATGACTTTTAATTAAAAAGGATGGGGGGGGAAGAAACAGAAAGAAAATTCAGTGTGAACTTCAGGGCAAATGATCCTCCATTATCAAATCCCATCTTAAAAAGTGCATGGGGCTAATTGAATTACTCTTGCTGGATTTCTATGTAGCCATGAAGTCTTCTTAATGTGGATTGATAGCATAAATCTGTTCTCCATTGAGGAAAAAGTGAACGCTGGCCCCTGACATCTATCTTTCTTTCCAGAAATCCCATCTAACTGGACGTCTCCCTAGGCCACTTCCCAGAGAAAGATGTCTCTATCCATTACCCCTGACACGCAGCAGCGAAAGGAAGTGAGGTCCGTTCACATCTAATTACTCCCACTCCTGGATTTATTACGATCATGCCAGGATTAATTGGGAAAGTAAAAATGCTTAGTTGGGTGATCAATCTTCTCTGAGTTACTTACCTTGTCACTCGCTAATAACTGTAAAATAAAAATGCCCCTCTTCACTGCATCTCGGCAAATGGATTTCTATAATACATTGCTAGGAATCTTTAAAAGGCATTTGAAAGCAGTAAGGAGACAAATTGGATTAGCTGGAGAGAAAGTGCAACCAAAGCATTTTTTTCTTTCCTATAAAGCACAAATTTCCCCTCTCCAGCACTCCAGGTAGCGGGGCAGCTGTTCCAGTTTAGATCTGCTGCTGGGAAGGGCTGGCTCCCACAGAGGGCTGCCCGACGTCGGGGTGCCTGGGAGGGTCTTCAGGTCTTTGAGATTGTGTCCTCTCACCCTGTCACACTTAGCTCAGCCCTTATTGCAAGAAACAAGAGATGTATGATGCTGATCACCCAGTAATAATTTTCCCAAAATGTTGTCCGAGGGAAATATCCCATTTTCCTTCTGCAACAAACTCCCTCAAACAAAAAGCATCCAGCATCTCCTGCAGCCAGGACATTCCTATTTTCTACCAACCACATCTGCTGCTCCCTGTAACCCAGCTGCCCTCCCCGTGCCGCCAAGGACCAGCTACAAAGCCAGAGGAACCACAAAGACACGCAGCTTTCGGGAGCCCTCCTTTAACAGAAAGCTATTATGGGTTCTGGGAAGCAGGACTGGGGCTGAAAGAGAAGAGATTAAGATTCAGGGCATGCAGGAATGGGGCTCTTTCCTTTTTTCCCCCCTTTCTTCAAGGAGTGAGGATCCAAGGTTTTAGAGCTCCGTCAGAGGGCACTTGGCAACCTTTCCAGAGCTGCTGGCAGCCGGATCAGCTGCTCTGGTCCCTCCTGTGCTGGGCACCTGGGACACAGCATCCGCATCGCGCCCAGCAAGGCTGCAGGGCTGCACAGACCTGCGAGGGGGGACCGAGCCCTCCCGGCTTGCGGTTTCACGCTCCCCTAAACCCATTTCATAGCTCAAGGCGGGATTTATTGGACCAGACTCTCAGGGAGATAGAGGCTTTTGTGCTGAATTTTATCCAAAACAGTTAATGCAGCTGCTGCTGTTGCCATTAGCGTGGGCAAAAAGAAAAAAAGAAAAAAAAGAGACAAGAAAAAAAAAGGAGAGAAAAAAAGACATTAAAATTATCATCTCTTAAAAGATTTATTTTTCTATCTAAAAATCAATTCCTTAGTGCACACCCATAGAATAACTGGGAAGTATTTTACCCTCTCGGTGCCAAGCTGAGAGAAGCCAGCACAGGGGCAACACTGCCTCGCTTTGCATCTCCCAGGCGCTCTCCTCTGCATTCATTATTCTGCGCACACACCCGGAGCGGGGATTCTGGCTGAGTTAACCTCTTGCTGCCTGATCTCCCACAGCAAAGCGAGGAGATGCTGCTGCGACAGAGCAGGACACCCCACCACGGTAAATGGGATGCCCTGGCCACCCATCCCCTGGGTCACAGAAAAGTCACTGCCCTTCTTTTTAACATTTTCCCAGGGTAAAATTGGAGATAACGTCAGGGTAGTCCCTTTGCTGAGCCTTTGTGGCGCTGGAAAACATAGTACGCCGTCTATGGGGCCATCTCCAGAATTGGTGCCACGGAGCGCGGCGGATGGAGGCGGCCCTGCCCCGCTGGCTCCGGGCACACCCTGCAGAGCTCTCTCGCCCTGAGCCTGTCTGCGCCACGAAGAGCTGAGTCCAAGCAAAAAGCCCGGCATCATCGAAAAGTGACAAGAGAGGGAGAGAAGAATTAGCGAGAGCAAAACTGGAGAGCCAGTGTCGTGCGATGCACGGGGCTGGAGCAGGAGGGACGGAAGGACGCAGCGGCGATCTTGCCCCTCCCCAGCGCCCGCAGCAGCGGCCGGCTGCCCCTGCACGCCTTGCTCGCGGTGCTTTTGCACACCCCTGCACTGCAGCCTGACCGAAGCAACGCTGGTCCCACGGCATCGCGCTGCTTGAGAGCTGAACTCCCTTTGGCATCGCCCTTTGCACAGCTGCTCCGTGAAGCAGCTGCTGCACAGGCGCATGCTCTGTTATCGGTCCAGGAAGCACTGGCAACGCTGAGCGACTGGCCCAAAGTGATAAAGTCCGAAAGCAGCACAGCATCGGCCAGAGAGGTGCCTTCCCCTCTGACCATCCCGGCTGATGGGCAGCCCAGGGCCACCCGCGCTGGACACGGCCATCGCAGGCCAAAGCTGCAGCCTGCGTCAGAGCACAGCAGCTCGGCGCAGCCCTCGTCGCGCGGCACGAGCTGCTGCACCCAGGTGCCAGCAGGCAGCTGCCTCCCACCAGCAAGGCAAGAGCACGTCTGGAGGACGCACAGGGGGATGCACAGGGGGGTGCACGGCCCTGAGGCCACTGCAGCAAGAGGCTGGGGGCGAGGTACTGCCTTCCTGCCACGCCACAAGGCTTGCTGCAGGGATCGGGAGGCGAGCCAAGGAGCGAGCGCAGCAGGGCTGGGGACGGAGCCGCCACACACTGTGTCATCTACTCAGGGCCCGTCAGGGAAACCACATTCCGGCTCCCCTTGGCAGCAATAGGCAGAGCCTTTCAATTAAAGAAAGTGCCTGGGTGAATTGCTGCCTCATCCATTAGGCTCATCTGACTCAGGCACTTGCAGACTGTCTGCTCTCCCCTGCGCTTCATTTGGGAAATTAGTTTCTTTTAAAAAAGCAGAAAGGAAGAGGGAAGGATGAAGTCTGTGCAAGGGGAAAGGAGTGACCCCACCGCGACAAACCAGACCTTGCAGCACCGGGCAGGCTGTGGTTTTAGCACTTTGACAGCAGAGGCGGCTCGTGGCAGAGGGCTGCAACTTCCGAGGCAGTGCGAGAACGTGGGGATGTTTTCAGACAGGGAGGCAAATGCACGCGGTGCCCGGCAGGAAGGCGTTGCACACTCGTGCACGTGGGTCTGTGCGGACACACCGGCTGTGCGCACGTGGCAGCGGGAGCTGTAGCTGCAGGACAGATGAGAGGCCAAAACAACCACGGGAATTGATGGGCTCCATCAGGAACCAGCTCAGCCCCCCTCTGCGATGCTGTCCCCTCGTTGCAGGCGCTGTCATTTCTTCCGCCACGCAAATGGCCACACGCAGGAGGAGCAGCCCAGCCCCTCAGTGGGTGCTGCGGAGGCGTTGTTCCTGAGCCACGCTGCTCTCGAATCTGAAGGCTGTTGCAGAAAAACCAAGTCCTGGTGGTTTTGGGTTTTTTTTTTTTTTTTTTTTTTTTCCTGTAGTCATAAAAGTTTTCTTTGTTAGGCAATAGCTGGAAGACAGCTGCTCCCAGAGCTGAGGGCTTGTTCAGACACATAATCCTTGCTGAGGAGCCAGGCCATTTACAAGGGTGAACAGATCTGTGTTAGGATCTTAACACTGAGCAGCTCCTCACGTCCTGGCTGTATCAATGAGTGCATCTTCCCAGCTGCCAAACGGGAGGCAGGCCGGACAGAGAAGGGCTGCTGGCTCTCATCGCCCCATTCCAGAGCTGCAAGGAACATTAGGAACAAGATGCTGTATTGCAGAGCTGTTAGACCTGGGATTAACCCCATCTTATTTACTGGATGGTAAACAAGGTAAAACTAAAGTAAAACTTGCCAGAATAGTGCAGAAATGGAACACAGCCAGATGGTTTAAGGCCAGAGGCTTGGTGGGAGGAGGTGAGGGAAGCTAAGTGGCCTTCTTGCTCTTGGTTCAGCAGTTTAATTCAAAGTTCAGATGTGGAACCAGAGATTTACCCTGGGCTTGCTTCTAGTCTAGTCAAGCAGGATTTGTTGCAAGCAGTTTATTCTATTTTGGCTTTTTAATTCAGTTGGTCAAATCCACTTTTGGAAACCATTAATGCCCTGGATACAGCAGGGCATTACAGCAGGCAGGAAATGTCTCCCTCGTGGATGCTGATGGATACAGCAGAAGCAATAGCAGGGCTGACCTCAGTCTGAGGAAGCCTGGCATAACCCATCCACTTCTCCCTGGCAAGGCACTGTTATTAATAGTACTTACGCTTATTATAGCAAGCATGTCCAAATCAGGCGTGCTGGTGCTAGCCACCATAGAGAAACCGGCTCACAAGTCTTAGAAATCCTCTCCCGTCGCTCTGATTCACTGCTGTTACAAGACCCCAAGCCAGAGAACCGCTCCACTCACAAACAGTTTTAGTTCCAACTGATTTTTCATCCTAAGCTGTGTTTCTCTCCCAGCTCGACTGGTCTGGACAATGCCAGCTCAGGGGAAAGAGCAAGAGCCATGGGGTCTAGAGGCAACATCTCCCACCCCTCATCTCCCAGCGGTGTGGGGGTGGCAAAGCCAGGGGAGATGCTTCAGAACAAAACTAATTCCAGTCCTGGTGCTGGATCAGGGGTCAGAAGGAATAAGTGTTCTTGCCCACAGTGGCCAGACAGAACAAACTGCTGTAACAAAAAGCAGATGTAATTCCATCATCTTGGGCTCTGAGGGCAGAGGCCTTGGCACGAGCCTGCCTCTGTCTGGACAAGAGGAGACAAAGCTCTCTGCAAGCAAAGTCCCCCGCACTTCCCTCCCACTTGTGTTCATCAGGACCTTCCAGTTCATTCCTCTCCTGGCCCGGGAGCCAGTTCCTCCGAATGTGGGTCCCTCGCACGGGTGCTTTCCCAGGGTCAGCCACTGCCGTATTCATTCTTTTCCTTCCTTGCAAAACTGGAAGAAAATCAAGGCTGAATTTGCAAAAGTGAGACAAGAAAAGAATGTTCAATTAAAAACACAATATGAGCAGGGCTGACCCAGGAGAATTAATACAGTTAAAGTAAAAGGCTGGCTTGAGGCTTTGGCAGCAGGAAAGCTTCTATGAAATGAAATGCCATAAACCTCTACCAAGTGGGGAACAGTAACAGTGCCAAGATGCGGTACTTAGATATTACTCACACAGATTGAATTATTGACTGGCTATTGCAATGCAGCCTTAGTGACAGAAGCGAGAAAATCAGGTCCTAAGTAGTTAACTTGGCTATTTGGTGGCACAGGGAAATGCCAGAGAAGAAGGAAGGAGCCAGGAGGACCAGGGCATTGCTCTCTACCACCAAACAAACATCAGCCCAATTTCCTTCTGCTCCCAAACTGCATTTCCCAAATAGATCATCCCCCAAGGGTGACCACAGAGCAGCATTTGAGCGAGCCTCAGCCTTGATTCCTGACAGCAAAGCCCATGGTGAGCACCAGCGTCTCAGATCTTTCCCCAGCATTGTAGGCCAGGTTCTCAGGGACAAGTGAGACGGGGTGCACAGCTTAGCGATTCTTGTTCTGCTCCTGCGTTGGGCTGACAAGACCCAGCCATCAGAGTACTGCTGGCCCCAGCCACCAGGAGCGAAGGGCTCAGCTCCTCACATAGCACCCAGCCCCGTTCCCATCCCGCAGGCAGGAGGTGGCTTTTCCAGCTCTGGTGCCCTGTGCTAGGGTGAGCCTTTCTGGGCTGACATCCAGCTGCACGGCTGGAGGAGAGAGCAGAGTACCCCTTTGTGAGCGAGCTGAAGCTCGAAGGGCCCGCGGCCGTTTGCCTTTCCAATTACCCGGTCTGCCTCCTCCAGGAGCCAGCCCTGCAGCCTGCCAGGAGCCGATGGCCGCGAGGCTTTGAAGCGTTCCATCTCAAAGTTTTGCTTCTGTGCAGAAAGCCCTTCCGTGTGTGTCCTTCGGCACCCCCCTAAGCGCAAAACCAAATAGTTTATGGGCTTGAAGCTGTGTCCGAGCATCCCGAAGTGGGCTTACCCCTGCAGGGCACGGCACGAACGTGCCTTGCTGCTGCTCGCGTGGCACGGGCGCTGAGCAGAGGCAGTGCCCGCGCTGGCGGTGGCACGCAGCCCTGCGAGGGGGCTGCGCTGCTGCTCCCACCCCGCGGGACAGGCCCACGACGCTACCGCAGCGAGCCGGGCGGGAGGCACAGCTCCTTGCCCATCGCTCTCGCGCTTGCACGAAGGCGCGGGGAGAAGCTGGGGCGAGGCAGAAAAGCCCAGCCAGCCGATCGTGGAAGAGCCATCCAAGCCCACGCGTGGGACGGGCACTCCAGCTCGTTCGCCCAGCTGCTCACACGTCCTTCAGGGCGCTGCCGGGGGCCGGCTTGCTGCAGCCGCAGCAGCAAACGGTAGCGGAAAGTGGCCTCTCGTGGAGGAGAGCCGCGGTGCAGCCGAGGCCGCTGCCGCTCCCCCGGCAGAGGGCCCGCGTGGCCCGCGGAGCCGGCTGCGGGCTGGGGGAGCCGGGCAGCGCCCAGGCACCCCTCAGCCCCCTTGGGCTAAAGGCCGGCGGGGCTCGCAAGGCTCTTGGCTGCGCTCGCTGTAAGCGCCGGCAGCATCCCGGCACGCAGAGCAAGTGCTGCGCTTCTTTCCCTTAACCTGACCAAAAGCCGCTCTCCCAAACCGAACTTAGCTGCCTTGTGCCTAGAGGAAGCTCCAGAGTTAGCTCGCCCTCAGTGGCGGCAGCCTTATTAAAACATCAGAAAGGACAGACGGCGAGAGACAACCTGGCGGAGCCAATGAGCCGTTCTGCTAGGACAGCTCTGGCTGAGCATCCCCTCCCTCTGCGCTGCCAGACCTGCTTGCTGCTTTGTGGAGGGAGGGAGCTTGCTTTATCCAGGTCAGCGCAGAAGGAAAATGCAGCTGAGCTCTGCATTCAGAAATCATTTTGTCCTGAACAGCAGGACAGAGCTCTGGGAAGAGTGTTCCTGCTGGTGCAGTTACCGCTCGTCACTGGGCATCTTTGGCAAGGATGCTGCAGGTTGCAGCAGCCGTCGGTGGGGAGCAGAGATACCCCCTGGCAGCATTCTCCTGTCCCAAAGAGTGCCCAGCGCCTCTGAACACTCCAAGTACCAGAAGGTAGTCGTGGCACAGGGCAGGTACACAGCTGCTCTGCACATCCGCAACAAACCAACAACAGAGCTCATTAAAGCACAGCTCACAAGACATCATCATAGCATGCGCCTGCCCCTTGCCAGGGTGCACGGTGCCTAAAGAAAATACATTGGGTTGCAAAACACCAGTGTTTGGCACAAAGAAGTATTTCGCTGTCAGTTTCACACCTCTGTGACATTCCAGCCTGAAAGCCCCTGTGCTCGCATTTCTAAGAAAGCCAAAGAAAAAGCCACAATTTCTTATCCTTCTCCCCTTCCCTGGCACAGCCAGCTGCCAGCTAGGCGAGTGATGGCGATCCCGTGACGGGGCGATGCAAGAGAAAGGCAAGCACCGTGGAACCACCCGTGCTGGAGAAAATCAGCCCTTGCTACCAAACCTGGATCCCACACCCCTCATAATGCAGCCTGGCCCCGCTATTGTCCACGGGAGGCAGAACGAGTCCAGAGCAGATATTATTCTGCCGGCTGAGATTCATCAAGTCGGTGGCTCACTCACGGGCATAGAGTCATCAAAGCGTCCATCAGAGCTAACCGGCGCTGACAGCCGCACAGCAGGAACAAAGGGGCCATAACACTTATTAATCATATCCCTCCCCATTGAACCCGACCCATCAATCAGTTGCCTTGGTCTTGTACTTTGAATTCCCCAAGTGGCAAGCTGCCGATCCCATGGCTGTCCCGGTGGGGGACCCGGCAGCGGGACACACTGTTGCTGGGACAACGCTTGCTGCCGGTTCCTGTTCCCCCAGATGTCAGCCATGTGTTTCCATAAGAACCAGGATTGTCCCCAAACGAGATGGAGCCACAGGGCTCTTTCATGGGCGCTGCAGCAGCTGTGGCAACCCCTCGCACACAGATGTCCTGTGCTCTTGTCGTGGCTGTCCTCGCATCCCGGTGGCTCTTCCCTCCCTGTGCCCAGGCACACAAGCCTCCTTGGGAGTCCCATTTGTTTCAAACCCATTGGGTGGTTTTCATCAGCTGCTCAAAGGTTTGATGCAAAAATCCTTCCAGATTCAACAGCCCGGACTGGCCTCATCTGCCACGTAGCTGCAGAGCTGGAGCCCAGGCAGCAGCAGCCAGCTGCCTCCGGGCTGAGGGTGCCCAGCTCAGCCGCATGGCACACATGGACACTCCACGCGACGGATGGACACCTCAGCCATGCTTGCTGGGCGGTGTGGTAGCTTGGGAGGAGTGAGCATGCGTTTGAGAGCTTCCAAAATGCAGTGCCTGCTCACAACAGCTCACATCCAGCCCATCTCACCTGCAGATCTCCAGCTGAGGGTGGCACGGAGCGCTGGGGTGGGGATGCTGAGCTCTGATAGCATCTTCACAGCATCCACCCGCAGTGGCAGCCAGGATAGGGTGATTCCCATTTTAAAAAACCTTGGCCCTTCCTGAGAAGCTGTAAGTCTGATCCCTCGAAGTTTCAGCCCATCTGCATCAAATAGCCTGAGGTTATACTGAGTAATGCATCAGCGTAGAAGCGTGAGGTCTGATTAAAGCTTTTTCAGCACATGTGGGTTGTTTTTTGTTGTTGTTTTGGTTTTGGAGGGGTAGCTGTGGGGGTGTCCCTTGGCTTTAGATCCATCCCCTCCATGTGCTCCAGACATATGCAGAGCACATTGCGTGGGAAGTGGCACATGCTGCCCACACGGACGGCTCCAGCACTCCCACGGGAGCAGCGTGCTGCCAGTGCTACTGTGGGACTTGCAGAGCAGAGCCAAGGCCACTTGCCCTCCACGCCTCCCTGCTCAGCATCAGAGGCCGCAGGGAGCTCGTAGCTCATTTTACCACATAAAGAATCTGGCTGTTTTCCACTCAGCCATCCCCCTTCCTTTGCACTTTGTTCTTTGCCAACGCCCTTTCAGACCTCTGGTTCAGAGGATGCTCAAGCCCTCATGTCATGCAGGCATGTGGCTACAGAGCAGGGAAACCCGTGCAGCTGGCAGGCAGCTAGGATAAATGAGAGATGTCCTGTATCCCCTCTTACAGGGAAAGGCTTTGGCCCCACTGAAGGAATCTCAGCTTCCACCTCCACTGAGATCTCTGGAACAGAAATCTCTGCATGTGAACGCGGTCCCTGCTTTCTGCCTGAAGCAGAACCAAAATGCTGGCTCACAGAATCCTAGAGCCACCTAGGCTGGAAAAGACCTTCACGATCACCAACTGCAACCAGCAGCCTGGGCTACCGAGTCCCATCACTAAACCACGTCCCTTGGTGCCACCTCCACACATCTCTTAAATACCTCCAGGGTCCACAGCTTAGAAGTCAGGAGCCAGTCCTCCTGGAGCTAGAAATTGTACCTGGGCCATATCTTGTGCTGGGAACGTCCCAGGAAAAGTGCCCCTAGAAGATTTCCCGTCTCTCATTAGGGAAATGCTGCCTCCTCAAGTGCAGGGCTGGAAAACTGATTGTGAGACAGGCACAGCCTGGAGCCTGCAGTCTGGTTCCATCTCCAAAATCCTGTTCTGTTCTTTTTTTCTCCTGCCACTTGCTCAGGACTCGAGCCGCTGCAGGCAGTGCTAGGGGAGGGGAGGAATCTCTCCCAGCTCCTGCTCTGTAGCTCACATTGTGAGAGCGGTGCCGGCTGGGAAATCCCACCTAGAAGATGCTGTCCTCAGGGAATGGGTGCAAACACTCGTAGCCCTGAGCAGTGCAAAAAGGGGGTGCAAGGCAAACTGGAGCATGCTCCAGCGCCATGTCCACCTAGCACATGCAGTTCCCAGCTAACTGCCCTGTTTGCGCCCGTGGAGCAGAGCTCTGGATTAGGGCTGGGAGCAGGTGGCTAATTCCCCCCCGGCACAACACGGCGTGGCGACCCAGGCACTGCTGCTGCTGACCCATGGGCCACAGGAACATGTTAACAATTTCCAGGTCAGCGGAGGGGAGGAATGGCAATTTTTTCTGCTCCAAAGGATAACAGGATATGGTTTGCACAGCCCCCATCACAGGCCAGGAGGCAGATTCACGGCACAGTAATATCCCCGCCTGCTTCCACCCTCACCTCCGGCAGAACCGGAGCCCCCCGCGTCCCTGACGCTGTGTCGGGTCCGTGCCCCATGCCATGCACCAGCCGCCCCTCGGCCCCTGCTGTGTGGGTCAGACCAGATGAAATGCAGGTGCAAGGCAAAAAGACACCCCCCCCACCCCAGATCCAGCACCTGTTACCCCCAGATGCCACGGGGATGGGACATCGGTGGCATCCAGATGCAGCATTGCTTCCACGGGCCCCCCGGCTGTGGATGCACGTACCTGGTCACGCCGCGGTGTGCCGGGACATAGCCCTCAGCCCCCGGCCCTTTGCTCGGAGCAGTCACAGGCTTCTCCAGGCCACATTCCCACAGAGCCCTCGTGAAAATCTCCATCACATCCGCAGGCCCTTCATGCTCTACTTGGCAAGCAGCAGTGAGGCCAGTGCGGAGCCTGGGCATCGTGTCCCCTCCTCCCGGCCTCTGCTCTGGAAGGGAGAGGATCTGGGCAGCCAGGGCTGAGGAACAGAAAGAATTTTCTTAGAAAAGGTAAAAAGCAAAACCAAAAATAAACATTACTCCACTTCCTCATTTCTCTCTCCTCTTACCCTGACTTACCCAGAACGCCTGCATTTACTGGGATGCGTGGGGGTGCCGTCCCTCTGGGCAGCCACACATTGATGTTGTTACCCTGTTGGCTTTGCAGCACTCCTCAGCAGCAGGAATAAAATGCAGAGGCTCACAGGAGAGCCAACGAGAGCACGGTCTGGTTTTAGGGCACGGAGCAGCATGTCTGCGTGCTGTACACCGGCTGCAGGCGTGGCGGGGCAGGGTGCTCGCTGGCTGCGTCTGTGCAGGGCTCAGCCCAAACCCGGGGGCGATTCCCCATCCCGGCAGCCCGAGGCTGCCAGCCAGCAGGCAGTGAAGGCAGGGCAGGGGCAGCCCCCCCGGCACTCGGGTGAGTGCATGGATCCCGGGGGGTCTGACAGGACAGGTACTTCCCATTTCAAGCCCCGTACTTTTGGTCTGATATAACCTGTTGGTAACATCACAACAGCTTCCTCAGGCACTTTCTGACTTGGCCAAGCCTGAACATTGGTGCTGCTGACACCAGGTCACAGCCCATTTCCCCACCTGACCCCTCTCCCCACAGGGCTGGGGCACTTCTGCCTCCTCAGCCCCCCTCCAGGAGGGTCTCCACCTCCAGAATGAGCAGGAGCAGGAGAAGGAGCAAGGAGGTGCAGGCACCCTGGGCTCGGCTCCCAGCTCTCTCCAGCTGCCCAGCCGTGGTTAGCCTCCTCTCTGCCCCTACCTGTAAAGCACCGATAGGGATGTTTAGCAGGGATAAAAGGACGTTTAGCAGCTCGGGGTCCTGCAGCCAAAAGGGGTGCTGCACAAGGACCAAGCAGCAGCATCTCCCACACACTGCATTCCCACACTCTGTTTTATGCTCTCTTTTTCTCCCCTCCTTAATGAGATTAAGAGAGAATAAATTATGCAGAGCCCACCCCTCTCTCCTCACCCCCACTCCCAGGAGGCTGCCCTGCATGGTTTCTAATTAGCATCATTAATAGGGGTGGGGGCAGCCTTGCTGCCACAGCGCTGCAACAATCAGAGCTGTCAGCGAGGCCCTCACTGCTGTTAAAGTATCCCAGGGCTTTTGTCCCTGGGCAGAAGGGAGCCCGGGGCTTAAGACCACTTTCCTATTGTGTTGGGCAGGGGAACAGGAGGGGAGGCTCTCCTTTCCCTCCACTGCCCTCTAAATTATTCCTGGGACCACCAGGAGAGGTGATGCCGCCAGAACCTCTCTGGGCAGGTGATGGATCGGCAGCAGCAGGGGCACTGGCCGCTCCCTGTCTCGCCGCCCTTCGTTTATCCGTGGGATTTCGAGCTGGCCTCACCAGAGGACCGACGCAAGCAGGTGGCTGTCCCTGCGCTTGTAGCTGGCCCCAGTGCCACGGGGGGTGGCAAGGAGCCACGGCCGCCCCCGCCACAGCCCCTAATGAGCAGCAGAAGGGGGCACATCGGGAGCGGATGTGTTAAAGGTTTCTGGTTCAATGGAGGGAAAAATCCCCACAAAGGAAGGTGTACAAATATTGTGGGAACTCTATTGGCCCCTTAATATTTGATGAAGGCCCGGGCCATTCAGCCAGGGTGAATTCCACAGCAAGGTCTCATTCAAGCGGCATCAATGGGAAACTTTTAATTGAGAGGCACTTCATTCAGGGCCGGTGGGTCATTCAGTGCGAGGGGCTTTCAGGGAGAACAGAGAGCCGTGTCTTTCCAAGTCGCACCAGAAGAAAAGCCACAGTTTCCTGCGCTTGGAGCTTGAATGCTGCGGGCTTTAATCCCCCCAAAGGGAAAACTGATTC
>VXAL01003747.1:5321-20379 GCA_013399475.1 Chauna torquata
ATTTTTCAGAAAACCTCCATAGGAAAAGTATAATTCAAAACTATGCACAAACAAGCATGCTGTATTTCCAGAGGCATTCCTCATGGGGAGGAAACAACTGAGACCAATTTTTTTTTTTTTTTTTNTAGGATATTTATCTCACTTGATACCATTTTGAAATTAGACATTCCTGCTAAATAGTCTGTTTACTTTTTTATTCTTTTTTTTTTTTTTCTGAATAAACTGAACTCATTTCTTCTTTCAGTTAAATTGGGAAATTAACTGAAGTTACCAAGTAAATTAAGGGGCTGAGAGGAAATTTTGACAATGACAATAAATAATGTTACTTCACTTACTTTGCCCTACTAAAATAGCTTGAATACATCTTCTTAAATAGGCAAAATGATTAAACTCTCTAAAAGTAGATTAACCAAATAAATTATGTCTCAAATAATGATCGTAAGATGAATTTTTTATTTTTTTATTCACTATTCAGCTATTCTTTCCACAAATTCCCTGAATACTTCATGTGGTTTACACATTGATTATTTGTTAACTTTTCCATTTCCATACTTGTACAAGTGGTTTGTCAGTAGAAGAGCCAAGCAGAATACCAGTTCCCTAATACAATATGGAAACATTTTATTTCTTATAATGCATGCATCTAAGTCTGAAATTCAAATTTAAACTAGCTTTGAGTTCAGATTCTTTATCCTCATTTTTTATATAAGGATACTTTTCACTCCTCATTACTTCACTTTTCTTTCAGCATCTAAGGGCCACCCGGTCCTTCCATTTTATTTGTACCTATCATCTCCTCCCCTCAGATTTCAAAGACACCTTCTCTTTACCCACTCTTGTCTTCTTTCCAAGAGGACAGTTTTTCCACTAGTATTCTACTGACCGTATATGTTGGTATCCATGTATTATCACAATAATTTAACATAATTTTCTTCACCATTACAGGAGCATTTTGAAGAGCTTTCCTTTAAAGGAAAACAAAAAAATCTGATTGTCACCTTGTGCAGTGTTGCATACATATTGTTGTTATTTGAAATAACGTGCCTAGGTGAACTGGTTCTTTGAACTGCAGCCCACATTACTTCTAAATAACAGCCTATCAATGCTATTGAATTGTACAGAATTGCAGTTCACAAACATTTATTTATGTTAAGGCTAGTACAAAACTATTTAAGACTCATTTCAAATGTATTTAAGAGATGAAAAAATAAAAAATAAACAAGGCTAAACAAAAGAGCCAAAAATAAAAACAAAAAATCACTATCGAACATACACCAATCTCGTATGCAGTCTTCTGAACATACCTTTTTGTCATTGAATTTCTGTTGCTAAGTTAGTACTGTCTCAACATGATAAAAGGAGCCAATACAATGCAATGGCATAACAAAACATTTTACAGCAGACACAAACAGATGATTAAAGATTTAATCAACAACAACAAAAAGTTACTCTAGCTTTGAAGTATGCTTTAGCAAAACAAATCGTCCAAACAAATGAACAAAGTATACGGAAACAATTCTTTTTGAGAAAGAACGTGAGTTGCTGATGGCTGCTTAAGAAATGGAAAAATCTGTTAACTACATTTTAAGAATGTGTTTATTAAAATAAAATATGATAGGAACTGCAGAGCATGGCAATAATTTATTGTGTATGTATGTTTTCCTTTTGTCACAGGGCACATGAAAGTATGAAATATTTTCCTTTCAAGCTTGTGTTCTGAATTACCTAAAGTCGATACCCAGCACACTGAGCAGGAGACATTGTTAAATTTCACTTTGACACCATCATCTGTCACCCCACCTGTACTTTGAAAAATGAACTCTAAGCAATCAAACCACTTTCTTTCATGGAAAATATTAACTGGAGTCTGCAAAAGTAACCTGCAAAGGAAAGAATGCTTTTGTAATAATAACAACAATGCTGAATGCTAGTGTAAAGGTCATACATAAAACAAAACTAAAAACAATAAGAAAAGGAAAACAAATATACAACATTTTACACCAAATCAAAGACTTCAGAAGGAAGTCTAGAAGGATCACCATTTTAATAAAGCATCAGAGCATTACGGACATATAATAATGCTGTGTCTCAGACTTACCAACACTTGAATTCAAATCTCCATTTTCAGAGTCTGCTCCATGCTGGTTATTATTTGCATGATAGTTGGACATAGCTTCCAATTTAATTTTTTTCACTTTCATTGCTTCTGCTATGGCAGCATTGGTGGCAGCTGCAGCTGCTGCAGCTGCTGCTGTCAAGCCTGCAAAGAAGTATGAATAAAATTTAATATACATTATTCTATGATTCTTTATTATTTTAGGGGCTAAGACTGTTACTCTTCCTTCATGCTTACTGTGTAACAAACAGACAGCACTGCAGAGTTGTATTCCTCTTGTTTCATTTGAAGGGCTATCTTTTTTTTTTTTTTTTTTTTTTTTCAAATAAAATATTTCACATCCTATTTAGATAGTTACTTCTAAACATCCTACGTCCCCTAAATCTTAACTTGGTATCCAGTATCTGCAGTTATAATAATCATAACTAACTGTAGCTAGAAGTACATGCTTTCAGAAATCCCATTTAGTTTGTAAATGGTCTGAAGTGTCTAAGAAAAGGTGGACATGCATGCAACTGTATCTAGAAAAAAAAAAAAACCTTTTAGATGTAAAATGTTTTTGCCATGTTAAAGAGAACAGAAAAAAAAGTCTGTAATTTCTATTTATGAGTAACAGATGAAAGAACTCTGGCATTTATTTCTCATTTCACACATAATATCTAGAAGATGTGGGCCCCCGTTGGAAGAGTTTCTAGAAGAAAGGTTAGTTATGCAGAACATTGGTAAAATGCTTATTTTGCTTTCCCAAAACTTCAAGGCATTACAGCATTTAGCAATGAGAAGGGGATCTGTTAAACACATTTAATCCCAACGTCAAAACCAGCCACCTTCAGGCAATCCAAGTGCTTTTCCTACCAAACCACATTTCTGCCATGCAGCCATATTCAAGAAGTATTTGTTTTACAAAAATGACAGAAGTTCTGTCAAAGGCAATTAAGAGAAATTTTCCAGTAATTCCTTCAAAATTCAAAATTAGATACAATCTTTACTCAATGTCATACATTTTTTGCCCTCTTCCTTAAAGTGGAATAATTTTTCTGCTGTCCCCAAACAGCACTGCTGTCCACACCTATCTCTTTGCTCCAGCCTTGGTGATGATGTAGAGAAGTCAGCGTCAAAACTTCACAAGAGCTATCCAGGAAAAGACAACCACTACTTTCTGCTTGCCCAACACAATTAAACCAGGAGGTAGAGATGGAAATGAAAGAGAATTAAATGTAAGAAATTAAAGAGAAGGTAGTAAACTAGGCAAGTTTTATTGCATAAAGCTACCAATCTCAGCCTTCAACCTGTGATGTCACACAAGTAGGAGACTTTTCATCATTTTGAACCAAGATTCTTGCCCTGACTCAGGAGATAGCTTGAAAAATCTCAATGATGTAATTAGTTTGAAGGTGTCTGCTTGTCTGATTTTCAGCTACCCTGAGAGGTGTGAACTGTCTTATGTATCTCAAGAGGAATTAACTCCACGACTTACTATTCTAGTGGGCCTAGGCTGCTGCCCAGCATTGGAAGAGTGCAATTTAGCAGGAAAGACCAAGTAAGGAAATGATCAGGCTACTGAGGTAAATATTGCTACCAGCATTGCTTCCAAGGGCCTCTTGTTGTCTCTCTTGCCTTCTTAAACGGAGAATGAGTTCACTGTTGCCATGTTTTCTTCTAGCAATGGGGAATGACAGAAGGCAACCCGCTGGGGAGAAAACAGAAGGTGAACGGACTTCAGGAATCTCCGCCATTATGGGGAAAGCAAGGAGGTGGCATAAGTGATGCCTTTTAATATATTATGTCTTGACTCAAGATTGTTTTCCCTTATTTCTCTGCATGACTGCATAAAGATTAGCAAACAGCTCCAGCCTTTCTAGTCGCCTCACAAACAGACTTCCAACACCTTCAAGTGCAATGAGAATTACAAAGCATGTGATAATTACATTCTGCATAAGCAGATCAATATTATTTAGAAAACCGCTATTTCAGGTAGAAGTACCAAAAGTAAAAAATCAAATCAGACTGTGGATAAACTTGAGGGTTTCATTTTAACTTCTGCTACTATTATAAAATATACATGTTCTCATCTTAAGAAGGTATTGACAATAACATGGATCGCTTCCAATGATATTTTTATCTTAGAGGAAGGATATGAAGTTACACATTACACAAATTTGGTTACAGTCCTTAAATTAGGCCAAAGAGAAAGGGATGGTGCACCTCTGAACTTTGGTTTGTATCCTGTGTTCATTAAACAATGCAATATCCTATACTTCCTTTTTTATACATATACCACTGACAAGCTAAAAAGAGCATCTTTAAACAATCCCTTAGAGAAATATTCAAATACTGATATATAAAACCAATAAATACAACAGTGGGCCTCACACTTGGTTGTGACTGCACTTCTAGACCAGTTTTTAAGCACTTCCAAGTACTAGAATAAACATCATATTAAACAGATACTCCACTGGACTTGCAAGCCCACCTGGAAATATTATTGTTCACTAGGATAATGACCCCATTGCAGAACTGCTAAAATACAAACTCTCTTTTGCTGCAAAATTTGCAAAAAAAAAGTATGCGTTTATGCTTCTCTCTTAAATAGGTCATAATGCTTCTCCGTAAAGAAAGCCATACCCTTTAGACAGGGACTGGGAAAATACAACACATATTGCGTGGCTTTTCAATACAATTCTTTCAAATCAGTGCTTGTGATAATAAACGATAATTTTAAAAAAGCAGGCACTAAACTTCTAATTTATTCCTTCTCTCATACAACTGCTTAAGTGATTGAAATGATTACTTTGCGATACAGCAATTAATTTAAACTGTATGAATCTGAAATGTGTCTCTCACATAAGCACGACTGTGTGGGGGGTCAGGAGGGCGGCCGGGGTGGGGGGCACTGAGTACGGGATAATCCTCAAAATTGTAGCTTAATCCAGTTCTTCACAACAATTCCACCCTAGCACAGTTTCTGCCCTACTATTACTTTTTTGCTAGTACTTGATTTCCATGATATAGCAAAGCAAGTGGCAAGGAAGGTCCCAGGCCAGTCACCAGAGCCCCGGCATTATAATCACTGGTGCACTGTGGAATGATACAAGATAAATTTTCTTGCTACTACATTGCCCTACTTATCTCACCAGCAAAGGCTGTCATAAGTATTATAAATAAAAAAGATTAATAAGATGTAACATCTATACGTATATTTTAAAATTCTAAATTTTAAAGTTCATGTATAAGCATATACTTGGGTAAATACTTCAGATTTTTTTAAAACTGGTTGTTTGAAAAAGCCTTTTGACCTAAACATTAATTAATATCACTTTTCTCTTACAACAAGTAGCCACGGAATGTCCAAGTTGTACATTTTTCATTACAGAAATTTTATCATCAATACGAGATAATGAAAAGTCATATATACAGACAACTGAAATGGAAGAAATAATAAGAATCACACTGAACAGCCACTTAGATATTTTTTATTCTTTACAAAAATTTATTTGAACAGTTAAAAAGTGTCCAGGCCAAAATATTCAATGGATTAAAGTCAATGGTAGTTGTCGTTAATATTCTGAAATTGATAAGTTGTTTATGTCTGGCATTCTTCCTGCTGATTATGCAGTGAGACAGGCAGCTTTATAAATATCTCATCACTCCATCGTCACACAAATTTCATCGACAGTGCTCATGCACAGCTATTAGCAATATGAATCTAACCATTACAAGAGGAAAGAAAATCGAACATGTGGCATTAATACGCAGTCCTGGTTCCTAACCATCTGATAGGCAGATGGTGTAAAGCGGATTCTCCAGCTGAAATGAAGGGGCACATCATTTAAAACCTTGTTTGCATTCTAACTGATATCAGTGCCATATTGATATACATGATACATCATGGCAGTATTTGAACAATCTAGTTTGTTTCAGTCATAAATGTTTACAGCCTTGTTTTTTATCTTTAGAAGCATGTTCTGAAGAGCGTATTTTTAATTTATGAAACCTATTGTTTACTTCTGTTGAACCAGAAGATTAGCGAAGAGCAGGAATATTAAATTACCACAGCCGTAGCAGTATAACTAAGATAGATGAATAAAGTATGTTTTTTCAATAAAAGATGTTAGTAAAGGAATTAAAAAATTAGCCTAGGCATTTTATGCATTAAATACATTTATTCATTTAAATCTTACAGCTTTTTTCCCATGTGACAAACTTAGAACTTTAATACTTTATAAAGCTATTCATTTACATCTCTTACTGCATGCAATTAATCTTGTCCAACAATTTAATTCGAAACGCAAAACATCAGAAAGTAAAGTTCAATTCAACAATCACAGCTCTGAAGTAATCTCAGTATTGCTGACAGTTCCTACAGACTCGTCAGCAAAAGTCTGTTCAAGGTGTCTTGTAGGAACAGTATGAATTTAAACTACAACTCAATTGAAAGCTCTCCAAGCCTTAGTAGGAACTCAGGAACAAGAAGCAGAACACCAAAAGAAAGCGTGAATGATCCTTTTCTACAAAGACCTTCCCTCTTCTGTCAATAGGTTACTTTGGCCTGTTGGGTGTGTTTATAGCTGTTAATTATGTTAATAAAGTTGCAGCTTGCTGCCTCTGCCAAATATAATCATAAGCATTCTCCTGCCAAGTTCTAGTCTAATTTACACTCATGCAACTCTACTGAAGGCAGAATTTTGTTGCTGAGACCAGAACTATGCCCAGTATATGTGGTCGCTAACATTGAAAAATAAGTGAATGAAACACAATGACAGAAAACATACCATCTTCAGAAAACAATTCTGTTTTAAAAGAAAATGCCCAAGAAAGCTGTCACATATAATGACAGATTTTCAAAAAGTGTACAAATTACTGGTGGGGACTAAATTACATCCAGGGGTTCTGCCTTCCAACAAATACTATTCCCTGCCTTAAGAGACTGCTTTTAAAACTTTCACGTTTCATGGCATGACCATTTTACAACACATCCTATTTATGAAGGAAAAAAAGAAAATGAAGCATGAGTATAACCTTCAGGCTCAAATATGTCTCAAAATGCATATTTTGAATTTTATTCCTAAACCCAGACCTGGGACAAATTACAAAATTATTTCAGTAATTGATCTTAATTCACTTTTAACTTCCTTCATATAACTATTCCTAATAGTAATTAGCATTCCTAATAATTATTCCTAATAAATAATTATTAACTTCCTTAATATAACTACTACCTTCCTTTATATATACCATATATATACATATTTATGGGTACATAAAAAATCCAGTACTATATATGTATTTTCACTACCTCTTTCTTTAGGACTTTGATAACATTTTCTTGATACCTTATCTTTGCCATCATAGAATAGGCAGAAAACCAAAGAACAACTGTCAGCTATGTGTTACATTTAATTTCATTTGTTTGCTGGAAAGTTCATTCTACAGAAACGTTTTATTCATTGTGTGGGAGGAGGTCCAAATCTCATCTAAATTCTGAAAGAACTCCTTTCATTATTTCAAATTAATGCTTAATCCTTTTTCTTGTAGTTTATTTCAGTGGCACAGACTTGAAAATAATTCATGTGTTTTCTTAACTTAATTACAGATTTCATATTGAAGTTCTTACTTGGGCAAAAATCTTACTATAATCTAAAAAACCTTGCCTCAGAAATAAATGCAGGGTTACCTCCTAGGACTTGACCCTGATCAATGTAGATTATTGCATTGGTTTCATGGCTTTCAGCAGTTCAGGTACAAGTTTTTGGTAGCTTATTACGTTGCTACCAAGTTATTTCAAATGAAATGGATCCTAACCTCAGTTCTAACATCTAATGGGTGTTTTATATAGTGTGATACATAAAACACAAAGGGGAAAGCAACTTGCAGGAGGACTGAGGTCTGATTACATAGATTGTGGAAAGGGGAACTTCACACTGCACCGTAATGTTCTGTTAAAATATACTGAGTTTCACCAGTGAAGTTCTTCATGTAAAATGTAGGCCTGGAATCTAACAGCTATCCAGAAGCCTTATTTTTATTAAGCTTCCTGGATTGATCCCATACAACAATATTAGTGCACCCCCAAAATCATTACCTCTTATTTTGGGATGACATAAAAATCCTTTTCTGGCCCTTCTAGTTTTATTTTCCTGCTCAGCTTGCATGGTTCAGCATAAACTGCTCATCCAGATTATTTCTGAACATCTTTAAAATGACTATTATTAAAAGAGTCATGTAAATAAAGGTGAAATAATTAATTACACCTCAAATATTATTAAAGAATGAATACTAAGAGAAATTCAGCCATGTGATCTGATTTTGACTGGTGCAACTAAAATGAAATTGCCAATCTTGCACTGGGACAAAACCAGCGCATGTGAGGCTCAAACCATCTGTTGTTCATCAGAACTAATCAGACCTTTTTCCTGTAACTACTCCTAAATTGCAATATGAATTTTGAGGTCTGGGTATTGCATTTAAAATAAACAACCAAAAGAGCTAAATTTCTACAGCAACCTTCAAATCTAAAAATCTTTTTTACTTACAATGTATCCCTGCAATTAATAATATAATCACAGAAATAAAGAATGGACCTAGATAGAAACACTGTCCTCTTGATCTGTTTTGTTAAAATTAGATAAAATTTAATATTAAGATTTCATTTGTTGAAAGAGAACCCCTGGCAGGTTCAGTAATGCTGCAAAAAAAAGTGTAAATGTAATTATTTTATCACAAATATTTACCATCTACAGTACTGATGGATTCCATGAAGTTATTCTTTATTGTGAATTTATTTTTTTGTACTGAGGAGTAAAATGTGTAATCATAAAGTGTATTTCAAATACCATGACAAATTATTGTTATAGCTTAACACGGTTTTGTAATCTGTGAATTTATTATTGGTTTGATGCAATTGTGGCAGAATTAAACAATCCATACTGCATAAATGCATTGCTATATTATACTTTTCAGCAACAGTTTAAAATACTACTTGTAATGCATACAGCTTCACAACAATACAATTAAGAGAGAACATTCTTTCTTAAACAAGTCATCTTTTCAAAAGCAATAGATTCTCAGTTCTCATTCAGTCTGTTGCATTATTCATTTCATGTGCAACCTCATGCTGGACCATAAATTGTTACTTTATCTAATCAAAGGCGACTTAACTCCACAGAAGGTCAAAGGTTTAATTTTGTGAAGTATTATCTTACGCTATGAGTTTAACCGAAAAATAGAAGAAGAAAAACAGCCAAGAAACTGGTAATAAATGAACCTTTATTGCCTCAGGCATTGGCCTAGTTAATAAACTTTCATTGAAGGTTTCTTTCAACTGTTATGGACAATGAGGTAAAAAAAAAAAAATCTTAAATTACAGCCATGTGTGACTTTTAGAGCAGGCATTCTTTTTTATCTCAACCTCCCTAGCTTAGGAAAAAGACAAAGAGATTGTCTTCAATTTCTTAACCAAAAATGTATGCTTCTAAACAGATGAAAAAGTGCAGATCAAGCCTTTTTAAAAGCAGAGGTCAGCTTTGAACAATATAAAAAAATACTTTTACTTAAGTGTCAAACCTTTATCCACAATCTCTTTAACCAAAGAGTATGCAATCCAAAAAATATATACTAACAATATATTATGCTAACAATGAAGCTTGGTTCCTAATAGACTTTCTGTTTTACATTTGCATTGCTAGAGTGCAATAATGGCTCTTGTTTAATAGAATGACTTATTATGGGAACAACTTCCCTGCGCTTTTTGCAAACAGAAGTTCCTTTCTTCTTTTTGTGTGTATTATCTCATGTTCTCACAACACTATTCTTTCTGTTACAAGAAATTAAAAGTTTTAACATAAAGACAGTTACTGATAGTTATTGGCGTTCCAAGAATTTTCCTGATTATCCTTCTTAGATTTGACTAACTGCGATGTCTTTTATTTGCATGTTCTGATTCTTTTTAGAGAAACTCATTTCAGTGTAAGTTATAGTCAAAACAGAGTAAGAAAATCAGTAGTACTTAATAAAACCTTAGTCTTTAACTTCAGCTTAATTTATAACTAGATGGAGACACAAGTAATTGCAACACTGCTTCAATCCAAAAATACCAAAAGGACGTGTTCATGCTTGTAACAGCAGTAATGTAGCTAAATACTCATAATCTTTCAACCAGCAGGAGCTTTTGTAGTTTTTTTTTATAAACCTAATCCACAGCTTGACACAGATCCTGGGGTAATGGCACAAAGTTCTTTGATTAAACTAATATCTGAACACTGTCAAAGCAGCCTGATGGCCCCATGGAAGTCTCCCTACAACTTTCGAACTCAGCCTTGCAAACGGAGTTACCAAATTCTTTCCAATAGACTCAATGTAGTCCAAATGCCTGATCGTGTGTGTGAAATTTAACTTATTCATGTGTATAAATATTTGTGGGATCAAAACAAGTTCAGAATAAAATGAGATTGTAGCTGTGGACCACAGTGTTCCTGTTTTAGCTTTTATAGATTCCTAGTAGGACGTATGTGCCCACAGAGGGAGCATTTCTCTGCTCTGGGTCCCTATACTGAACAAATAGTCCGTAGATATTTACTCAGTGTGGGATCAAAGCCTTTGTGGCCTATGTGGCTTTGACCCCAAAGCAACATTTTTGCCCAAATAAAGCAAGATTAGATTCACAGTTTTGGTGGTTAAACTGTGAACAAGAACAGTCAACTTCAGACTTCCGCCTTCCCCAAGAAAGGAAAACAGCATTATTTCTGTTCATGAAAAGAGAAAGAAAGGAAGGCATGACTTTAATTATAAACAATTACCTTTCCCAATTGAGATGAAATATTATCATAGCTGCCCATATAGTGTATCTTCAACATAAACTACTATTTCAAGGTATTTTAAAGAAAGTTTTCATAGGATTATTCGTTAACAGCATAAGAATATGCTACATGAATAAATATCCAAAGTTTAAAAACTCTTTAAAGAACAATTCTCACTCTGGTTTGTCATGTTTAGTTTTAAATTAGATATTGTATCCCAGAAAATAAACAAACAGAAAAACAACTTTGTACTACGATATATACTGACAAATTCTATAATATTCTACAGTTTGACTCTCTGTATTTACAAGCATGAAAAGCAGGTTGCACCAAGCAATATAATGCTGGAAAAAAATCCTAGAAATCCACTGGTTATTTCAAGGCCTATATACTACTGTCTTAACACATAAAGTTGGGTGAGAGAATTTTCACGTTTCAAAATGTAAAGAATTCACCTGTAAAGGTCAGGAGAGTCCTATCTCCTCCTCCACCACTGTATACGCTTGAAGTGTTTTAACTTCAAGAGATGCACTATGGCTTTGGGGCTCTTTTCTCTTTCTTTCTTTCTTTCTTTTGTTCTTTCATTCTTTCGTTCTTTCTTTTGTTCTTAGTTATCTCAAATCCATTATGCATTATGCTGCACCAGAGGCAAGGCATGGGGCTAAATGTGCTCTTACAGAACACTGATAGAAGAGTGTTGTCCTGTGATGCAGAACTGTGATACTATACAAAGTAGTTGTGATAATGACTTACTGGGAACACTGTGTAGTCCTGCTTTCAGATTAAAAGGCAATAAACTCTTACAGACAGCCCTCTCTCCCCTATATGCTCTACTTGTTGCACCAGGTAACAGAACACTAAATTTCATGGACTGGCACCTAATCTCTGGAGTGTGCATGCTTCTTTTTGCATCTTGACTGCAGACTAAGGCACTAGAAAAATCACAGACTTTGCACCTTTGGAGGCACCCACATCCCTTTCCCATACAAACCATGACATGACAGTGGGATGATGTACTCTTGTGTCTTGTCTCGGCACTCAGTCAAACCATGGCCACATTATGACTCCAAATCAAAGGAGTTCTCTCTGGCCTATGGTGAGACATCTCTGAATAATTTTGTTTTATACCTCAGAATTGCCTCACACTCAAAAAGTAAACATTTGAAGACTCTTAATAATGTTAAAGGGGAAAACATGGTATTTAATATGCATACATAATTATTGTATTTGTTTATAATACAAAAACAAAAATGCAGAAACTTTTCCACAGTCCCTACTATATTGATGTAATTGCAGTCTATATTATGAAAACTGTAGCCTTTAGCAAATTTAAATCTGTATAATTGATCATATGTGTTTCCAAAAGGCATAATCTTTGAAATCAAGAGCTGAATGGTACCACTGTCTACCTCATTATGGACTAATATTCAAAGCTCAACAAATATGCCATGTAACAGGGTACCAAGATTGTCTTTGGCCCCCAGAAATCCCCATCATATCATGTGTGAATGAGAAATTATATGTATATTACTAGCAGTACTTTGTAGAAAAAAAAAATTTTATGTTACCATGCTCCTCTCAAGTTGGTGGCATCAACCAATAGTCAAACTATGATGAGAAGAGTATTCCACAGATTCCTCATTTTTGTAAGGAGAGCTAGATTATAATTTACAGCAGATAATTTAACTAATCTTTTCATTAGGAGTTAATGAACAGGCTGTCAATAGATTAAGGTTTTCCCCAAATCTGTCTGTTACTGGAAATCACTTTTCTCCATCCTGTCAGCATTTGCAGAAGAGTGGGATAGGACGTGTGTTCTATAATTTCTCATTACTCTGGGTTATGACCTTTCTTCTTATTTCTAAATTCTAAGTTTTACACTTCTCTGACATTGAGATTGGTAAAATGGGATGCAAATTTAGCACAGAGTAAAAAAAAAAATAGTTGACAAAAAATGTAATCAGTATCTAGATAATAACTCACTTTTTTTTCCCAACCATAAGCAATCTAACTTCAACCAACACTAAGATGCAATATCAATATTTAACGAGAGTATCAACACCCAGATGGATAGAATGTCTTTATCTTTTTGAATAAAAATATGCATAGCCTGTTTCTGATAAATAGTGTATGTGTATTTCTTTGGTATTTTCTAGACGTTACTAGTCGTCAACACTGTAACTACAAAACTAAAATTTTCTGTATGGATCATTTGGAAAATGAAACAGGAGCATTGTTATTACATTATCTTAGAAATCTGAACACCATGCATGTTCTGATGATATGATACCAATGTTGATTTGAAGTCACTTTGGAAATCATACAGATAGCTAAGATTATAAGTATAAAGTGTTGATTATAATTTACAGATTATAATTTGTCGCTACACATCCCAAAGACCTTGGTGACCATTCCTAAAAGTGATTTGAAGAACATATCAGCTCTGAAACATGCCAAGGGGACCGCTAAAGTACAGAACTGTAAACTTTTTTAGCATGCCTAAATTTTAGAGGAAACAAGGGGAAAGAAATGCTTGGGTTTGTGGCAATTCTCTACAATGAATTTCTGAGTTTCTTTACAACTGGATTCTTAATCAGTAGTTAAGCATTAAGTAGTTAAGTAGTTAAAACACATGCTTAGCTTTGGAAGCACTGGAATTACTTTTTAAAAGGATGCAGACCTACCATTGTATTTAATTTTGTGACACACAGTCCATAAANCCACAACAGAAACGTGTTTTATCTATGCTGTATGCTAATCAATGGGTGGTATATAGTGAGGTTTCACATAATAAAGGCAGATGAATCAGCACGATTCTGTCCTTCCAGCAACAATGTTTAATAAAGATGACATATCATCTACGGAGACATTCGTATATGCACCATGTAGTATCATGATCAAATCTGAAAAGTGTACATAAATTTGTTTGCATTTTTCTCTCTTTGCTGTTGACACTCTGCCCTTCTCAAACATAGAAAATACATTTCAAAAGTGGCAATATAATGTTGTCTCAACTCGCCATGTTTTTGAAGGAAAATATTTACAAGTAGCTTTTTTCCATTCACATGTGTTTGTTGTAAGAAAGCTTACGTTGCGGGAAAACTTTAGTGACATTTAGTTAAATGTTATACTTTCTTTGGAAACTGCTACCATTCAAGCATAAGTGATTGATATTTCTCATATGTAAGAATATGAAATACAAAATGAGTTATAAAATGGCTCCAGTGCACCGAAAAAAAGATTGCCTCCAATGGTGATGATGATATACAGGAATTTTGGATGGTTTAATACTTCCAATTTCTTAAATGAGCAGTTTGTTGTATTGCTGAGATTGACACTTCTACCCCCAAATAACAGAAATATCAACTTTATTAATAGGATCTTTTTTTTCTATCCAATTGCTGCATAAGCTCACTTCAATGCCTTACCCTTTTAGCAAATTACCAAAAAAACAAAACAAAACAACAACAAAAAAACTTTAGTTCAATTCAAAGTTCTCACCTCTGTGCTCTCTCTCCCCCTAAATCAGTCCTTCATAGCTCTGATCATTTCACAGAAATGTTAACAGAAATAATAATAGCTGTACAAAGCCACTAGCTCAAAACACTTCACCATGTATTTACTTTCTTTTTCTCATCCTGTGCATTCATATGAAAGACCCAGATGTAATATTATGGAAGATATTTTTTCTAGCAGTAGGATTTGGATTTTTGACAGATTCTATAAACAGTTATTTTGGCAGCTTTAGAGATGCCCCTAGGTCAGTCGCTTGGTTGGACAGCTGAAGGCCTGTCTGATTCTCCTGCCTGCCATTTCCTTATGATTTATCTTCAGTTAGTTGTAAATTAAATACAAACAGATCATTACACCACACCTACATGAACACTGCTTAACCACATGTGCCAAGCATTCTTTCCATGGAAATCCTCATTGGGTAGCAAGAAGAATCTGAAAAGAGATGCTGAAACAAAATACCTGAGTAAGATCTGACTGGGTTTTGAAGCAGTTAGCCTCTTTAGGGAAAAATGTGATTGTTCTAACTAAAGGATAGAAGAAACTAGAAGCTCCTGAATTTTAATTCTGATTTTACCAGAAGGTATCAGATATGGCATCTACAATTCCTTTTTTTTTTTTTTTTTTTCCAGGT
>VXAL01003748.1:0-12403 GCA_013399475.1 Chauna torquata
AACCCTGCCCATTCTGTGATTCAATCGTTCCCATGTAATGAAATCTCTAAAAGTACAAGTAATGCATTACTGCTGTTGATGAGTCAGTCCACTACCTTCAGTTAGCACTCATAAACATCCCTAAGGTTTCAAGTGCAGTTCTAATTTAAACCTAGAATTTGGATAGTCAAGTGCCAATTGGTGCGTAATTCCCTCAGAACACATCATCAGCTGCAAAGAACTACTTCATATGGAACAGCGTTGAGCTGCCATGCTAGCTTGGGTATTGGGAACATTGTTACCCTTCCCTGCTAACATTGGTAGCCTGCTCCATTACCCAAATTTGCTTAGGTATCTCTTTGCCAGGTCAGATGCTTCTAAACTGCCCCAAATTGTATATAAGCTACCCTTAAATCATAAAAAAACAAAAAAAAAAAAAAAAAAAAAAAAAAAAACCAACCTTTCTACAGAACTACAAAGAGATTATTCCATAGTTACTTGTGTGATAGTGTAGGCAGGAAGGAACAGAATTTTTGTGTATTGGAAGTCAGTTTCATATGTTATCCTAGTAACAATTCTCTTTCTGGAACTAGCAAGGCAAAAGCTGTTGATCATTCTAATGAGCCTATTAAGCCTAGTCATGGGTTTAACTCCATCAGGAAAAGTTTTAGATTATTTTCTCATCTCTTCTATTCTGTTGAGAATAATTAGTAGAATGATAATCTGTTTACCTAAAAGAGGAAGAATAATTTTTTTCTAATCCCAGTACAGTGTGTAATTTAAAACAAGGCCGTTAAACTTGAGTGTTTTTTTGTTTGTTTTTTTGTTTTTTTTAAGTAGAGTTAGGAAAACCGTAAGTGTGAAAGTGTAAATGCGGTGATACGGTCAGTTAAGCTGTTTTGGGGTGCTTTTCATAGTGCCACTGAGCTTGCTTGGCCCTCTCATATGTAATAAGGCTACAAAAAGTTCCAGAGGCTTCCAGATAGGTTGGATTTACAACTGCAATTACAAAGATAAGTCCCCAGCAAGATGACTATTCAGGTATGTGCTTAAAATGGCATTACACTGTAATATCTAGTAGTAGCCTTACCCTTCTGATTGTCATTTCAGCTGAAGTATGTAGAAGCAGACACCAAGGACACTTCCAGGACTCTGATTCCGAAGTGAATAATCTGTTACATTGCTACATTAACAACAGCATTATGTATTTGCTGAAGATACAGAGATACCTTGTAATGTTTATGACTAGGAATGTCTGCTGTCTAATGCTTCAGCTGCTTTATACATGGTAAAATCAATAATGGTCTTGGAAAATTTTATAGTTCGAAGTATTTCCGATACCTGTGCTGGTACAGAAGCTTGTTGTTTCTGAGGAAAGCAGATACGCTTCTGGCGTCTTAAATGCTATATACACTGCAAGCTAATGTTTCTGTTAAAAGCCAAAATAAATAAATAAATAAATAAAGATACACATGCAGAAAAAATGATCTGTGTTGCTGTGACTAGAAAGAGAAACAAAATGGCTAATTCCTGAATTCATTCTTACCGTTTTTTTAGGTTACTCAGAGGAATAGGTACTTTGTTTCATGACAGCTCTTGATGATCAGGAACATAAGGATTTCTGTGTAGTTCCAAAGGTGTTTGGGTTTGGTTTGAATAACTCTTTACAAATTGGATTTTCTGGTGCTTTCTCAAAAACTGTACTAATCTAAATCACAGACAAGATAAAGCAACAATCACTTCAAAATATGAAAGTTTTCAGGGTAATTTTTCCTACTGCCCAAAAAAGGTTTTGAAGCAGTATTGACCACAGTGTTGGTGTGCACAATGAAGGTGTCTAAAACAAGACATCTTGGCCCCTGAGTTGTACCTGAGGTCTTCAAGTTGTTTAAATCCTACTTAATTTTGATGGAATCATGAGATATGACTGTTTCTACTCTGGAGCACTAACTAACAGCTGCACTTAGTTTGTTATATTCTCCGGTGGGAATGTGCTCTTTACTCTGGCATTGATAATTATAAGTTACAATTTGAAGGACGCTGTGGGGGGAATTCTGTGTGTACTAAAAACAAACTCTGGAGTACAATAACAACCATGTAGATCATCATTAAAAAAAAACAAAAAAACCAAAAAAGACTTGTACCACTCTGCTGCTATATAAGAAAAAATGCCAACTTCTTGCTCTAAGTACACCAGAAATAAAAGATAACTTGGGATTAAAAAAAACAAACAGAAAAACAAATGACAATAAAACAGAAATTTTAACTAGTTTATATATATAGCAATCAGCATTATTTGTGGGAAGAGGTACTGACAAAACTCCATGTAGTGTTTAACACTTTATGTCTCCAAAAGAACTAAACATCAATACTGATTCTCCTCCTGTGAACTGTAAATATATATTTTTTGTGATAATATTAGAATAACATCTCTTGTCGTGGTTTAATGCCTCATTTCTCTATCACTAGAGAAGCTGCTTAATATGTGCAGAACAGCAAAATTGTTAATAAAAGAGAAGCAGTTCACAGTGTAATGCTTAAACAAGTAATATTAATAGAACAAACAGTGATCTAGCCCTGTAAAGCACTGCCTTCTAACCAAAGAAGCTTGCTTGTTTTATGTAAATTTTCACAGAGAAGCAGATCATAAAATATGTTTTTTATAGAATACTTTTCTGAGGCTGGAGTATGTGCTTGCTGAGAAATGGATGGCTGAGACTGCCATGGAGATGCCTGCTGTATTTCTTGGTAGAGTGTTAGAGAACTCTTCAAAAAACCACAAGGGCATTTCATGTTACCCAGTGAAAAGCTATGTTACCTTTGTCTGCTTCACCTCACTGCTTTCTAAGTGCTGTGTATGTGCAGGAATGTAGCAGCTTTAGGTTTTAGTGTGTTGACAAGTCAGATAATAGAGCTATTTCTTTAGATTATTATAGATACAGTCTCGTTTTGTATTCACTTGCTTGTGTATCGTATTTATGTCCTTGTTATTTTAATATCTGTATGAACCACAGAGATCGGAGGTTATATTAAGGCAGTTTGTCTCCTGCAAAAGTTACAAAGCAAAAATGATTACGTACTGAAAAACCAGTTGTATCTAATTGCAAGAATAGTGTACTCTCAAAATCAATATCCTTGAAAGAAAAAAAGAATTAAAAGCAATAATAAAATCTATTAGAAGTTAAATTGCTATGATATATAAGGATATGTTACTAAAATGGATTCCTATCTTTTCAATGGTGCATTGAAAAGTAAGGCAGGATGGATGGATGAGTCATAATATCCATTATTAAAAAATGGTTAGGACTCACCAATATTCTAGGGTCATTAGGTAGCTTAATGGGAAATAATTCTAGATCCAGAAAAGGCCTGTCTTGCCCCATCTCTTCTCATAATTAGGTGGAGTATCTATAGCAATGCCTCCTTGTAGTCCAGCGTGAACACAGTATAACTTAGTTTATGTATCATTCTCCTTAACAGATAATATAAAATGTTTTCCTGAAGGAAGTAAAATAGAAATAAGGCTTTCAAGAAATAAGTAGAATGGCTGTCATGCATGCAGAAATGCAAAAGTGGAGTTTGTAATGAGAAAGCAGAAACTGATAGAATGACTAGCAGCTATTCTGGCAAACCTTAAAGCCTGCCTAAGTGGAACATGTTCTTCTGTAACTTTTCTTTTAAAAGTTTAAGTGGAAAGTATATTGTGCAAAGCAGATGACATAAATACACATTAATCAAAATTGTCTTTGTCCTTTCTTATCCTGACAATATTTTCTTCTTACCAATACTGCAATTACTTTTCTTTCTGTTTAGTGAACTGTTCAATTTATTTGTATGTTTCTTGATGACTGAGTTTCTATTTTAATGACATGGAGACTAGGGCTACATAAATCTTCTAATGCACAGATTTACAGTGCAATGTTATGTGTTAGCACATTATAGACCATCAGTGGAATGAAGATGCAGACTGGAATACTTTTCAGGTAGAATTAATAGCATTTGGGTATGAAGATCATATATGTCATAAAAGGGTGGATAGACAGTAGATTGCAACTTAATTTTCCATTATTTCTTTAACTAAAGATGAAGCAAAGACTATATCTAATTGCATCACTGAAACTGTACTTTTCTCATTCTATGTTAAAATTTTGTTAAATCAATACATTCCAGCAAAAACCTTTCCTGTAGATTTTTTTCTGACAAGCTTTGTTGTAAAGTGCTCTAAGAATGCTGAACTGCCAGGTCCTAACTGCCTCAGACTGATCATCAAAAATTTGAGAGTACCTTTAATCTTAATTTCTCTCCACCTTAATTTCTTTAGTTCTAGTCAATCACATATTTCATCTCACAAAAACTCTGTGAAAGTAGATTCATTAATATTAGTGAAGTGATGAATGTTATAGAAGAGGTAGTAGAGAGATGAATAATTCGTCAAGAGGTGAACAGATCCATCCTGAGAGCTGAGTTTGAAGTGTGCAACAAAAATGAAACAAGTCACACACTAACGAAGACACACCAACAAAATGAACTATGCACTAAATGGATACTCTGCACACAGGATCATGGAGTCAAAAACTGTATCACACTGCAGACATACAGAGGCCTCAAAGGCTGCAAAGACAAGCTTAATTCAGGCATTCAGTACTCTCTGAACACTTGACTTTTCCAATCTTAACAGTGTTCTGGCTGAAATTAGTGTGTGAGAGAATATGTGTGCAGACATTATTCTGATTGGTCAAAGCTTGCACATTTCTATGGCATATGGGAGACTGTACATACCATAATATAAGTATTTTTTTTTAAAGATTGCAAGAAAGAAAAAGAGAAAAAAGTGGCAATGATAGCAATTAAAATCCATTGTGCCAATATCATACACTGCTGTAGAGTGCTTATAACTTTAGTTCTTCATTTCCTAGATTTCTTTTGGCTATTGGCATCTCTATAATTAAACAAAGGTTGAGAACTACCTTAGAAATAAAGACCTGGAAAAAAAAACCAGCCACCTCTGACTCTCCCAGCTTTAGGCGCTAGCATGTAGATAATGTTACTATGTGGGCAGTAATGACAAAAGCTACTTATCACTTGTTTTGTCTTAGCAATCACCTTGGATTGAAACTGTTTTCTTTTTACACCACAGTAAATAATACTGCATTTAAATAAGAAAGCAAAAATGAGATGAGAATGCGTAAAAGAGTAAATTGTGTATGACCCAACCAATGAACAGTGCAGACAGTACATGTTCAGAATAAAAGTTGAGGTAGTTAGCTCCCTCTGAAAACTAATGCAGGGCTTATGAATAACTCTCAGGAATGAACAATGGCAGATAAGTGGTTGTTTCTGCCATTGCGGTTTAGATTCTTAACCCTCTGAAAAGAAAGTCAGATTGCATACAGGATTTTTAAAAGCCTTGATGGAATTATCCTCATGTTTCTCTTAATATTCCTTGAGGTAATCATCACATAACTCATTTTTAAATGAGCAAAAATCTCTGCTCTTTTTAGAAATAGTTTCAGTGTGAGATGCAGAAAGGACAGTCTTACAAGAAATATTTCTTCCTTTCCTTTCTTTACTGAATTAGAAATGGGTGTATATAAAGTGCTGCTCTGGTTGTGCGTGTCATGGTATCAAAAAGTGTGAGTCTGCTGAGGCATGAGGATCATTAGAGTGATATAATTTGCAGGATCACTATGGACCTGTAATTTGCATTCCTGTCTGAGTACTTCTGAACCAGGAAGTTCAGATAAGATCAAGTTCAACATGTCTGTCTATTCTCCACCTGAATGGGCAGAAATGAAGGAAATAATCAAGATTCAGTTATTCTGTAAAGTGTAAACATCACTAATAGGAAATGAAAAGGAAAGGAAAGAAAACAAAAGCAAGCTTACAGAGAATCTGGAGAACTTGCAGGCAATCTGAATGTATAAATAAACTCTGCTTGAAATGGCAGTTTAACCTCACATCCCTTCTGACATATGAGATTCTTTAGATATTGTACAAATACCTTAGAAACATCTTTGGGTCCAGCAGGTATCCCACAACAGTATGTTACATAGGATTGTAAAGGAAAGACTTTTTCACTTAACCATATTGCTTCTAACTCAACTTCCAGGTGCTGAATACCTGAAGTGCAGGTTAATGATTATTTTTTTGGTGCTTGCATAGTGGAATCTCAGTTTCCTGCATTGTTCTATGTACGTGCAGGCTAGAATCAGCAACATATACTTACTGCTGAATGATGTGATTATCGACTAACGTTGAATAGATCTTACTGTGAATGATGTTCCAAAAAAATCAAAGCTAGGTTCCACTCAGAATTATCACCTGAACTGGAATTTACTTAGATGTCTGTTATTTGCCTCACATACGTTAACAGAGATGTCTATTAACTTCATCACTTGAGCATGCAGATTACACATTGTCTTTCCTAGAGGTCCTGCAGTTCACAATCAGTTAGTGTATGGTTCTTCCAGAAGTGAATTTAGTTTTAAATTAAACTGTCACAAATAAAGAAAGCAATAGGAAAGTGATATGACTTTCAAAAAATGATTTTTACATTTCTAATGTATATCAGGACATAAAACGATATAACTTATAATAAATAGAATTTAGAATGGTTTCCTGTCTTGCAATGTTTCAGTGGATCTAGTACATCTAGAAGATACCTTTCTGAGAAAGTCAGGATCAGTCACTTCAGAAAGTGCCAAACTCAAAGAGGCTGTTTATTGTCTAGAGAGAATTTTCAGAGAGCTTGTTGTTATTGCCTTCAGTGAGAGATAGAAGTTTTTATTACAAATGTGTTACTTAATGAGTTGACTTTTCCAATTTTTAAATGTTCCCTTTAAAATATTTTAAGTCTCAAAAAATTCACATTGGATATTATGAAAGAGGAAGCATGTATCACTGGATTCTTTTTTTTTTTTTTCCCCCGAAAGTTTAGTTAAAAGCCACCTTCTGGAGATAAGAACATGAAAAAGAGTATGTTTGCACACAAAGAATGAGTGTCAGTTCAAAGATACCTGTAACCTTCGTATTTAATGAACACAAACTAGTCATAGCTCTGTCTTATAATTGCAGGCAGACCAGCAGCAATCTGAACTAATGTTATTCTTTCTTCTTTCAGTGTTCTGATTATGGTGAAAAGGCAGCAGATGCTCTGCCAAAGCAGTGTGCCTGAGATGAGGGGGAATAACGGTAGTTCAAAACTACAGTAGAAGTTGTGTGTGGTTATAAGATGCAAAACATAACTGAAAGAACATCTAGTCTGACAGAGATCTAAAAGTAAACATTGCATTCTGATTCTTTTCAAAACCATCTTTTAACTCCTGGCTAATCTACCTCTGCTATTTTTTACAAGTTCATTTGTCAGTAAGGACTATGGGGGTTTTTAGGCATTCTCCCATTCCTTTACAGAGCAACTGAGCGCTATGGTAAGCACACCAGCTTTGAAAGTGTTTTTTTCTTTTTTTTTCTTTTTTTCTAAGTCTCATGGTCTAACAGTAATAAAAATCTTATTCAACTCCATGATATTTTATTATATCTCTTTTTAGTTTTATGTATCACAAAGATACATAAACAAATAATGTGTACAGTTTGAAAAAAGAGAAACTGAGATAGAAAGAGTTTAGGTACCTGAGGTCACACAAGATACTTGAAGTAGATTTAGAAATAGTCATAGTCTCTCCTGATTCCTGTTCCTTATCTGTTATTAATACTGCATCCTTTATATTGTTACCATATTTTATACTGCTTCTTCATAGAAGTATTCAGTAAGCTATATTCTCACACAGGATACAAGACAATCAGAACTGCATTCAAAAAGAACATTTTGAAAGCAGAGTCTTTAAAAATTTAGTCTCAGCGTTAACTATTGTAGCAAGACTTTTATATTTAAGAAATATATTTTTGTCAGTCTAACAGTAATACAAAGGATATATCATTTCTGATTTTTATATCTATAATTAGTAAGATTCAGCTATTAGAGAGGTACAGTGCAATTTATATTTATTTTATTGGTGAAAATCCTCCTAAGGACTGCACTGTGGTTCTGGGGATTCAGTGCACTGCTCCTTTAGTAGTGTTATTACTAAGATTTAACTTACTAATAGTATTATGATTTCTTGTTTTTTCCACTGGAACAGTTTCTCACGCAACAAATATTTCAACAGTTCTCTAATGTGAATATATTTTTGCCAATCTACATATTCCTCTATTTTGATAAAGAAATGAAAGAAATTTCCAATAGAAGCAATATCCTGATAAGTTTTCTGTAGAAGTCTTTCTATTACAGCTGTTAGACAATTACCGTTTTTGCCAGAAATGTGAAGTAAACTGCCTATGACATTGAATTCAGACTTGTTTCTTACTGCATGTCTAGTGTTTTACTCAGAATACCTTAGTTACATACTTAGATTTCATTAGAACTCCTTCCTCATCACCTAATCACTGAATAAGCTCAATAAACAGTCTACCTTCATTTAGCAGAGCTGCTCAAAAATTTATTTGATCTTAATTGTGTGCATTACAGAATTCCACATTTTCTCATGTGTTTTAGGCTCATTGGTTTTAAAGAAGCACAGCAATCAGAGTATATGTTTTTTTGTATATGAAATACTTTTGCAAACTCCTTCTATCTTTAGGATGCTGTTATTTCAAAGATGAAATACGTATAAATCAGGATGTTTTTAACATTTTCCATTTGCTCTCCCCCGCTTTTTAGTACAATTCCATAAAAAGTAATTTCTGTTAAAGGAATTTCTGTATCTAAAGAAGGATTTTAAAACTTTACAAAGCTCATATATTGTGATCATCAAAAATGATGTCATTGTGAAGAGCTTCTGTCTGAAACCAATCTTACAGTTCTGACGCATTATTGATATGCTTAATGAAACTAAGTGAAGTTTTAGGATCTTGGTGCTTGTTTACACACGGGTACGCAGGAAAAATAATGCAAATGAGTTCTGAAATTATCTTAATTTGTTTTATCTTTAGTTTAGGAGTGAAATAAGCTAAACTAAATTAAGATCATTTTAATTTTAAATAGGAATATCTACACAAGGACTTAGGATAATGTAGTTAATCCACTTCAAAGTTCATCCATTTTAGTTAATTCCAATTAACCTTCTTGGGGATTGTATTGTTAGTAAATTCCTATGAACAGCCTATCTTTAAAGTAGTAATGTAGATGAACAGGAGTAGTTCTGGCAACTCTCTCCAAAATGAGAGCAGAGAATGACTTTCCTGAAGATGGTTCTTTCTTCTGTGATATGCTACTCAGCTTTGTCTTACTAGGCTCACTTTCTGAGAAATAATACAGAATTTTATCAGATTTACTTTTCTAACAAACAAGCCAAGTACCCCAAATGCTGTTCTATTTATGTAACTGAATGTGTAGTACAAAATACCGTAACTTCAGCATTATCCCAAATGTCAGCATCCTAGTTTTAAGAACTTCTTCAAGACTTGTAAGCATTTGTAGTCATACAAATGTGCGCTTCTGTCATCAATTCACTGAAGTCACATTCCTTTATCATATGAACAGATATTTCCAATTTTCGTAGTGGTGGTTTTTTTTTTTTTTTTTTTTGATAGTGACAGCCTGTCTCCTTATTTCTAGTTAATTATGTCAATTGAGTGAGATCATTAGTTTCGGAAGACTGCTAGCCCTCATGATTCGTCCTGAATCCTCATTGCAGAGAATCGGTTCTGATTTAAATGAAAGCAGGGCCTACATTATAACCTGTACGTCTTCTTCTGTTACAGTTTGTGGGGATTTAAATCACTTCCAGTGCAGGTAAGATGTTTGGAGATAGATAAGTTCTGGTGTAAAATCCAGGTAAATCTGCAATGTTAACATAATCTAAGTGAACAAATGTTTTGTAAAACACGTAAGGAGACTCTGTGAAATTTCTGGCTTCATGCTCAGATTTTGGATCAACATTGCATTCAGTTAGTCCTGTTCAACTGTTCTTGCTATTTACATTCAGATTCAGAATGTTATCCTTTATCTCGTCTTTTACCCTTTATGCCATATACAGATTGCAAGTCACTTATTCATGATCACTTACAGTATGCATACTTGTTTGTTCATGCATAGGAAAGAGATCACAGAGATCACTATTGTCTAAAGAGAAAACACATTTAAATGAAATAGAAGGTCAGTTTGTCCTGCATTCTTTTCAAACTGAATTACAATTTAATTGCACAGTGTTTTCATTATACTCAACTAATATTTAATTGCTTAGTGCTATATCAACTATAGGTAGGATAGAAACATATGCAAGAAGTGGAGTTAATCTTCAGGTCGGTTTCTTTAAAAACTTTTAAAGACCACTTTATCAAAAAGCAATAAACTTCAAATTTATAAGAATGTTCCATCAAGACCTTTAACTTCGAGCCTCCAGAATCTTTTCCTTTACTATGATCTGCCCAAACATATTATATATCAGAATAGTCTCTAAAAATAAAATAACCAATGATTAATTTTTTTAAAGTTTTAATGGAATTACTTGATATTGGACAGGTTATATTCATACACCTCACCTGAAATAAATTTTACTTTATTTTCCAAAACTTTTCCTCTCTTCACATGGTTTCTCTTCCCCACAGTGATACTGCGAACAGCTTCTGTGTCTTTCTTGCTCTAACTTACTGACATTTACTCTCTAATCAGCTCTTCCCATTAGCAGCAGCAGATTTCCAGCTGGTTCTGTATTTTCCTCCCTACAATATCCTATGTTCATTCTGGATGCTTCAACTTACAGGCTAATGACAAATTTCTTTTGAGCTGTATATTTCCTTGTTCAAGTTTTCATTTAATCTGTGGCCCTACTACAACTCTTCAGTGTATAGCCGAATAGCTTTTCTTTACTATTTTATTGAACACTCTTCTTTCTTTGAGGCATGTTGTTTCTCCTTTTCAGTGGACGTGTTCAATACTGCCATCAGCATTTTCCTCCATGTCGCACCCTACATTTTTTGACTTGTTTTAAATTTCTCTCAAGCCTGTGCTCCCTTCTTGTTCTCCCTTTGCTTCCATTGAATTTTTTATATCTCTGCATAATATCTTGTCACTTTATTCTGGGAAAAAAAAAAACCTGACAAAATGAAGTGTTTATATATGCCTTCCTGTTGGTTTGACATTCTTTTCTCCATCCCAAACATCCTTCATTACAAAGAAGCGCAAGTTTCTCATCTACTTCCTAGTCTGTTCTGCTTGTGCTATCACATTTATTTACAATTTTTGCACTGTTTCCATCTTTCATTTTCTTTTATTTCCCTTGACAATAAAAACGTGGTTAAGTGTTAAGCCTCTCAGCCTTAAAAACAAACAAACAAATAAATAAATTAAAAAAAACAAACTAAAGACCTTTAACACTGCTTCCGTTCTCTCCATTCTCTTTCTATTCAGTATTCTCATTAAGGTTGTCTGGAGCTCTTTTCCTCTCAGTCTCACCCCACTCCAGCATCTGCACTCAATTGAAACTACTGTTACTAGACTTTTTAATCACACATTTTTAGCTGAAAGTTTCACATCTTACCTGAGTGATCAGATGCTTTTAACAGTCAGCCATGCACTTTTTTGATATCTTGTCATTCCTTCTCTTTTCTTATTCCATCCTGTTATGTAATTTGTCTGCATCTGTCTTCCATCTGTTTTACTGTGTTTTGTTCTTTAAGAGCACACATCTTTTTTGTTTGGGTTCTATTTGTAGGTCTTCCATTTTTGTAATAACACAAATGATAAAATTTTAAATGAGCTTAGTTTTTTTCTTAAATCATATTGTTTCATTCAAATAAACTAGTTTAAGTAACACTCAAAAGAAATTTGAAAACATGCACAGAAATAGAGCTTATAGAGACTTATAGAGGCTTATAGAACTCAAATGGTTGTAATGAAACATGGTGCCAGCATCAACAATTTTAGCCAGTTAAAATTCACAAAGAAAATACTTAAAATTCCTCTAAGTCACAAATAGAGAATATCTGAAAGTGTAAGCTAAGTATCATTTCCAAAGTAGTAAGTAGCATACCAAGTACTGGTATATATGAGTATATATGGTACATACTGAGTGATTCTATTGTGTTTCAGTATAACCTGTTAGATGTACAGGAACTATAATAGCTGAAAGTCAGTAAGTTAATTTGCCTTTATGTGCAGTGCTGCTGATATACACTCACATAAAAAAAAAAAATAGCTTAATGGATCAATGTGGGTGTGTTATTTTTGAATACCTAGTTTATTAAATAGAAAAACAGTGAACTTTTGTTTATTTTTTTCTCTTCAATTTGGTGATTTGAAAGGTAAAAGTTGTACTCTTCAGAAAATGTTTTGTACCATATTATGGTATTGTAATAATATAGCAGTAGTAGAGCCATATAGGTACTATCTTGGTACTAGAAAGGTAGAATGTTCAAAGAGAATGTT
>VXAL01003748.1:12483-36288 GCA_013399475.1 Chauna torquata
CAATAAAATTACTTTATTCTGAGTTGCAGACAAGCTAAACTTGACTTCTCTTGTAAATTAGCTATAGGATAATAACCACACCTACCCGGAGGCAGTGTAATTACTTTATCCAGTAATCCAGTAATTACAACTCTACATTGTCTTCTTTTCATACTAGTGATGTTCCATCACATAAGCAAAAATGAGAAAGGAAAAAAAAGAAAAAACACTTTATTCTACACTATGTATAGCAAGTCATTCCAGGTAATACTGTTGCATTTTTCAATCACTTTGTAAAATTAAAAAAAAAAAAAAATCACTTGTGTCGAATTCCATAGGTAGAAATCCAACATTTTCAAAAATGCTTGTCTATTGATATTTTTCACCAATAACTTTGAGAATTGTTCAGCAAAATCCAGCACAAGTCTTTGACAAAGTACCATGGAATATCATACAACCTATATACAACAGAATCTCACTGCACAAAGTGTTTCCAAAACACTTCGTTACAGGGGAGGAGTGAAATGACTTGTAAAACATGAACTTCTGTTGTTGAGTGGATTAAGCTGTTTTAATGAGAACAAAGTACTGCAATCCTCTGGTTTTCAGTGAAATAGCGTTAGAGCAGAGTGGCATTTTGTAGCTAATCTGAGAGGTTTGACACTACATAGAATTAGCTTAAATTCTGTTGGTGTTGTGGTCAAAGCAGGTAGGTACGTCATCTTTAACGTGCACATACAATGCACATTCTTTTAGATGACCCCGGTCTTCTAAACATTTTTGTTTACAATAAGATTTTGAAACTAGTATTTCCTGAACCTACAACTGGAAATTTGGTATAGTCTTTTAATGCTTTCATTGACACTGTATACACCAACGTGACAACCATTGCATATGAGATTTGCAAGCAGAATGACCCAAAATAGACATCTTACTAAAGACTTACTATTTTTGCATCTGTTATTAACATTAGAACATTATTGAAATGGATATTGTTTGCAGGAAATACAGATACTGAATCACTATGGCATTGCATGTTCCAAGCATGCTGTTTTTCATTTGGACTTTTCCATATGATTTGACCTTTGGGACAGTAAGTTGTGTTCTTGAACACTGAGAAAAAATGTTCTAAGGTTAGTCCATAATAGAAGAGACTATAATTTAGAAGTAAATTCAGGGCTCATTAGAGATTCTCTGCAGTGGGAATTAGCATATGAGACTTTTTATATAAAGTTAGGAAAGAAAAACAACTATGCAATACATATTCATAAAGCTATCTCCATAAAGCTAACTCTGAAGTGTAGGATTGTTGCATTAAAGTAATTCAACTTTTCAATGAGAATGCCCTTAAACATCAAATAATTGTTTCTGCAGTCTTTATTATTATTGTCCATATATGATTCAATAATATTTTACTCAGAGACTAAGAATAAACTCATGAATCTATAATCTCAGATACTGTATTTTTCATGTGACCTCAGGTAGAAAATAGACAATAATTTACTTTTTATTTAACCTTAGATAAAAAATAACCAATTATCTTCTATCACACCTAATACTGATTTAGAATTGAAAACAGCAAGAAAAGCCCTTCCCTCTTTAATAAAGATTCACTGTGAACTAGAGGAGTAACAAAAACAATGAAGAAAACGGTCATTTATTACAAGTGCAATCAAACTAAACACATTTTTTTAAACATTTTGTTCCCTCAAAACTTTAATAGAGAATATTACCTCACTCTGTTTCCCTTTCAGGAAAATCTTTGCTATGGCAGGAACATGGAGTAGGGAATCGTATGCAGGGGCTCATGGGCTAGGAATGGAGCTCAGGGGAGCAAGCTGTGAGCTGAAGTGGGTGAAGTGACTCTGTCCGCAACAAGGCACCTTCTGATCCGACCTGCTTCCCAGCTTTAGACAGAGGTTTGGGTCAGTTGTAGGTTATAGGACTAACGTTGGCTATTAGAGATTTGTTGGGGGAGGGGAGGATTCTACTTTTATTACCTTCACTCGTATATAACCCAAACTGCTGCTGAATCAGCTTTTTTAAAAAGTGACAGTTGGCTACACATGTGAAAATAAGGCATATAGAGCTAGAGAGAAGAGAGGAGCAATGAAAAAATCACATTTTGAAAAAACATGTAACTATTTTGGTTTACCTAGGAATCCCTAAGGGGTCAAGCAAAGGAGGCAGCAAGCACATTGGATGAACAGGCTCATGATGATGCTAGAGATCCCAAACGTATAAATGCAGATCAAAAATGGCCAGTGACTATTCAGTGATGAAAAGAACATATTTTAAATATCTCATAGTAAAAAGAAAATAAAAAGGGAGTGTTAAAAAAGATGCCCAGTCCTTACAAAGCACACAAAGAAAGGAAGAGCAGAAATAAATGTCAGGCTCCAACCTCTTCTCTGCTGCCAGGGTGGCCACATCTGCTTATCTGCAGTGGTGGTATTTGATTTGCCATTCAGCACAATCGTTACTGGAGATTCCAGTAATCATTTGTAAAGTACTACCTTTTACTTTTTGATTGGGTTAAGTAAATTAGAACTTTTAAGAGCTATGTGTGTCTGTATGTATGTGTGTTTTCTGCTCCAGACTTTCCACATGACAAGGTGATTGATGGCTCAGCACTAAGTCAGAATAAACTTGGTCACTGTGTGTGACTTCTGTTAGTCTTTTCTTATTTCACGAATATGTACTAGTGTTACAAAATGCTATCTCATTAAATTTGCGGAATCAAGACACTGCAGCACAAATATGAACAGGTGTCGCTTCTGACTGGCACCAAATAATGGATGTATTTCTTCTTGAATTTTCCATCTGATTTGTTCTCAGGATTTTCTAAAAGCATGGTTTCATCAAGGAAAATTAAGATGCTGTAAAATAGAAGTAAGAAAATGCTTTTATGCCAAAAATCTGAATTTTTACATAATAAATAATAAAATAAGAAAAATGTAGTTTTCACATCAGTGATGCAATTTAATTTGAACTTGAAACACGTTTTAATCAGTTCACAAGAATGTAAAACTGTTCCTCTACTAGCTTACTTCTCTCAGCAGCTGTGAGAAGCTGCAGTTCAGGTCGTATTTTCTGTGGGTTTGCAACAGGAGGACTACAATTTCCTTTAAAACACAATGACTCTTTTTAAGCATGAACTGCAGAGTATGTTTGAAAACCTAAAATAAAACCATGAAAAAGTGTTTCTGCTCCTTAGATGAGAGAATACTACAATGGGAGATGTAGTCAGCAAAAAGTCTTTAAAGAGTGGGGTTACCAAGTTTTCTGTAGCTCTTAGGAAACAGTGTACCTGTCAGAAATGCTCTTTAATATCAAACAATTTAAAAACAGTGAACTGAACTGAAATGAAACAACATATGTTGGTTTCAAAGTGCCAAAGTATTTATGGAAAATATTTTGACATATATTAAAAAAAAAAATCCTGAAATGTATGTACTAACTGTAATAAGAAATGGCAGCATTTCATTGGTATTTGAGGTGAAATTAAATTTCTAACAAGACAGAACTTCTGCATTTTAGTATGTCAGACTAAGTAAATGTTCTCCTGCACCATAGCTCAGGTCAGAGGGAGAAATGAAATGTTGTGAGGTTGTCATTGAGGAAATTTTTTCTGTGTTTGTGTTATTTATGCTTAGTAGAGATGACACCATGGTTTTTTTGTTTGTTTGTTTGTTTTTTTGTTGTTGTTGTTGTTTTTTCTTTTTTCTTTTTCTCTGATTTGGCAAACCAAATGATTTATATTTTACAGAGAAAAAAGTTCCTCTTACTGCCTTAGCTCAGAAAAAGATCACTATTTGTGCTTGTGAAAACTTGCAGTGTGCGCTAAAACTTGTGACTAATTTCAGATCATGCAGTGATCTTCCTGTGGTCAATGAGTTATATGGGAAACAGTTTTCATAAGCTGGTCATTTGAAGCCTGGTTCCAGATCTTTTTATCACACTGCAACATAAAAAAAAAAAAAACCAAGCTAGATCATCTGCGGATGTAAATTACTGCGTCTGAAGTCTGTGTCAGCTCAGGATCTGCTACCAGAATTTTGTGCAGAAATTTACACATAGCCAGAAGGTTTGCTTTGCAGAAGCAGTTCAAGCTTTATTTTATATCAGTACTTGGAAGAATATGTAAATTGTCGAGGCACCAGACTTTTTTCTTCTTGCCTCTAGATGTACCATTTCAATTCTGCTATTGCCAGTTCATTTAAGCAAGGTTGGATTAGGTCAATACTTCACAATATTACTGAAGCATCCTGCTTTTCCTTGGAGTTTTTTCATTGAATAAATTCTATTTTAAGTCAATACAGAGCAAATCACTGTGTTAGGAGGCACTATTGCAGTCTGTGTAACACAATTGCCTCTTTAATTTCAAACATTTTATGGGAAAGAGTCAGCCAAAAAAATAAGCACTGGAAAAATGCAACCAAAAAAATCTTTTCCTTGAACCATGTAAATATATAAAAATCTCCTGTACTTTGGCATATATTCCAAATTCAGTATTTATCTACAAAAAAAAAAAAAAAAACCAACCAGCCCTATCAACCTAAAGTATCAGTTTTGGAGTGTTTAGTTGTTGTCACTGAAAAAGAAAAAATAGAAAACCAGGTTTAAAGAAAAATAGTTCCACATTTTTTGGTTGCTAATATTCTGCATTTTCAAATAATTTCTTCATTTGTATTTGGTGTTTGACCTACTACTCTGATAATGACATGAGGAAAGGACTCTGCCGTTATCAATTCCTGCATTAAAAATGGTTTTAAAATGGAAAATAGTTTCATATCTATTGTGTAAGTCCTTACAATAGTGCTGTCTCCTCATTAGCCATGCCCAATATTCTGCTTATTATAAAACTTTTTTACGCATGGTTGTAATTATGTCAGACTGTTAACTCTTGCTCAAATTCAGCATACTACGTAACTGCTGGGGGCTTGTCACGGAAAACATCCACCAGTTTTTGTGTGATAATATGACAAAGATTATGCTGTGTTGTTGATAGTAGAAGTATGCACAAGAGGACATTCTCTTCAGAAGCTTGATATGGAAGGTCCATGAGTCTTGCCGTTGTTTGTCAGGAAACAGTTTTAATATTTCTCATTCAGACAAATTCTTGGGTATTGAAATACATTTCAGTTTCTTCAATACTGTTAAATTTACCAAAAGACAAAAATTCAACATACAACCAAGTCAGATACACCAGCTGTCATCTGAGGCAGAAAATGGAAAAAGCAAGTAAATGAATAAAATATTTCTCATTCTTCTCATTCTTTCTGGTATTTTATTACTCAGAAGGAAACATATAATTAACTGAAAGGTAAAAATATTCATAAGAATAGCAACAAAGCTCAGTTTATTTTTTTTTCTTATACTTGTTCCTATGTGTTCTATTATCTGTGTTCTTAAATGTATTTAGATTACATAAATCTAACCCACTGTATTGGTTATATATTTATATTTAAATGTTTATATTTGATGAGTAAGTGGAGTACCTTAAAACTTACTTCTATGTAGTAATATTTCCCTGATGTCCCAGGAAGTTGTGGGTATTCCCACAGTTAGCATAATGTCTCAAAAAGTGAATGAACACGAGGGCAGGACAATTATAATGGACACTGCTTTCTGAGGCACAACTGCAGAATGACATCTGTTATTGGGAAAGTGACAAATACTAGTCAATCCCCTAGGTACAAAAAATGAACTTATCACTGACAATGGCATGAAAACCTGAGACACTTTCTGTTCATTTCATTACAAATCAGCTTCATACCATTATAACACTACTAAAGGCACCAGCCCTTAAATAAACAACAAAAAAATTTACTAAGCTTGTGTTATCAAACTTTTATTAGCTTGCAAGAAAAAATACTACTCAAGTACAGTTTGCTTTAAATTACCAGAATAATGATTCTGCAAAATACAAAAATTGTATAGACAGAAATCAAATCAAGTAGCTTCATTAAATGTAAACACATACCACAATGTATGTCTGTTAATTATAACACCATCACATATCTTTTCCAGATGGAATGGGAGAAAGGAGTTAAGGCAAAATGGTAAAAAAAATTTCAAACAGGACAGAATTTAAATGATTTTTTTAGAATGGTAGAAGATATTGTTAAAGTAACAGAGTTAAACAAAATAATACATATGTACACACACACACACACATTTGGATTTCTGATGTCTTCTCTGAAATAGAAACCTGAATAATATTTTAAATAAGCTTATTTACATAGCAAATCCTAGAGTGGATATTCAGGATCTTTAGCAGAATCTGTAAAATATTTGGGCTTTGTAGTTGAAGACTGAACTTGGCTCACATAGCCGTTAGGCAGGTTCAGCCATTTGGATGACAATAATAAGCACTGTTAGTTTGCACTTTACGCATCATCTAAGGATGCTGTGCAGCTCCTACTATCCACAACATAAAGTACCATTATAAAGTCACTCTTTAGCAAGTAGGCCTGCAAGAGATTAGGGTTTAAACACTGTTACTTAAAGCACCAGTGATTGTTGTTAGAAGTTGATTAAAAAAAAAAAAAGAGGAAGCCCACATTTTGGTGCATGTCAGAGATAGGTCAGCTCTGACTGTTTTCTTCCATTTGTCATTGTCCATGCCACTAGGCTAAAACGTCACACAATAGGAGTCAATACATGCCATATGAAGGAGCAAAAATAGTAGTAATTCAAACCAAGGAATCAAAGGAGACCAGCTCTTGGAAGAATCTGTAAACCAATTTCCAGACTGTCATCTTTCACAATTGTTATGATTAGGAGGAGTCTCAACTTGAAAACAATGTGTTAACTCTCAAATCTGCAATAAGCCAGAGGTCGCTAGAGATTTAAAGATCAGATGCTTTTCCTTGCAAAGCCTCAAGGTTGAGAAAACTCAAGAATGACCTTATTGCAGAAATACAAGGCTGACAGCTGCAGCAGTGTTAAAGCTTTCTGACTTTAAGTCAGTGCTGGAGGTGGCTAAGAAATGGCAGAAAGATTCCTTAGCAATACTAGAAGTTGTGTCGGGGCACACTTCTGAAATGACTAAGTGTCTATTTTAACATACTTTGGTTGGTTCCACTAGTGGTGTTATCACCCATGTCATATTTTAGTACTTCAAACACCAGGTTATATAAAATAGATTTCTACTTCAGTAATAGGCCTTGAAGCCAAGTACTCAGCAAGGCTTCATGTTTACCAAATCTGTCCTGTCCTGACAGATATCATTATGCCATAGTTTGGTCAATCTATGACACTCAGGATACACAGAAAAGTTTTCTCTCAGCTTGTGTAGCACAACAAAGGAGGTGTATAATAAAAGAATTGATGTGATTTATGCTGTATATTGTGGCAGGATTGTGAAGTTATGAAGTAAATAAGTTTAAGAAATTATTTGTCTCTGAGAAGACAGGAAAGCCAAGGGGATAGATTTTAAAAAAAGCTCAGTATTTATTAAATATTTACTCAGGTCTCAATGGCTCGGTCAGAACTGGAGAACTGGTATCTTAAGAATTTCATAAAAGTTGTCTCAAGGAAGCTCATCTGTTGGAAGCTTATTCACATTACACAGCTGAACACTGTACATTTGCCAAACTATATCAATTCTTTCAAATAGTCACACTAGGCTGCTTTATCAGCAACCCCTTCAGTATGCAAGAAGTTCTGTGAAATGATCAAAGCGTAGTGCCAGTGCTTTTACTACCTAATGATTTTTGTTTCTATTTTTAACAAACCCTTTGTACCTCTTTCTAAAATAGCGATAGGGCTCTTTAAATGCAGTATTAAATCTCAGTAATGGTGTGAGTACTTTTTTCTTACTGTACTCTGTTGCCTGTTGTTATGCAGAAGAGGCTCAATAGTAAACCAAGAGACACCCTGTAGGGTACACAACTTCTTCCCTGGGGAGAGAGGAGAGTTCAAATAATATACAGCACAGGTGAAGGAGTCTCATTAAAAGTATTTACCCTCTAATGCTCTGTCAATTAAAACTGTGTAGGTGTCAAGGAGAAATGACTATTTAGACTGTAGAAAATATAATACTCCTAAAATTATATTAAATTCAGGAAACAGAACCAAGAGACAAACAGATAAAAAGGATGAAAATGGAGTTTATAGAAAATATGATTGCAACTTTAAATGTCTTTTTTCAGTCTTTACTCATTTCCTATAACGTTCTATACAACCTTCTTCCTATGAGGTCTTATGACTTAACAAGGAGAAATGGGGAAAACTGTGTGGCTGAAGAGCCCTGTAAGACAGAGCTTTGATGTACATGGTTCAAATGTGAACTGTAGACTTCAACGTTCAGTAGGGTCGTAGAAACTGCCAGTTGTTTTGGCACATTCAAAAAACATGGAGTATGTGATCATGAAACAATCTAAGTAACAGTTTTCATCTGCACCTCAATAGGTAAAGGATAGTTTCTCCAGATTATAAAAGATTGTGGCGTTGTTTTGATTCAAATCTATAAATAGACCAATAAATGAGATATTTTTTCATCCTTTCTTGATGTTTTTAAACAGTTCAGGACTACAGTACATTCAGTGAAAAGTACATTATGTGCTTCTTGACATCTATATTGAACAATCCCATTGATTTTATATAATTACAGTTTTATGAAACAACAATGAATTGGGTAACAGATTAGGACAATGCTATGAAGAAAAAGAGAGGAGGACTTTCTGCTTGGAAAAACACACACACACACAGAATAAAGACAAACCAAGCCCTGTTCCAGAGAATAAACTTACAGGTATTTTCATGGAGAACATCTTTAAATGTGGTTAGAGAAAAGGTACTGTGATTTCTGTATGCAAAAGAAACGAGAATCTCTGTACACACACAGACACGCACACACAGACACAACTTTCTTCACAGTTCAAATAAACAAAACTCATTTAATAATATTCCTACATGACACAAAGTACAAAAACTGTAAGGTCTAAAGCAGTCTTTTCCTTGCTTGATGAGTATCACAGAAAAGTCATCAATCTTTCATTTCTAAATAGTGCCAAATTCTGTATTTCTTTGGCTGCTTCAAAGTGAGCAAGTATAACAACCATTTTATAAAACACGCTTTGTAGTTAAGCTTCTGTCTGCATTAGCTTTGTACATAGCTTTGTACATTGTTGCATACATACATTAAAGTACATTCTCTACCATAAATCTGATTTAAAAAAAAAGAAAAAATTAATCTTCCCCAAACTTGCTGTACAACCAGAGCAGAAAGAGTGATTTAAAGATTATCCAGAACTCTATGGTAGTTTGGAACAGTTTAGAAATTGTTGCAGCTTTCACAAACACTGATCAGTTGTTGTGGTTTCTGTTGACGAATTTGAAGCATTAACAGAGTGAAACACAAGTCTTTATTTACTTCCCTCATTATTTTATAAAGAGAGAGTTAAATGAAATTATTCAAGTAGAGAAAGAATAAGTACTTCGATTCTAAGAAAGAACAAAATATAATATTAATCTCAAAAATATCTCTCACTGTAGTAAGTCTATAATACATTTCTATTCTATTTGAACTGGAATTAAAAAAAAAAAAGCGGAAGAGAGAGGAAAACAAACTGAAAAAAGAACAGCTAGGCTTAACACTGAATATCAAATGTGAACTGAAACATACAACGTGATGCCCTGTTAATAACAAGCATTTGCATTCCAACAAATCAGTGTGTAGAAAATATATGGAATTTGGTTTGCCACCATTTTGATTTTTATAATAGAAATGCAGTTAGTGGTAATATGGATAGTTAAAATGCTAGAGGCTTGAGGAACTGCACTATCAACAATGCATGGAAACACTTCTTTCAGTGTTGTGTGTGCTATCCAGATACTTTTTTAACGCAGGCTATATACAAGTACCATTTCTTTGTACTTTTCTGAGTTGTTAGAATTCACTGGATACCAGATGATCTGCTAAGCTGTTTATAAAAGGAAAATGTCTATAGATACATTCCACAGGAGCTTTGGCAATAAATTGGTAAAAATGAGTTCTTAATGGTAGGTTATTTTGTGGGATGCAAACTTGCTATATGATGACCTTGCTGCGACTAGATACACTGTTCATGCCTGGATGGAGTTTCTGACAAAATCAGCATGTAATCATGAGCATTTTATCAGAAGTTTGGACAGATGATACAGTCACTGTAAGTTTGACAGGGTCACTTTGAAAATGCATTCAGCGTGCACTCTTGCATACCTGCTGTAGGAATGCAGTTCAATCAAACGCATTTCAAAAAATGACTCCGTCACTAGATGTTACAGCTATGGTAATATCTTTGGATCTCATTTCCTTGGAAGGTTAACAAGGCATATTCTAAGGATATATGCCTTTGGCTAAGGAATATCAAATATTATATACACAATTTCTTATGAAAATGAGTAAGTCATTTCAAGTAAATATGCACTTCTTCAATATTCAGGGCCACTATTAAATACGTTTCTTAATATAGAAAATACTGAAAAGCAATGTAAGAGAAGAAGGATCTAAGGTTGAACTTATTAAAAACATTATATGTATTTTGGTCATTTTTGGTAAGTTGTCATGCTCTTCAGCTGGTCAGATATAAGACAAATAGATACTAATGAATGAACAGATGACTAAAAGCTAAAATGAAGTTGGGTTCTGATCCTGTCAAATATCCAGTCTGCCTCCTCATGAATTCAGTGGAGAAAGAAGCAGTACCTTGCCAAAAAGCATCCAGCGTGGGTTACAGAAAAACCTCTTTTCTGGTGTCCCCTGTAGGACCCTCAGCAATGAGTGGAGTTTGTAGCCTAGTTGCTAGCATTTACTACTGAAGGTTTTTCCTGTTTCAAAAGTAAATAAATTTATAATTACATTCCTTTTCCTGGACCTCCATAGTAATGCATACTATTATATACATTGGTAACTAAACTATGATAGTAAGTAAAAAGTTACAGGTGCCTCAGAGTAATCACTCCCCCCTACCCTGCCATTTACTTCAAGGTTAGTATGACAGAATCCAAGATTAATAATAAAAGCCTAGAGAAAATTAGAACTGTATCTATTTATATGCTAGGTTCGTATGGTCTCTGCACAGGGCCTGAAGCCTCTGGAGTGAAGGAATCTCCAAGACCCACTAGCCCAGCATCAGATTTGCAGAGCAAGCGCACATTTTTCATGCAGACAAGTTGTGCATGCAAAGTAGACCTGATGTTGGACACATCTGATTTATTGTGTTTGCACAGAATGTTTGCATGTCACATACACCACAAATCTAACTGGGACATAAAGACACCCAAACACCACTATGCCAAAACTGTGATGACAGCTACAAATTTGTATGCAGAAAATGTTTTAGAGTTGTGCCATACTGACGGAACTAGGGACCAATACATATTTTAAGAGCTTTTTCTCACAGAGGCAGAGAAAGCAATATTATAGTGTTCTCTCCCAGCAAGCAAAGTCTCAACTATGAGGCAAGGAGAAGTAACGAGGTGTGGGCCCAAAGTGTAGTTACTCTTCAGAGTGGCTTGCTGATGTGCTTTATCACGTTAGTATTCTGTGATCCTGATGGACATGGGTATTTCAGAGTAAGAAAATCTTATATTTATATGGTTTGCTTTAGCTAAATAATAACTCTCTTGACAGTAAGGTGTGATTATTTAGTTATTTCAGTTGTACTATAGTATAAAAAATCCCTGAGGCAGGAGTCATCTGTCAATTTTAGGATGCCCCAGTAGAAGAAAGCAGTGTACACTAAAGGCTTCGTTGCATACCAGTCACCCAGTATATGAAAACTAATCTGCATATCTGTCATTAGATATGTGATAACAGCTACAAATCTAACATTAAAATTTCATTCTTCCAGTTCTCTAAGATGACATGGCTGTAGATAAAAACTTCTCACAGTTGTAGAAAATTCTTTTTATGCTTTCATATATGCTTACCCACTAACAAGCTAGCACCACTTTCAATAGCCCTACTCTCACATCATTATATTACAGTTTTTGACCAGCATGTTAAAATTCTCCAATATGGAGGAAATATTCCGAATATAATACTAGAAGCACAGAATCGTAAAGGAAGGAACCCCTGGAAGGCATCTAGAGCTTGCCTTGGCATTTGAAAGGCCACTGGAAAAGCAGCACTGTTAAGTAAAGATTTTATTCTTGATCTTTACACAGGAAACCAAAGAAAAATCTTCTTGTTCTTCCCAGCAGAATGACAAAAGTAATAAGTACTTTTGTTTGCCACAAGAAAGACTGTCTTCACTGCAACCTGGAAAGGGCAAGCTATGTGCAATGGTCTGTGGAGAAGACAAAGTAGTGGATGTCCAGTAATGGATGTCTGGTAATATCACTATTGAAGCCAATATCTCCAGGAGTGATATAGGTCACTCCTTGCTCTAAGCTGCTCTATTGCACTTCTAAAAATCTTAGAAGATATCTAATTCTTAGGTTAGAAATTATAGTTTCCTGGAGATAGAGTTTGAGAGCAGTGAAACGTTAATAAAATTAAAATGTCATACCCAGTAATGTTATTTACAACAGAGTATTCTTACTGAACTTAGACTAATCATATGGTTGATGATGAATGTTGGAATTTACTGTGTCAAGAACCATGATAAATACGTTTATACTTCTACTACTTGTGTGTGTGTGTGTGTGTGTGTGTGTGTGTGTGTGTGTGTGTGTGTGTTCAAAATCATTAGAAAGTGCATTCATTTCTGCAACAGAAATTGAATAAATATATCATTCTAGTGATTGGTCATGTTCTTCACAATTCATGATTTTAGGTGGTCACTTCTAAAACAAAGGTAATTTTTTTGAGTGCTTCTCTGCTGGGCAGCACTGTGTGTTTGCTAATCATATTGTTGAGTTTAACTAGTTAAGGTTAAAGGTCGTTGGTCATTGACCATAAACATAAAGATGTTTGGTCAACAAACACCAAACTTAAAGTAAATATATCATAATATTGATTTTAGAGTGGATTCTTATAAGAATTTTACATTGCAAAACAGACAGTTTTATTTACAAATTAATTCAATACTAGCATTGCAGAATAAACCCTTCCCATTGCTTAAACTTAATTAAGAATGCATCCCTGCTAATTGATTATGGTAATGCTTTCATAGAGATTACTCCCTAATGGCTATCTCAGGATATTTCCTGCTAATTAATTAGCAAATTCCTTTTCTGTCCTACATTGTGACTGAAACTAAAAACAATCTGAACTTCGCCTTCATACTGCAACACATATAATCATTCTCCTAGAAGTTCTAGAGACACTGAATACCCTTACTTATGGTTTTTACTATTTGTTTTCCAAAATTATGTCAGCCATATTTTCTTCAGGTTTTCTGTTGTTGTTTTTTTTTTCTTGAATTAACTGAATTACCAAAATCTAGTTTGCAAAGTACAGTGTATTTATAAAAGTGTTTTTCTGCTATATGGAAAAAGGGGTCCAGACAAGATCAAGGCTAACTTATATTTGATTCACAGCTGCCATGAGGAAGTAAAAATGACTGCATTCAATATTGCAGTAATTTTCTCTCAAGTGAGAAGAATTCTCAGGAGAAAAAGGAGGTGGCTTAGCACTGTGCAGAGGGTGAATCAATAAGGTACAAAATAGTTGAATTTGTGTGGAACAGTGAAACTTCTTTCAGATAGCTGATTAAATGATAATTTCCGAAAAGTTGAAATCTGATGTAGGATGTCTGAATCATTCATTAATAAGCACGTAATCTAAACGAAGAAGTGTTCAGGTTAGTTGTGTTATATCCTCTGATGTTGGTGTGTGATAATATTCAATGACACTTTCACCTTGTTTGTATTTGCAGATTTAGGAAGGTATCATGAAAGCTATTGCAGTGCTTTTAGCAGTGCCGTTCATCCTGTCAAGACCAAGTGTATAATGAAATAAGGACTACAGTAATAAATTTTTACAGCATATTCATGGTTTCATAACTATATATTTCTCATTAGTTTCATACATCTCTACTTCTGATGTAAAAACTGACAGAAGTGGACTTAGCCTTCTGTATCCAGTAAAATATATAAGATCCTGAATGTGAATTTGATTTGAATTTTTCAAGATTTCACAGCTTCACATTTGAGACAAATGATAACTGGCCCTAACAACTAATGAACTCCATCAAAATAAAGACCTATGTCTATGCATACTAAGCAACAAAACATGTTTGAGAGAGCTGATTTTAACCCTGTTTCCTCAGGCAAACTGTTGCTTTCCTCATAGCAGCTCAGTAAGAAAGGTGATCTCACATTACCAAAATACCAGCAGGTGACAGAGGGTATTAATAATTAAGTTCTGATGAATTTCACTGCTGGGTTGATTTAAGTTCAGTTTTCAGACTTTGTGCTGAAGTACTGAAGATGCATGCAGACATTCCGTTTTGTCGGCTGCTGTGGATGTGAGAATCTATGGAGCCACCAGCTGTTCTCACCATTCTTCCCCCAACTCCTTTGTGTGTGATAACTTCCAGGAGAAGCATTGCAGGAGCAGCTGGTAACTCCTTAGATTATCACAGGAAGACCTGCCAGAACTTCTCTTTCAACTGCCTCCTTAATGCTCAGGTTTTGTGCAACCGCCCATGTGCTGGCACTGGTGATTTCTTCCAACAGAAGTTTGAATATCTCCACATATATAATTATGAAGATTTTCAATAGTTGTGACACAAACTAAAACAATCTATTTGAAGGAACCTATTAGAATAAGTTATACAGTGAAGAACCCATACTTTTACTTGAAGTTTAAAGGGAATGGAGTATAGTTCTACTTATCTATTTCTTCAGATCTGTTTATCTATGGGCTTGCAAGTATTTCCCATATAAATCTGGTGCTTTGCCACATGTCATAAAGTTGTATGAAGTTTTGCATTTTACGATGTGGCCCTTTCTATCAGTCATCTAATGTTAAGCACAGAAGATGTGTGTGAAGAGAAAGTCACTCAAGCAACAGAAGGGAAGGAACATATTCATGTACAGATATAATGATTAAGATTTTTCCTTATGTGTCAATAAAATGCAATATGTGAGCTGTAAAGTGGAAGTTGTAAGTTCACTTTTTTCCTGAACTGAACTCCTCTGAAAGGTGTCACAGAAATAGCTGTTTTAAGTGAGTTTACAAAAAAGATCATATTTTTAAAAGATGCTAAGGTGGGCATACTCTGAAAAAAAAATCAAAGCAAGTGTTTGGCATTCAGCAAATACTTCATTTCTTTGGTAATTTTGTTCAGAACAGTCTGTGTCTTTCTGTAAGCATACTGCCTTTCTGATTTGATTTTTCCCCTTTCTTGCATTTATCTTTGACATTTAATTTCCAGATGGGTGCTTAGTATGACTGATGCTTTTTTTGTTGTTGTTGTTGTTTTTTGTAATGCAATCCTGAATTAATTTTCAAGGCTGCAAAAAGCTGATGGCTGCCAGTTAGGTACCAGTATTTTTGTATATCTATATGTGAAATCTTAATATGATTAATTATTAAATACAAATTAACATACCAAGAATTGTACGGGTCTCTGGGTCTCATCATTTCTATCTTATCTGATATATGTTGATCTGTTCTTCATTGATATCACTGTCACCATAGTTACCACCAAGACAAGTTAGAAAAACGTCTTGGTAAAAACAAAGAAGAAAATATCACTACTGTATGGTCTAAGACAGCAAAAGATTGCCTAATAGTTAGAACCAGTAGGCAGTACTCAGACTTTTTTGCATTCTGAGGTCATTACAGACATGTCTTGTTTAAAGTTTATGGACAGGAATTTTACATAAGTGTTTGCAATTTCATTGTGAAAGTAGCCATCACCATGGGTTAGCAACTACTTTTATTTGGCTTGTAAAAGCCAAAGGTGAGTATTGGAGATGAACAAAACCAGAAGAAAATCTTTCAGAGGATTTTGAACAAGTGCGGAGCTTTTTTAGTGGCTTTTTAAAGAACAGTTGCTTGAACAATTGAATCTGAGTAAAAGAATTTGGCAATTGAGTAGGCAGAATAAAGTTCAGAGGAAGTGCTGCTTGCAGTTAATTTCAAAAGGTTGGTTAGTATTAATGTTGTGGAAAACAATTATTTAATTTGCAATAATTTTATACTCTGCTTGTGTAAGATCTTAGTTATCAGTGTACACGACTTTTTCTACTTCCTTCTCCTATCATTAAATAAAGACAGTGTGGCTTATGGGAGCATTACATGCATAGCATGCTGGAGACAGGCAGCATATGAGTACATGCATCCTTTGGCTCCACTGTTTACATTTTCTTCTCTATATCACAAAATGAAATCCTCAGAGATACATGAAACCTGACAGGACACAACCCCGAGCAGCCTGCTCTGGTTGACTCTGCTCTGAGCATAGGGTTGGACTGGGTGGTCTCCAGAGGCCCTGCTAGCCTCAGCCATGCTGTGGAAGTAGTCTGACTGATACTCTGCTTGTAGGCTAAAATAATTTGAAGCTGGGTCACAACTGGTCTAAATATTTGAAAAAAAAGTAACAGAAAAAGGAGAAAATAGAGCAAAATGATGTTTGTGCTGCTTACTAATGAGGACTCAGACCATATTCTTTGACAGCTACATGAAAATTTCAGTTTTTCATTATTAAGAATCTATATTCGGAAAGTTCACTGATTATCTGTATATATATGTCTGTATATATATATTATGTATATAATATATATATTATAGGGTTGTATGTCTGTATATATATATTAGTAGATAGTGCATGTAAGATAGTAAATGATGGAGTGGCTCTACTCTTTTGGATAGTGTTAAACAGCATTGCTATCGAATTATCAAAAGTTATTTCACTTTCATGGATATTTCAGTATTCCCACTCTGGTCTAGATGAATGAAAAATTAACTATGACATTTTATATCTCTTAAAGTATCTGACTTGAATTTCTTTCTTATTTTTATTTTTTTTTTACCCCTGTTATATATATATTGTATTGACTCATCACGTTTAACCCTGTATGTTGATGAAGAGTACTTCCTTTGAAATTGCAATGAATGTGAATTTAGCATTCAAAATGCAAAAAAAAGAGAAAGTAATAGAATCATAGAATGGCTTGGGTTGGAAGGGACCTTAAAGATCCTTTAGTTTGAACCCCCCCCTGGCATGGGCAGGGATACCTCCCACTAGATCAGGTTGTCCAGGGCCCCATCCAACCTGGCCTTGAACCCTTCCAGGGATGGGACATCCACAGCTTCTCTGGTCAACCTGTTCCAGTGCCTCACCATGCTCTGAGTGAAGAACTTCCTCCTAATATCTAATCTAAATCTCCTCTCTTTTAGTTTAAAACCATTCCCCTTGTCCTATCACTATATGCCCATGTAAAAAGTTGCTGTCTGTCTTTTTTATAAGCCCCCTTTAAGTACCAAAAGACTGCTGTACGGTCTCCCCAGAGCCTTCTCTTCTCCAGGCTGAACAACCCCAGCTCTCTCAGCCTGTGTTCATAGGAGAGCTGCTCCAGCACTCTGGTCGTCTTCGTGGCCCTCCTCTGGACACACTCTAACAGGTCCACGTTTTTCTTCTGCTGGGGGCCCCAGACCTGGATGCAGTACTCCAAGTAGGGCCTCACAAGGGCAGAATAGAGGGGGACAATCACCTCCCTCGACCCGCTGACCGTGCCTCTGTTGATGCAGCCCAGGATACAGTTTGTCTTCTGGGCTACAAGCGTGCACTGCTGGCTCATGTTGAGCTTTTTGTCCACCAGAACCCCTAAGTCCTTCTCCACAGGGCTTCTCTCAATGTGTTCTTCTCCCATTCCATACTCATGTCTAGGATTGCCCTGACCAAGGTGCAGCAGCTTGCATTTGGACTTGTTGAACCTCATTAGGTTCACATGGGCCCACTTCTCAACCTTGTCCAGGTCCCTTTGGGTGGTATCCCTTCCTTCTGTAGTAGGAAGGCCTTGTCAACAGGCTCCCCTTGATCAAGCTGCCTGTAGTAGACCCCAGCAACAACGTGTCCTTTATTGGTCCGGTCCTTAACTTTTACCCACAAGCTCTCAACCTGTCAGTCGCTGTTTCTCAGTGGCAGCTCTTTGCAATTTATCCATTCCTTAACATATAGAGCAACACCCCTGTCCCTCCTTCCCTGCCTCTCTGTTCTGTAAACTTGTAGCCCTCGATTCCAGTATTCCAGTGTTCCAGTTGTGTCATTTGTCCCACCATGTTTCTGTGATAGCAATTAGGTCATAGTTTTCTAATTGCACTGTGGTTTCCAACTTCTCCTGCTTGTTTCCCATGCTGTGTGCGTTGGTGTAGAGGCACTTCAGCTAGGCTGTCAGCCACATCACCTTTTTAGAGGAGCCCTCCCTAATTTCCTTGGGACAATTCACAGGTATTTCCCTGTTGCTTCCTAAAATGATTGTTTTAAATAATAAACTCTATTTTTTAGAAATGGATGATTGTACTACGTAAGATTCTGAGCTGTTGGTATCTGATGAAGACTATTCACACTATAAGTGGATGCGGACATAGAATTAGAAGCAATAAATATGTACATTCAGGTTCAGAATGAAAATAGGAATGAAAGTGAAAATAGGCATCAAAGTGAATAATGCTGTAGATTCCATACATCTGGCACTTAGAGATATAAAGATACACCTCTAATTTCTTTGTTTTTGTCCCTCTAGCTTCCTCTTGTATTACAAGATCTGTGGGATTAACAATGCTCAGTCATATGCTTAGTGCAGTCTAGATATTTTCATTTATAGATCCCAGTGATAAATACTATAAAGTTTCTCCAATTACCTATCAACCAGTTAATCAGTTAAGCTTGTTTTATTGCTCATATTCACTTTAAAAGACAGAAAACCAGAGGTCACACATGAATCTTAATCATACAAATATTTTTTTTCCCTGCCTTGAAATTTGGTAACAGAATTTCAGAACAAATACGATTTCTAGTTAAACTGCAGAAGACTAATGTAAACTATAATTAAAAGTTTTAAGTTTAGCATTTCTAATGTGTGAATGTGTAGCTAGCTAGCCTTCAAGACTTCCAAAAATATCAAGAACATTGTCTCAGTGAATTATAACATATATATACACAAAATTATGTATGAATGTTAGTTATATTAGATTTTCCCGCTATATGTAGTATGTCTAATATTCCTTGGCTAAAAGCAAACAATTGATGTAAACAGAAAAAAAGATCTCAAAGTAGAAGCTTTCCTGCACATGAAAAATATGCTTTCAGTGGTCATGTATACTTCCGGGAGATCCTCTAGGATTATACTAAAACTGTTAAAAAGTAAGATTAACCTCTAAATTTATAACTTTAAACAGACTTTTAACATAGAACCTGTGATAAATCTATCTATAACTCTGTTTTGTATCTGATTACATTAGCCTCTTTACAAAAGACAATGCTGGTACGGTTTCTGCTTATTGATATTACAAAAACTTGTACTCTTTGTTAGCACTAATTTATTCAGTTATAATGAGATTGTTTTGTTATTACAATACAGAAAATGTGGAATGATTTTATTAATTTGTATAATAATCAACTCTTACATCATCTCTCCTGTTTAGCAAGCTACTAGTTAGACTGATATAAAACTATATTATGCCTTTTTTCAGTCAGCTTCTTTTGGACATCTAACGATTAAGAAACCAAATTCAAAGTGTAAGGTTTGTTTTTAAATAGCCTATTTTTTTTCCTTTAACAATTGTTTGTAATGCAAGGGCAATCAAAGCTTCATTGTGATTAGAGGTGTGTGTGCATAACAAACTGTGTTAAATAACCAGCAATCTTCAATATTGCTTCACCTTGTCAAATACCTTCTTTGGAAACAGATCTGATAATAAAAGGGTGTAATAATAACAGCTTCCGCACTGATTTATTCTTTGTCATACATTTACGATATGGAAAATATTTTGTTGACTTCCTTTTAAAATGCATAACCCAATATTAATAGCTGTACAAGATAGAGCTTGTATGTCAGGTTTTACCACTGCATGATTATTTTCATGGCTGAGTCACAAACCCCATAGTAACTGGAGTTAAAAATGCTGATAATTGTCTAAATCCACTGTCATTACAGGGCTTGAGAGATCAGTGAGGTCTTTAAAGGCTACAAAACTGTCACCATTTCTGACCTACAGTGGTGGTGAGAATGCAGGACTCAGCAACTCACTGAATTACGAGGCTTAGAAATAGCAGTGAATACAGTACTTCCAGAGCAGGGAAAAATACAGGCACATTTAGTGAAAATATGATTCTTTCTCTACTTTGAAAACTATGTGATAGTTTTACAAGTTGTTACTGGGCAAAAAGAATTCAGCAACAGCCAATTTGTTGTTAACACAATTACAGCTCAAATGGCTGACTAGAATTTTGTTGTGTGACAGGAATCTGATATCCTGCCACAGTATATTATGCATAGGAATTTCTAACCACAACCCATTAGAAAAAGCCACAGTACTGCTCTTTTGAGTTCCTAGTTGCAATTAGGCAGCAGTGGGACACTGATGTGAAGCTTTTATGAATAGAAACCAGCATGCCCCAGGCAGGGCAAGAGAAGTGAAGGGATGGCTCAGCAGCAGCAGGAGACAAACACATTTTAAGCAACATTGTATATTGCATGAGAAATGTTTTTTAATGTGAACAGGCATCTACATTCACCTGGATATTATAGGAGACTATATCCTTGACAATATCAATGCTGTCATTCATGACTTGAGCAACTAACAGGTATGGCTCTTAAACAGCAAGGTGCCAAATTCTGCATATGGAAGTTTTTCCACAAGTTAACCTCATAAATAAACCGAATCTTATTAGATAGTAATTCCATTCAGAACTGTCTTCAGGGTGGTTCAAAACAGAGGAAAATTTAAGGAAAACATGCTTTAAAAAAGCAATAGATGATTCAGTTTGCAAAGTTTGCCCACTAAACTGTTTGGTTACCGTTCGGCTTTGATTTGTGGTGATTTCTTTCCTAGAAGGTTGAGAGAGATTGGCTTGCACAGCAACGTTTGGGCAGATAAGAATAAACCATCAAGAGCTGTCAACATATGAGTGTACTTAACTAAGATAAATCAATGAAGGACCTTAGTAAATGTCAAAAGATGCAGAGCTTGAAACAATTAAATTAGCAGATTACAGAGACAATGTCTTTACAAGCAGCATGAGGGTAAAGCCTCTGAAATGTTTTTTTCATGAAAAAAAAATTACATAGAACAATATTTACTAGGGATTAAGTGCCAAAGCAAAGGGTCACAGGGGAACCACCTCACAATCTTTGTGAGCATAACAGTTGAAGTAAAACATTGAAGTATGCATAGTTTATAGAAGCTGGAATCAAGCTTACCTTGAAGATACTAGACAGCTGTGAAGCTGAACTGATGCTGTGCGGCACATTAAAAGCACCTATTGCTAGGTAAGTACTACTACTACTTAATACTACTGTTGTTGCTGGTACGTAATCTCACCTGTTTAGATTAGTAATTCTAATTAAACCAGAGCTAGATAAGCAAATCCCAGTAACACGGGTTGTTTGTCTATTATCTGCATTTGTGCTAAACTTATTTATCATCTAACCCTATTAGAAAGGTTCGGGTAATGCATACATCAACAGATCTGCTCATTTAAGGGATAGATGCCCCAAAGGCAACAGTTTTACCATAGTCCCTAACTGCTGATTGAAGATATGCTTGAAAGATTCTTGATTTGAAATTGTAAATGTTAATGAGTTTTAAATCAAAACTATTTTGATCACTACAGGTATTTTTAAAACTGAAACTCTTTGGAGGTCAACATTTCCAATCAAGATCCAAACATAATTAAAAATGTACTGAAAAAGAAGTGAACAGAAAAACTCCATAAACAAAAAATAAAATGGAAAAGTACAAAAGCTTCTAAGGATACAAGATGAGAGGCCTCAGAACAGACCCTCCAGAGTGGAAAAAAGCTTACTTAGAGAACTCAATTTATTTGGAAAATTGTCTTCCCCAATCATAAGTAAAGCTTTGACATTGTCAAATCAGTAAGAATTTTGTCCTTGACACTTTGACACCGAGTCTGGATTTTAAATGAAAAAAAAAAAAAAGCATATTTCCACTTCATGAGGCAAAACAGGAAAGCAGTCATTTGACTAGTTCTACTTACAAAAACAAATTCTATTCTGTCAGTTAAAGACAAGATAAGGTAGTCAAGACAGAATTTGTGAATCTTGTCTGTGCCTGCCACAATGCGTTGTTGCTTCCAAATTTCCATTTTCTTATGTGTCAGTTTATAAATCTACTTTAGAATTGCTCAGCGCATAACAGAGTACTTTCACTCTTATAACCTGTATCAAAAAGATCTGTAAATTAACATTTGTACAGTGCTCTCCTTCCAGTGAGCCAGAGCCAGCCAACAAACAGATGAGCTGCTCTGCTGCGCTGCAACGTTTAACAAAGAGCTATATGTAGGCAGATCTCAGGTTCTGTGGGGCGATGGTGTGTTTAACCAAATCAGCACTAAGCCATCTTCTAAATTTCCACTCAGATGCACAAACTTTCAGCTAAACATGCATGTTTGTGCTTTTAAAATATTAAAGTGGAAGTGAAACTGCCAAAATGGATAGTAATATTACTCCAGAGAAGCAGAAGCTACATAAAATGCAAGGAAAAAAGACACAAAAAGGATGTTCTCCAATTTTGAAATCTTACAATTATGTTCACTCTAAAGTGATGATAGTTTAAGAACTCTTCTTTCATGAGAACGGCCAGTGAATTTATAAAAAGGAGGCATATCCCAAGCCCGAGGTTCCTGAAGATGTACTAAACATTTTGAGAGAAAGTTTAAATGGTTACCCTATCAGGAGTATTCAACATGCAGGAAGCATTTATTATGAAAATATTTTTAAAAGCCATCATACTAGAAAAAGCTTTTTTTTTTTTTTGCTGTCAACATAGCAAAAATTGAAACTATGTAAAAAGCCTCATTATCCCATAAATGCAGATCTGAAAGCCTTGTCAGGCTGCCTGTTGAATTAGCAAATACAAAAGTTGAGCACTCTGATTGATGCTGCTCTGCCAAAGCAGCAGCCAAGAGGATTTAGGTAGCTTTACTAAAGCTGGGTTGTACGGAAAGACTAAGTATTAATTCTTAATGTGGTCGAACACAAGGTTGGAGCACAGCTGCTGAGACTGCTTTTTCCTTCTGTTAGATTACCAGATTCAAGCTTACTGTCAAAATGCAGAACAGAGGTTTAGATGTAAAGTACTAACTATATTCCAGAAAAAAAACTTTCAGTTTTAACTGTATGACAGTTTTGAGGAAAGGACCCCAAACCCTCCCCCAAACTAAAAGAAATAGAACGCATAAAACAAAATATAGAGGTAAGAAAATGTCCTATTTTCAACTTTTTTTGGGGGGGGGGAGGTGGATTTCAAGAAAGGAGAGTGTGAAGAACAGGGTCCATTCTAATCACTAACAGAACAAGTTGAGAAGCAGGTGTGGCTGCCCTATCTTGTTTATGCCAGAGCTTCAGACAACTGTGCCTACTTCAACTGCTCCATCAGCAAGGTAGTGTTAGGGTCACAACTGCTAAGGCAGCTTCTGCAGCAAGTGAGGTTCCCATTCCCACACACTATCATTTACAGAGAAAGAAGAGAAAGAAGGAAGAAAGGAAGGAAGGGAGAGAGGGAGGGAGGGAGGAAGGAAGGAAGGAAGGAAGGACTAGTTACAAGTTTTTTCCTTGGATGGCAAGACTGAGTTTCTCTTACATTCAGAAGCCTTGAGGTAGTACTTCTATTATTATNGGTGGATTTCAAGAAAGGAGAGTGTGAAGAACAGGGTCCATTCTAATCACTAACAGAACAAGTTGAGAAGCAGGTGT
>VXAL01003748.1:36481-50940 GCA_013399475.1 Chauna torquata
AGGGAGAGAGGGAGGGAGGGAGGAAGGAAGGAAGGAAGGAAGGACTAGTTACAAGTTTTTTCCTTGGATGGCAAGACTGAGTTTCTCTTACATTCAGAAGCCTTGAGGTAGTACTTCTATTATTATGTAGAATTCATTTGTCTACAGCACATTCTGATTAAAAGGGAGTTAAACCTATTTCTACCAGAAAAAAGTCGCTAACAAAAAAGAGCACCATAGTTAACTTGCACATTTCAACTATCGTAGACAGACCAAAAACTGAATAGGACAGAAACAAAGTTTTCAATTTAAAAAACATTTCTCAGGCTGCTTTTGTCGTGTCTTTAACATGAGTTAAATATGAAACGCTTACAATCAGACTACTCAAACTTTTTCATCAAATGCTAGTTTTATTCCCTATGTATTTTTGTGTTTCCAGAAAGTGGCAGAAAATAAGAATGATGTTCAATAACAAGCTTACTGATCATCAACACCAAGGCTGTGAACTATTAAAGTGTCTGAAAAGATTTATCTCTGTAAATGTATTTGATGTATAGACTGTGATGTCATGTTCCTATCCAGAGCTTATGATACTGTGTTTGTGTCCCGTGTATGTGTGATACCAACTACACAGTGTCGGAGTGCCAAAAGCGGGGGATTCTGAGTTGGAGCTGTAGTCCGTTGCAGAGCAAAGTTTTTACTGTTTTTTAAATCTCATTTAAATTTTCAGAATAAACTTTCAACTAGTTCCGTGTTTTTCATCATGTGGCCAGCAGTTTCATCTTGTGTAAGGTGCCCAAGGGTAGATTTACTGCAAAATTTTAGATCCTAAGTTGTCTGGGGCTTTTCTCACCCTTTCTCCTTTTTTGAGGCTGCTGGTTTGAACAAAATAGACTGTGTAAGTTTCACACCTGTTGGTTTTTTTGCCAGGGAATTTTTGATCATTTTCCCATTATGCACAAACTTAACTTATTTTGTGAAGTATTTTTTGTGTTTGCATTTTATTTTGGAATGTTATTTTCAAAAAGTGTGGTTGTAGGTTTGTCTTGACCTGGTGGCTGCAAACTGGGTCATCTAGCAAAAAGGGCTGAGAGGAATAAGTCTTCCCTATCTCCTCTTAATTTAAGAGGGCAACTAATCAAACTCTCAGGTTTCTAATGCATGAAGAAGGAGAGAAAGGATGGAGAACGAGAGGCAAACAGCAGGGAGCTGACATGCAGACAGATGTGGAGGCCTCAGATGCAGCAGACAGAAACATCTTAGGGACTTAGAGCAGAACGAATAAGGCTTGTAACAATGTCAGAGCTGCTAGACTGAGAGCAAGACTGAAATAAAGGCCCTTTCAATATCCTGTAAAGACGCAGTGACAAAGAGAGTGACCTGTTTATAAATCTTTTGGTTTTATTGTCTCATCCTGATTTTGAATTATTTAAGAAGTTAATAGCTCCAGATGTGTTCTAATCAAACTTTGCTTTTGAGTTTGAAAGCCCTTTTGTCTATGATCCTTATTATAAGCAGAAAATCTACACAGATCAGGCTCTCAAAGCCTGGCTGAATTGGAGCCCTGCATCATCTCAAGGTTAAAATGTTCAAACAAGCACTGCATTGTTGAGATGTTATTGCAGCACAGTGGCAGCACTTTTGTGACTAATGGAACAGCAGTTTCTTACCACTTTTAGCATTTTAAATTGGTTTCCCTACTCTAGTTTGCAGTCTGAGAAAAAGAAAAAAATCTCATACATGCTGAGGAAACCTTGCTAGAGATTTTAGCAGTTAGTTTTAAAGCAATTAAATGCCTATCTCAGTTTCTGGGAGTTGCATGCACATTTGGCTATGTTTAAATTTCAATGATTATCAGAAAGGTCACAAAATAGAGGAATAATTGGGATCTAGAAGGGCTTTTTACTAATTAAAAAAATCACTCCATTGGTGTAAAAAGAAACGAGTATTGTACAATTTGTCTTTCAGAACTGTAACTCACCAGTTAGAATCTATGTCCTGGGATACGTTTGAAGAGCGTAGCAGTCTCTTCAAATAACTTCGACAATGAGGACACCTACGTTTAGAAGTGTTTGGTGTCTAAATTCGTATGAACTAACCAGAACTGAGAGCATCTGCTTAAGCCCTGAGGCGCACCAGTAATCTACTAGCTGATCTTTGAAGAGAAACATATTGTAAAATCAGCAAAGTACATAATTCAAACTCAGCTCATATAGCTTATAGCTAATTTTTGCCTGGCAAATAAGGATATAAATTTGATGAGCTTTAACATACAAGATAATAAGAGTAGTCCCATGATAGGGAGCACTATACAAAAAGAAACAGAGAGAAACACGAAAAGCTAATTGCTTAAAATTCTCTGCAGCTGTAATGAAATAAAGTAAGAAACATCCCCAAGCCATACTGCATTTGACTCACTTGCATAGAAATCGAGAACTGGTTAAATAAGCAAAACTGAGACTGAACACTCCCTAGCTCAATAGCTCCAATTTCATCATAATTTTTACAAGAAAATGTATGCTGTTTACCCAGCATGCACAAATTACAATTAAGCTAAAAATGTTTTTCTTTGTTCTTTTCTACTTTACTTTCCGATGAGCAATTTTTCTTGCACAAACACGGAACAGAGCAAATAACAAGCTCGTTGAAAATATGAGTCAAGAACAAGTAGTTGATTTCTTCTCTTTGCACTGCAAATTAGGCATACACATCAAGTACAGCATTGTCCTTCTTAAAATGCATCTTGTTGGTACAAGGCATTACAATGTTCTTATACCTGTAAAAGTAAGGTTAGAGTTATGGATACAACACTTCACAGAATAGAGACCGCCTACCATCCTGCATCCCAAAACATCTTACTGCAAGATTAATCGAAGTAGAAAAATTAACCACATTGTATAGACTCAAAGATTTCAGAGTTAGATTATTCCATGGTACCTTAGGTCATTATATGTGCTATTACTACTGTCATATCTTACTGGAATAAAGGTTATGAAACTCTCATGTACATGAAAACTATAGTCTGGCAGGATGATATGATCAGGATTTAAGCTTATTTCAGTCTTTTAATATAAAAAAGCCTCATACTTTTCACTCCAGCATTTTAACCATAACAATCAAGAAATATTTGCTTCTTGCTCATCTGACATGACTGCATAGCAAGCTTCTAGAAAAATCTGTAAGGCAAGAGTCTTGAACTCTCCCCCAGCACTAGCTACCAGCCAGTGCTACTAAAACTAAATTTGCAATTATGACTACTTTTTACTCCAGATAACAGGTAGCAAATGAGAATCTCAAAGGTATCCTGTAATAGCTGACATTTGTGAAAATCAAGTATAATAGATATCAGGTGTACTTTAGCTCTCTCTAGTTGACTGATAACTCCAAGCAAGTGAAACTGATATGTTTTAATGCCCTGCCTCTGTTAAGTATCTGTCACTTTTACATTTTACTCACAGAAATCTTAACTAGCTTACTGAGAGCAATGCTACGGTCCTCTTCCTTTAGGAACTTAATTTGGTGAAAACTTCTGTTAATATTTTGTAGTTAAGTCATTTCCTCTTCTTCATTTGGCAATTGAAATAGTAGAGATTTATTAAATAAAAAGCTTGTGGGTATTAATTCTCATACTCCCCATTCTTACTGCAGATGACAAATATGTTGAACAGTTATGTCCCTTTCTTTTCCAAAAAACACATCATTCATTTTCCACTTGAATATCAGGTGTCAAACAAATGTTTGCCTCATAATTACTGTTTTGCAGTAATTTCCATTAATTAAAATTATATGCATAACACTGTTTCTAAATTCCTCTTCAGAAAAACAACATTTCACTTTTTAATTCTGCAGCGTATTTTAAAGGCTAAACTTTGGCTTTACAGCAAAAATTACATTGCACTAAATATAAAGCTCTGTTTGTTGCAACTTATACTAAAAAAAATCTTGTTAATTTTATTCTGACACTTCTCATTCTGTACATGATTTTTGATCAGTTGAATATATTTAGTGCTGAAGTGCTTTGAATGTTCTTAGCTTGACAGAACAATAAATAAAACAGTAAGTAGAAAAAATATTTAATGTTGCCAGCAACTGCTTCCATTGTAAGGAAAAAAAGCAGGTTGTTTTCCCAATCTTGAAAACAATAGTTTGCTGTATTACACTGAATGGGCATAAAGCTGTTACATCTCATAATGTTAGCACATTATATATTGCATACTGCATGAGCATTTTAACCTTTAGTAAGCAGACGACTTCAATTATTACATAATTAACCTCAAATGCTGAGAGGTTTTGTTTGTGGGCTTTTGTTTTGTTTGTTTGTTTGATTTTGGATCAGTTCTAGTGTCTATATTAAGAGTTAATTTTTAGCTCAGGCAATTTCAGTACGGTCTTTGAGCAGCTAAAGTGAGGTGTGGTTATTCTTGACTGGCATAATAGAAAGCCAATGCCTACTGGTAAGAGTCCATTCTCTTATGGAGCAGGGGAGATGCTTTATAAGCATACCTGGTGGCAATAAGTCTGCCCTCCTGTTTTGGAGTTTCCAGAGGCTCTTCACAGCACAGCAGACCTGTTTTACTGGTCCTGAGAGGGACTTACCAGTGCAGGTTGTTTCCTCTTTAGTGCAGTGAGTGACAGGATCAGTAGTTTGACAAAGTCAAAGCTATGTTATAGAGACTAAAGATGTCTTTTTTTTTTTTTTTTTTTTGATGGCACACAAGCAATGAACTGATGGTATGTTTGATCTACAATTCACCACCTATTCAGCATAAGGTGAACTTTGCAGTGTATAGACTTTGGTCTTATTAAACCATCACTTGGGAAAATAGTAAGTAATTCTAAGCAGTAGGCCCAGGTCCTAGTCTTACTGCATGACCGTTCTCTGGCTGTTGCATGTCTGACCGTGAGAAGCTTTCACTGAAAAACAGACTTGCTCAAAATGGGAAAATGGTGTTAGCTTTGTCCATTAGTATCTGAAATAAGTGTAATAATTTCTTCTGTTCCCTGAACTTAGTGGACAGGTTGATATAAGTTATGCTAATTATATGCTTAGCAAACCTAACAATGTCAGCAATTCAGTACTTACAGAGGAATATTGTGAGTATCCAGCTGAGCAGTAGGACTTAGAAGTAAAGCACAAACCTAAATCTTTGTATTTGGCTGACATACAATAATGCACCTTTCAAGAAAGGAATGCCACAATCCTTTAATTGCCACACATTAAGAAAGCTATTTTATCAAAGAATCAATAGGGCAATCATTTAGGTAATTTACATCATTTTTGCAGGTTTCACACATCTGAATAAGCTTTTGCCTTAACATGAGCTAAGAGCTGGTCTTCCTGAAGTTAAATGGTTCAAAAAGGCTCCTAACAAAACCTAGGGGTTTTATGATTTTGACATACAATTAGGCATCAGAAAGAAGTGAGAACTCATGGAAGTGTGCGTTTATGAAAAGCAGTTGTTGTAGACTTTCAGTTAAGAACCTTACTGCACATGGTCTGGGTAAAAAGGGCTCATGCTAGAAAAGGGCTAGAAGATTGCTTATGTATGGATCAAAATCAAAACACATTACATAGATTTAATAGTGTCATTAAAAAAAAGAAAACATTTCTAAAATTTTAAATAGATTGTCTGTTTTCTAATCTTCTCTCAGCTCTGTTTTCATGGGGCATGGCCTAGTTCATAGTTTTCTTTCACTCAGCTTCAGACTTTTTTTTTTCCCTCTTAAGGAAATTTCCTTTTAGGTAATAAACTAGAAAACTAAAAAAAGGGCGATCTGCAATAGTATGCTCAAGGAGTAGCCATTAAAAAAAAAAAGCACATATTTCAACAACCTTTCCTAAGTAATGGTGAAGACCCTCGAAACACTTTTGATTGCTAGTCCTGAGGGCATGTTTCCTAGTTACAAACCAGGTAGAGCAGAGATGCTGTGCGTTATGGCCTTTTTTTTTTCTTTTTTTCCTAAACCACTGCTGCAGGAATGTGCTTTCACCCTATTCTGGTGAAAGGATTTCTGACAGGCTGGAAGGGGAGTTCATTCTCCATGGCCCATTCAGTCATTGGCTTCTTTCTTCTCCTGAGGCTGCCAACAAAAGTGCCAATTAGTAGCAATTGTGATGGTGATTTCCGAAGTGCAGTTTAAAGGATTTCTAACTGGGTTGGAGCTGTTGTCAGCTGAGTGACTGGAATAATAATAATAAAAAACCTCACTGCTTCAACAGAAGCTTGTTAGATTTTCCTGTGTGATCTGCTATGGATAGTGAGAACTGCAACAGCTTTTGCATTCAAAAGAGGGATTTTCCTAAAAGCATCAGTGAACACTTGGCTGTTTTCTCTCTTCTAAAGAAATTTAATTTTAAATTCTGTTAAAAACAAAAATAAATGAGGATCTAGAAAAAGGAAGAAAAAATAAAACAGCCTGTGGGGCATGCGTAGCTGTTTCAATACACCAGGGTCCCTGAAGTATAGTCTTATCAAATGGAAAAGTGTATTTTTTCCATGCACAGAGTTACTGCAATAGAACCATATGCACTAAATGGGTTAAAACACAAGGGACCTGATATACTGAGCATTTGTGTTGATGTTTTACCATAAACATCACAAACTAACATATGCTGACAAGCTATCCAAAGAAGTAGACATATATTATTTGCGTGTAAGGGAATGCTTGAACTACATGTCAATAGTATGAAACCAACCATTCGAGCATTAATCTTTGTTTAAAAGATTTTTCTTTATGGGACCATACATAATTAGTTTTCCAACTTTTTTTCCTTACTAATTTGTTCTTACAGCACCTAGTCTCAGGCTTAATGAACTCACCCTAGCAGCCACTGAACAAAACAACCAACATTCTTAAGTTTCAGAACCATATATATTAGATGCATCAAAATCCTCTCTTATTTTAGAGTTCCATAGAGGCTTCTTTTTAGCTAAAACAAACAAACAAACAAACAAACAAAACACCCTCATGCATGGACCTGGGCTCCCAGGCAGCCCTTGCTGTGGCTCCGTCATAGTCCTCTCTGGAAGACTTCCAGCAACCTCTGAAATGTAGAGCAGCTCTCATTCACTCCTGAGGGCTGTTCCTAAGCCAAGTTCTTCTTAGGGAAAGGGGATATGACTGAGAGAACACACAAATTCTACATCGAACGCCACAGCATTGCCTCCCCTGGGAGAGCAGTACTTAGGTGGAAACTCATAATCTCCATGCGTCAGGTCCCAATCTTTGTCCTGCTTTTATCAGTGTGATAGTAAAACCAGATGGGAGGGAACATGGTATAAAATCACTGTCTTTTGCACATGCAGTGTGACTTAATGGTTCCCTACATTTGTGAGGGGAGCTTTGTAGGGTAGTGTCCTCACATTGCATACACCTGGGGACCAGTGCAGCAGTGGTGGGCTGTGACTGTGGGCTGAACCTGCAGAGTTCAGCCTGTGAGTAAAAATGTGGAGTTTGGGTTGCTTTGAAGCATTTAAACTGACTATTTAATAAAAGCAATGTAATTTGTAATATTAAAGTGTGTTTTCAAAGAAGCAAATCAGAAGAGTGTGATGTTACTTCTCTCTTATTACGCATGGTGATTTCAGGATATTTGTCCAAAAAGATTTTGGGACCACCACTAAGAAATAGTATAATACTTCCAGGAACTGTTTTTGTAGCTTATAGTATTGCCTATGCTATTGCCTAGCATAACTTTTATTCAGAAGATAAAAAACAACTTTTGCTATGTACGTCTATTTCACAACGGAGTTTAAGCAGTTATACAAAGTTATACAGCTTTGTGTAACATCACTCCTGTTTCCATAAGCATGGTTAACTCCTAATACTGTATTGGTAACTTTATTCAATTTTAAGATGTACTTTTCACACATACAAAACTATATTGTGGTTACATAAGTGGCAAGTGCCTCGGAGGCTGAGGATGTTCTGAAACATGCAGTACCTATCTTAAGGAGAGTAAAAAGGAGGAACCTCAATTGATACTGTTAGCAAACAGACCGTGTGTGTAAAATGAAGGGAAAGACGAACCCTAAAGAGAACTTCTGGCTACAAGTATGGGGTTTCCCCCTACACCTATTTCCAGTGGGTATTGCACAACTAGAATCAAAATCACTGTTTTTACCTTTTAATCAAAAAAAGTCTTAATTTTTAAATAGTCAAATTTTGTGTATTAAACAAATATGGTGGCTAAGGAATTTTTTGTAGAGTGAATTTTGAAACTGAGAGAAATAGTACAGGATTTCACTGGAAATGCTTACAGGGCCTCAACTCTTGGCAGAAATGGCATCAACTGATAGTTCAGTGAAGTATTGCTATTGTTCTATTTCCTGATCATAGGTACAGTAATAAATATTTTTGTTGACTGCAGAAGTGGATCCAGAAGATCTAGAATAAGAGAAATGTCTACAGCTATCTTCCAAATATATACATACTTCAAGTATGTATATATATATATATGCGTATGCATGTTTTTGCACAAAAATATAAAATTGAAGGAAATGTTCTTTTCTCATAAAATGACAGCAATGGTCAAATGGTCTTTATGTAAAGTTAGTCATGCATGGATCCAGTGTGTTTCTTTCTGGCTAAAACTTGTCTGAATATCTACATAGTTTAACTTAAGTGTCTTATTGAATATTCTGTATAAACCAAGAAAGATCCCTGTGATTAAAGTATGTCACATATTTTAGGCACAAGCAGTTTGCCAAATTCAGTTATGACCACAGAACACTTATGCGTTAACAAATTCAGCCTCTGTCTCTGGCAGCCATCTCCATTATGTCTTTTATGTCAGGGTCTGTTTTAAAAATGATTCTTATGACTGCTTAGAGCTATCAAATTCCTTTAATGGTTCTTAAGTTTTCTAATTTCTATGACAGTTTACTCATGATACCCTTTGTTTTGTACCAACATTATTCTTTCAATAACTTTTATTCTTCTGATCCTTTTTTGTTTGTTTGGAAGCAAATTATAATTGCAGTTTGGAATTCATTTTATTAGGCAAAAGAGCAAGCATCCTTTAGTCCATTCTTGATGAGAGAGTTCACCATTTATCAGCTGGGCTTAGTTGTTCATCTCTATGCTCATGCAATTTTAACTTCATTTTTTTCACTGCTGGTTACAAGGAAACCTTCTAGGTGACACCCTCATGCACTGCACTAGAGCATGAGTGTTTCCCAATATCTACAGAAAAATACCAAAAATGCTTGTATAGAAAAGGAAATATACATAGTTTTTTTCATGATAACTAGGGATGCTTGGAGAGGGGAGCAGCTGAGGCACTTCTGCAGAGACCCATTCTCTCCCAGTCAGAAGCATCTCCGTAATTTTTAAATATACATAATGAAGGGAAAAAGGGGATACCTCAAAACAGAGACAGGAAATCTGAGGCATTTAAAAGAGGTATAAGGGGGAATAAATAGGAATTGCTAGGGTGGAAGAATTTTGGGACACAGTCATTCTGTGTTCAATTAATATTCAAAAGATATTTTCATCTTGTAACATCTCCTATGAACTACCCCCTGGGCTACCATTTCCTGTTATTAGTACACTTAAATTTTAATAGTATGAAACTTCATTCTACCATCATCCTCAAGGTCATCTTGATCATCTTCATGGTTGATATTCTAGTGCCCTTCAAGCTGATGGCTTTCAACTTCCTGTTACCGGAAAACTCCACCACCACCTCCTGCTTTTTTATGGGAAGTCATTAACATTAGATAAGAAGCCTCCAGCACAGCTGCTCCTTTTTCTTTTGCAGTGTCTTTGCTAAGTACCCTTTAAGCAGTTCCGTATCTATCATTATAATTTTTTTACTACCATTTTCTACAGATTAACTAGTAGTTTCCTATGTGTCAAATAATTAATATTAAGGTTCAGATAGATTAGTTCTACCACATTTCCTTTATCTATAAATTCAGTTATCATTCTGACATCCAAAGTTGTGGCTAAACTCATGCTGTATGTCAACCCATTTATTATTTATCTCTATCTTTACAAGGAAAGGAATGTCTCATAAGTTTCTTCCCTCCGTGTGGAAAAGAAACTCATCACAGAAGAGCTAAACAATAAAAGATAGCTTGTTTATTTCCAACCCTAATTTATACTGCAAGTAACTCAAGTCTCTTCTTTTTTTGTGGAATTATAATATTCATGTTTTTGTGGCTATACTCTATGCTGCCTTTCTGCCTTGTTTCTCTGAATAATTCAAACTGTGTGAAAATTTTCCTTTGGAAAACAAACAAAAACCTTTGTCATGAAAGTGCAAATGGAATAAAACAGAATTATTGCAGTGTACCTAGGAGTATAGTATGCAAGCATTTTCATTGCTTGGTTCGTTAGAACAGTCCAGGTATTTACAGTAGGATTTCCTACATTAACCAGGAAAATCGTATCCGCTTTGTTATTTGTATTTTTAGAACAATGACAGTAATTTCAGGGGGAAATCCAAGTCCTTTATATATATATTTAATCTTAAATAATTTTATATTTCCTGGTTGAGCTGGTTCAGCAGGTTTTAGGAGTCAAAAATCACTATTTCTTAGAGGCAGGGTTCTTCTGATCGGCTCATTGGCAGTATTCTTCCCCTTTGAAACTTAGTGACTACTGAATTGGTTTACTCTGCCATGCTTTCCATGAAACCTAACACTTGCTTCTAAGTACCTGCAGCTGCTTTAAATTCAGATCTCTCTCACTCTCTCTCTCTCACACACATGCAACTATGGTGTGCTACTACGCAGAGCAAAAGTGGTAACAGCACATACTTCTCCCACTGTGATCTCTGGGTATTTATCTAACCAAATCTGATCATATTTTGCAGTGATATATAGAATGTTAACTAGATCCTTGATTTTTGCTTTTAGTGTAAAGATATACCATATTTATTGAAATTATTCTGAAAAAATTTAACATAAATGTTGAGTATAAGATACTGTAAAATAGTGGGTTAATATGTGTATTATGCTAAACAGAAATGTTCTTTTTTTTTTCAAAAATCTTTCCTTAGTTTTCAGTATGTTTCTTTATTTTGTTTGTATTGTCTGCTACTAATCATCAACCTACTCATTGCTCATGCAATCTTATGTTACACACTCCAAAGATACGCTAGTTTCAGAATAGAACTATAGAATCATAGAGAATCCCTAGCTGGAAGGGACCCACGTGGATTATTGAGTCCAACTCCAAGCTCCACACAGGACCACCCAAAAATCAGACCATATTTCTGAGAGTGGTGTCAAAATGCTTCTTGAACTCTGGCAGGTTTAGTGCCNTAAGGTAGACAGCTTATCTTCTTGAGTAGTAGATCTGGTTCGAGAAGGTCCTGCCCTATTTCCCTGCTTCTGTCTGCCATTCTCACTCTTACATCAGGTTTGCTGCTATCTCTGTCCTCCTGCCTCCCCTACCCAATGTGTATTGATACATCTGTTTGTGAACCCTGAAAATGGTCTAAGTGGCTTAAAAAACAAACGAACAACAAAACCCCACAAAACAACAACAACAACAAAAAAAAACACCTACCTCCTAGCCCCCTCCCAAAGTTTTCTTTCAACTGTTATTTTTAATTTGATTTACAACAAAGACCTGCAAACAGCTGTACTGGTGCGGTTTGGAGGGCCAGCAAAATGATTGGAAAGAATGATTGTCTGGACTGGGTGTGTTAAACACTTTTGAAGAAAATGTATTGTGTAATTACATCCTGTGTCAGCTTTTCAGGAACAAGCTATGTGTCACAAAACTGAAATCCATACTGCCTTGATGCATGCCTTTCATAGTTATTTAAAAAAATGTGCAGTTAACTAGACTTTAATATAGTTGTTTTTTAGTGAAGTTGTATCCTAAATTTGAAATATTATATAACGTGGTAGTAGCTAGTTTTTGTTATGAACAAACTATCCATACACTTAACACTTAATCTGTGCAAATTCCATATGGAAGTTAACATTTTATCCAGATAAATGGGGGATTTTCATGCCTTGGTAAGTGCCTTATTGTTTCAATTTGGTTGTGAACAAACAAGATAACCATGAATTCTTGTGCTGTTCAGGGTCTATCTTTGAAAACAGAAGAGCTAGAAATTATCAGTTAAAATGTTCAAAATCTTACTGAATAATACATAACCCTCAGGAAGTTCTGAGATTCATAAACTTCTCTTAACGTTTCACTTCCAAATTTTATTTCCATGAAAAGTCAATTTTGTTTAATACTACCACAACAATGTGCTGCAGGGAACTGGTACTGTCTGCATTACTTTGTATTTAGGATTCCAGAGTTTTCTGGATCCCATACAGGACAATGGAAACCTAAGGTTTCTCTTCGTTCAGTGTGTGTGAATATTTGTATTTCAACAACTACTTTCCAGGGATTGTGGTTAAAGATACTGATATGGCAGAAATTCCCTTTAGGGACCAAATCAGATCCTGTTCTCTTTGCCCCACAAAATTAAAAATAAAATATTATTCAAACAAAAATGTTTGTCCTTAATTCATTGGATATATTGGTTGCATGTTCTGAAGACAAACCATGAGAAATCTTGCACCTGAAGTTTGAGGATATTCAACTCCTCTTTTAAAGCAGGATGTTTAAACATGATGAATGTGAATTACTAATTGATTTTAGANGAAAATATAGTGAAAAATGTACCCTTTGCTGTAGAGTAATTGAATGAGCCTATAAATAACTAAGTTGTAAAATTCTGTCTATTGTCTTTGAAAAAGTCAGACTTTATTTTGCCCTGACATATCTATGGTATGCTAGCCTGGTTTTGTATCTAAACTGTCAAATCTAAATCCATAGATTTGAAAATCTGTCCCCTGTTCCCCATATTAAATGTCACTGTCAGTTTACTCCATGAAGAATGAAGTTTATTTGATGTGGTTGTCACGATACTTGTATAAGCAGTGCACCTATCAATTTTCTGTAAAGAAAAAACCGACAGGATATGTAGTCAGACTCGTTTTCTGCAGTGACTTTTGCAGAGCAAAATCATAGTAATGTATACTTTCTTTATTCACATAATTTACAGAATACATTAACATGTGATAGTTTAAAGAAAAAGAGCATAGGCAGAGTGCATGCTACACAGTAGGATGTACTCTGTGCAGATCAGTAAAGCTGGAAATACTGCTTGGAAACAGATGTATACCATGCATACCTGTTCTTGCCTATAGCAAAAATTCATTATCAAATAGTTACGAGGACTGATCTTTAAATATTCACACCTTAGGATTTATGTAGATTTCTCAGGCTGTTTATTTCATTGGGAGTAAAGGATAACAGTGACCGTTTACTCAGTGAACAATTACTAATGAGAATGCTCTTAGGATCTGAGCCATCAGCTCAGTCAGGCTACAAAGTACTGAGGAGAAGTGAAGCTAAAAGCTATTCTATTTTAATAGGGAATTCTCCTCTGGGGTGAGAAAACTCCAGTGGGAAGAAGATTGTGAAAGTCTATTTGGCTGTCATGCCACTACACTGGTATGGCTTAAGATCTATGTCTGGCTATTGCTAAAGTCCATGAAGACAGGGGAAAACCAAATGCCTTAGTTTGTTCTCTCTTGAATTTTATTGTTTATCAGTGTTTTCCATACTTCCCCTAAAATATCAGTATTGGGTGTTTTTAACCAGTTGACAATATACACCATGAGCACTGTGAATGGAACTACGTTCCTAGCAAATGACTTGACACGCTGGGACAATGTACATGAACATGACCAATCTTGCTTTGTCCTCATGTGATGAATTTGCACTTTGAAAGTAGTGTTTCCCCAGGTGATTTTCCAAACCTGCCTAAGGCACTTCAGTCCTCTAAGCCACCTGTGGTATCAAGCATAAATCTTTCTAACTGACTTTAGTACTTTTTATGTCCCTAGTTTTTTCTTTTCTTGTTAATTCATCTGTATGTAACAGGTGTACTTGTATAGAAATTGATCTTTTTTCTTCACTGAAGTTCTTTTTTCTTTTTTCGGCATTGTCTATTGTATTTTAGGATTATTTGTATCTCTGTATTTTCCCATTGGGTAGCTCATCCTAGGTTAATTGGTGTGTATATACTTTCATATTCACACTGAAAGCATTGTATACAATAGGCAACTGCATTTGCAAATAACTTACTACTTTATCATCTGTAGGACTCCATTTTAGTAGTACAAATTTGTGTAGGTCCAAGCCACTGTTTCAGAAGTGTATATATATATGCTGAAGAATGTTCCTTTTCCACAAAAAAATATGCAGAATCTAAAATGGCCACTATCTAGTTGGCTAAATGGCTAATATCTATTAGCATAGTCAGTGAATAGCTGTACTGCAATAATATTGCTATCTATGGGTGTTTATTTTATTGTTTAAAGAATAGTATCTGCTAAGTTCACAGGACACCTTAATTCAAGTCTTGTAGCATGACTGTGTTTCTAAGGGTGTACCTGAACTTCACTGAAGTTTCTCCTATACAGCTGTTAACACTGCCCTTAATTATGACATTG
>VXAL01003748.1:57508-93917 GCA_013399475.1 Chauna torquata
AAATCAGTTATTGAGGTGAAGTTGAGAAAAGCAAAAGTGACAGCAGTTATATGAAGAAGCGCTGGCTCTTGAAGTTAAGCTGCTCTGTCACATACCATCAATTGGACTATTATCTGGTACAGGAGGACTGTAATAAATTGTCAGATTTTCTTCTTAGCTGAAATGATGGGATGGAAATTGTGCTGTGTATTTTTGGATAGAAATGCAGGAAAAAAGCCAGCATGTGGCTGATTTCCTCACATGACAGACCTGCCATGATGCACAAACGCAGTTTCCAGGATGGAGCTCTTAAAAATCTTGTATGATAAAAGCTGAGATGGTTAATAAAAGAAATCTTGTCTCTTAGGAAAACAAGGTCAAAGAGGAGAAAAGTCACTAATGAGAGACAAGTGATTTCTTCCAAAAATCAATAAAATATGTAGTCTCATAATTTTTTTTCCTCCTTGTCAGGAAAATTATGAGGAAAGCAGGCTTTGTTTCATCACTGTCTTTTGTTGTGTGTTTTCATTTGAAGCAGACTTTTACACAATTATGGTATCAGAATATTTGATTCTCTAATAGCTGGATCTGATGATCATTGCTTTTGTGTGGATAAAGATATGGAAAAGATGTCATTATATATGGAAATACTTTGTGGGGTTTATATGATCTGATTTAGACTAACTGTGATGTTTTTGGAAACCAGCTGATTATACGTACTGATGGTATGCTCAGTAGATAATAATCTTTCAAAATGTTACATGTTTTTAGAAGTGGATTTTTTTTCAGTAGAATTATTGTATAAGTAATTTATACATATCTATGTATTGTATGTGTAGGAGCAGGGTATTGATAACCACTTTTAAAGCCTTAGCTGAATCATAATGTAAATGCGGCAGTCAACACACTTGAATTATTTTATGACCAGCATCCCTTAATCATGACTAACATTTCAAGGATCTTTTATGATATTACAGTATTCTGAACTATTTATAATGTTGTAAACAAGTTCTTAACTGATAACTATTCTGAATAGAAATAGGTAGAAATACCATAATAAGTGGTTGAAATTGTAAGTGACTAAATTTAGAATCCATTAAGGTCAATGCCTGCCTGTTTTGTTCCTCTACCTCATTACACAGCAAAGCTGGTCATTCACCATTTCCTCTACTTTTCAGTCAGCTGCAGCAGTAGTTTGGATGAGTAAAAACTTACGTATAAGTCTTTTCAGTGAGTTTGGGGAAGTTTGGACAATGAATCAAATGTGTACAGCAGAAGAGAATGTGAAAACCTTTCCTTTTTGTGAATCTTTGCAAGCCATTTAATGTGGAAGGTTCAAGCTATGAACTAGAACAACGACTCTTACTTCAGTGTACCTTGTGCAGTATTCTGTGTGTATATATTCTGTGTGATAGTAGAGTAGTTTGAAACACGTTTTTCAACCAGGAAATGGAAATTTAATCTAATGAAGTCAATAAAAAATTGTAAAATCCAAAGCAAGAAAGTGTGGAACATCTAGACAGAATATGAGAAACAGTTGGAAAACAAGGTACTGGATCAATCAGAAATAGGAAGATTGTGAAAGAATCAGCAGATCTGTCAGAATACTAGGAGACGGCATAGTTGAGAGTCAAAAAAATCAAGATTTACTTGCATTATTCCAGTGCCATTAGAAACTAAGCCAAAAATGGAGGTGTCAGAGCATGTTGATGAAGTGTTTTTTTTAAAAAAAAATCAAGCATAGACTATATTGATCTATGAATTTTGAAGGTACATACCAACGTGAGCAAGCTGTTACAAAAGTGTGTAGTTTGCATCTAAATAAGCACTAATAGAAGGAAAAAGATAGCAGCTGCTGTACCTGTTGTTTTTGTTTGTTTGTTTGTTTTTTTAATGCTGGAAATGGTCCTGGGATCATCTCAAAATTAGAAAACTTGCTGAGAAAATGTTTCAAAAAATCTAAAACCTCCAGTCAATTTGAAAATAATTCTAAAAATCTGGATTGTTAGTATAGCTTCTGTAATGGTGCATTTTACTTCCTGCTTTTTAGGATTTCCTTGGCTTGTTGATTGAATAATAGATAAATTAGAATGTATTGGAATAACTCCTTGGAGTACTAAAAGATTAAAGCCTCTGGCAGATTAATAGAAAGGAAGTTGTTATGAATTGTCAGGTAAATTATTGCTTTGGATTAGAAGCTTGATAAGACATCAAAAATAGAGTAGGAATAAGTAAACAATTTAGAAGAAGGCAAAACATTAAATAGGGTTGCCTCAAGGTTCTACTCTACTGTATTTAAAAAAAAAAAAAAGACTTAAAAGAAGTTGCAAATTGATAGATAGAACTCCACATTTTTGAATATTACTAAGGTTCAGCTGATACCTCATGTCTTGGTTATTTGCTTTGTAGTTGTGTGCTTGATGTCAGACACTGAATGGATACTAATCGTTGGATACCCACTTTCGATATAGCAGCATGGGCTTGGTACCATGCTGAGGCTACTACACAGCCTCTGGTCACAGCAAGCCCTAATCTCGTCACAGTTCAGGTGAAGAATGAGAATTTAGTCACCTCTAATGACCACATATATGTTAACTTAAAGTAGCAGAATACGATAATTCTTTTGCTCACACAAAGAGTTGCAGGGTTTCATAGAATCATAGAATATCTTAAGTTGAAAAGGACCATTGAGTTGGATCATCGAGTCCAGCTCCTGACTTCACATAGAACCATCTAAAAATCCAACAATGTTTCTGAGGGCATTGTTCAAAGACTTCTGAACTCCGGCAGGCTTGGTGCCATGACCAGTTCCCTGGGGAGCCTATTCCAGTGCCCTACCACCCTCTCAGTGAAGAGCCTTTTCCTAATATTCAACATTCTCCCCTGATGCAGCTTCATGCCGTTCCCTCGGATCCTGTCCCTCTTCACCAGAGAGAAGAGATTGGCGCCTGCCCCTCTTCACCCCTTGTGAGGAAGCTGCAGGCTGCCATGAGGTCTCCGCTCAGTCTCCTCTTCTCTGGGCTGAATGATCCAAGTGACCTCAGCTGCTCCTCATATGGCTTGCCCTCTAGACCCTTCACCATCTTTGTAGCCCTCCTTTGGACACTCTCTAATAGTTTTATGCCCTTCTTATATTGTGGCACCCAAAGCTGCACACAGTACTTGAGGTGAGGCCACACCAGCGCAGAGTAGAGCAGGACAACCATTTCCCTCAACCAGCTAGCAGTGCCATGCCTGATGCACCCCAGGATATGGCTGGCCCTTTTAGCTGTGAGGGCATACTGTTGATTCATGTTCAACTTGCTGTCAACCAGATCCCTTTCTGTGGGGCTGCTCTCCGGCCTCTTGTCCCCCAGTCTGTACATATATCCAGTGTTGCCCTGTCCCAGGTACAAGATCTGACACTTGCTTTTACATTCATTGGAGAATTCTTGATTATTTGAGTTCTAATGGACTGACCTGTAGGAACTTAGTGTCAGATTGAATGATTCCACTCAGCAATTGTGGTGGTTTCACACTGATGTCCGACTAAACACCACAGTGCTCTCTCACTCCCCCTCCTCAAAGGAAGGGGCGGGGGGGGAGGCTCATGGGTTGAGATAAAGATAATTTCACTGAAGGGAAAAAGAAAGGGGTGGGGGAGAAAAAAGAAAAAAAAACAAGCAAAGACCACTTGGAAGCAAAGAGAGAGAAGACAATTATTCTCTACTTCCCATCAGCAAGCAATGTTCGGCCATGTCTTGGAAAGCAGGGCCTCAATATGCGTAGTATTATGTAATATTCCTTGGTCAGTTCAGGTCAGCTGCCCTGGTGATGTCCCCTCCCCACCTCTTGCCCACCTCCAGACTACTGGCTTTGAAGGGGGTTTGGAGACAGTCTTGATGCTTTGCCAGCACTGCTCAGCAATAGAAAAAACATTGGTATGTCAGTGCTGTTCTAGCTAGAAGTACAGAAAGCAACACTATGTGGGCTTCTGTAGGGAAAGATAACTCCATCCCAGTCAAGTGATAATCTTATATTTCAATCTCGAAAGATTTAGAATGACTTTTATGATAATCTCACTTCAGTATAGTATGCTGTCCATGTCCTTACAGTAAGACATGAACATTCCCCCTGCTGTACACACATTATAACTCAAGACACCATGTAGTAAAGATTGCTTTCTTTTTTACTATGTCCTTTCTTTTTTACATTATCCTTCATGTATGATACCATCTCTTGGTTTTCACATGTGACTGGATTTCACTAGGGCTTTATGTTTAGAAAACACAAAAAGGAAATATATTTTATATCTAACTTTGAATAGCATTTGAACAGCAATTAATTTGACCTACTACTTGATACTTCCATTAACAGCAGAGGATGCTTATCAAAATGAGGTATTCGTCTAGATTTCTTTCCTATGTATGGGACATCGGTATGATATGGACCTTATGACTAAGTGATTTTGGCCTACCTCCATGNCCCTGGTGATGTCCCCTCCCCACCTCTTGCCCACCTCCAGACTACTGGCTTTGAAGGGGGTTTGGAGACAGTCTTGATGCTTTGCCAGCACTGCTCAGCAATAGAAAAAACATTGGTATGTCAGTGCTGTTCTAGCTAGAAGTACAGAAAGCAACACTATGTGGGCTTCTGTAGGGAAAGATAACTCCATCCCAGTCAAGTGATAATCTTATATTTCAATCTCGAAAGATTTAGAATGACTTTTATGATAATCTCACTTCAGTATAGTATGCTGTCCATGTCCTTACAGTAAGACATGAACATTCCCCCTGCTGTACACACATTATAACTCAAGACACCATGTAGTAAAGATTGCTTTCTTTTTTACTATGTCCTTTCTTTTTTACATTATCCTTCATGTATGATACCATCTCTTGGTTTTCACATGTGACTGGATTTCACTAGGGCTTTATGTTTAGAAAACACAAAAAGGAAATATATTTTATATCTAACTTTGAATAGCATTTGAACAGCAATTAATTTGACCTACTACTTGATACTTCCATTAACAGCAGAGGATGCTTATCAAAATGAGGTATTCGTCTAGATTTCTTTCCTATGTATGGGACATCGGTATGATATGGACCTTATGACTAAGTGATTTTGGCCTACCTCCATGTTCCTATAAAGTATTGTGGCAATGCATGTTTTAAATCTTACCGAAAGTTGTAAATACATGTTTGTACTTTAATTTTTTTTTTTTTTTTTTAAATTGGAAAGTGTGTCTTCAGAGGAATACAAGCGTTGTTTCTAGTTTTGGGTGCAAAATTTCTTACTGTCTGTCAAAGCCTATGATTTAACAGAAACTAGGGAGTATTTCTCCTAGTTTCCTAGTTTAAGAAAAACTTGGATTATGAGATGGTGCCATTACAATTGATTTTTTTTTTTTGAGTATATATCTTCATTTTGTGGCTAAAGCAGTGGGCAGCAAATCTTTACAAGCCTTTACAAAGCTTACCAACCATGAAACAGATTTCACGTACCATCTGCTGTGTGAAGGACATATTAAAGTAGTCCCCCATTTCTCCAAAGCATCAGCATATTCATGCAAATCCCTATTCTCTTACCTGTACTTTTGAAAGTGATGGAGTATACTATCTGCACAGTTCATTGAATCATATTTAAACTGTGCAGTCTTGTTCACAGGCAGACTAGATATCTAGATACACCTAAAATGCAGCACACTCAGATGTGCAGAATCGACATTTTTAGTTGAAGCAGAGATAGTCAACTACTTAATATGGATAATTACTCTAAGAATTAATTTTATACAAAGTCCCATTAAGGGTATAACAAAATTTTATACAAGCAGTTAAAACTTCTGGAGAAGGGTAAACTCATGATGTTCAGTGCTGAATTAGTAGCAGTTTCTCAAAGAATTAATCCATTATTTGTCACAGTTGAAGTTACTGTATTGAAAGTCCATTTGAACAGTGAGACAAAACACAGAGGAAAAAAATGAAAATGCATTAATCATAAGTTCAGTGGGTTTTGTTCATGTTACTGACTGAACCAAATCATTAAGCCTGCTTAAATCAGGTGTAAAGACTTTCCATCTAAGTTGATTACAATGACTTTTGTACACCAGAAGACATTTCTCTTATAAAATAATCTAGTGGTATTTTAACATATGTAGACTCTGACCTTACTGTAGGCTTTTACTTGTCTTTTACTAGTAAGATGATCTCTGCTTATGGAAGCTTTCATGACAGTGTCTTTTACTTACAGTTTAGTGCTCTAAAACAGCACATTATTATTACTGTTATTATTTTTGATGACAATATGTTAATTGTCAACAAAAAAGCGGTAGTCAGCAAAATCCAAAAATACTTAACTGTTCATCAAAATCATTAGAAAACACCAGCTACCTGGATAGACTTCCAACCTGTAGAAACAGAAGAGTATGTAGTCTGTAATATATCACTTTTTAAATGTTTCATACTGTCCCAGTATCACTCGAGTAAATTTTAGTGCTGATTTACATGTATTGCTTATATTCTACTTTGATATTCATGTAAATATTCTATACAGTTATAGCATCTAAATGTGTCTCAAAGCAAGCCATTGCCACACATTCCAAAAGTATTTATTCCTTCATCTGGCCCTGAGAATCCAGACTTTTCCACTTCCATATGACAGGAAATGCAATCTTGAGCTTTGTATCATGGAGTCTGTGCTATAAAAATATGTACTTGGAATGGTACTTCAATTCAGGGAAGTGTTTTGCAGATATATCAATTTGATTGCTTTACTCAGAACTTTTATTTTGGAATAAAAGAGCTCCTTGCTTAAAAGAAATAAAGAAGGCATGTCCTGTGTAAAACTTTCTTTTTACCTGCAGGATTTTTCTCTCTTTTTTTTTTTTTTTTTTGAGTAGTGAAGTTTAAAAGAAATTAAACTCTATATCTNAAACTCTATATCTGGAATGTCTGAGTTTACTACAGATTGAACTGGGAAGTTCCATTATGTGAAGCAGTTTTCCTTTTTATTCACATTTTACAGCTCAGAGCTATCCCTATCATATAATAAAAGAAAACAACTAGGTAACGAAAAAGAAGCAAAAGAGACAGATTTTAAGTATTAGCTGTGAGGCTTTCTTGTCCTTCAACATTGATTTTACTAAATGCCATAGGCATAGTTCTATTCATTCTTGGGAAGTGATTCCCTAAACTGCAATATAAAACTTGGCTTATCAACCTAAGGACAATCTTTAGTCATTCTGGAAATCTCATATGGGAGTCTCATAGGAAACATTCCTTTCATTTGCTTACTCTGGTTGAGTTTCTGATCATGCTATCCAAAGACAGCGTGCTTATTTTTATTCATTCTTGCCTGTCCTATTCATAAATAAGCCTTAAAGAGGCCTTGTGGTGCCTCAACTATAACATTTTAAACTATATTTTAAAACAGTAATAAAGTGAGGAAAAATATATTTATAATCTATTCCAGATTTTAAGGCAGAATCTGCCTGTCCCAAATCAGTGTTTTGTTTTCTGTTAACACACATATTGTGTGTATATATACAATCTTACAAAAATACTTGCAATCTTAACTGTGGATTAAAAGGAAGACTCATGTATCATTCCAGGATAAATTAATCCAGGAACTGATCCAAAAGTTATTAAATGAGCAGGCTCAGTTAAACTTTGCATCAGGCTGTTATTTTTCAGAAATATAGCATGAGAAGAAATTTTAAAGAAAGAAGAATAGTATATATTGCTGGAATGTTTAGGAAGTGGATTCAGCATAATCACTGTCAACAGTATGAGTAGTTAGTGATAACGTCCTGTGCTTCTGTCATTTATCCTACTTAAATATGGTCTCAGTGTTAGTTTATAAAGATTTGAGGTGTAAAGCTAGGAAAACACAAGAAAAATCAGAAAAAATAGCAGATTAATCTCTCCTTGGCTGTATAAACATAATTCTGTATATTGAATTGAGGGGTTGCTAATCCCTTAGAATCATGTTTCTTCCAATTAAGTTGCAGGGCTTTAAATACTTTAAGTCACAGGAGGCTGAAGAAGCAAGTGCAATGACAGGAAGGGGAGGAGGGTAGTAATCCTAAATGAAAGTAATTTTATTAGGAGAGAAAGCAAGCAGCGAATGGAAGTTCTGAAGTGGAGAAGTTCAGAAAACAAAAGATTCTGCAAAATGCTCTGACCCCCTAGGGAAGTGAAGAAATAAAATTGGGATTTTCAGCTTGATTAAAGTTTGATTTATGAGCTGCTTTTTGTTAACAGCAGTGGAACAGGAGGAGGAGAAAAAGGATTTAACTTGTAAGGGAGAAAATTCTTTTGGAAATTGCTTTCAAGTTCATGGAGTTAAAAAAAAAAAAAGTGACAAATGGAACTGTTTTGTAAGTACTCCCTTTCTGTCCTCTACTTTGTTCTCCACTTCTCCAGTCTCTCCTCATCCCAACCCCCCCACCAAAAAAATAATAAAAAAAATCCATATTTAAGTTACTTCACTACCATGAATTATTACTAAAAAACATAGCAGATTATTTTGATGTTTTATTATTGTTCAAGAGTAAATAGCTTAATATTGGGGCATATCTCCTGTATTTATATTGCATGTAGTCTTACTTAGATGCCATAAAAATGCATCAAAAGATCTGGAAGATCACCAGCTTCATTCCATACATGGAGGTCTTTTGTACAGAGGTTATTATATGTGGAGGTCAGGATGTGGAACAAAATTGCAAGAAGTGCTGAACATCTGTGCAAAAGATGGTCTTTCACAAATAGAACAAATGTAAGGAAAATGCGAAATAATGAAATGTCTTATGTTTTTCTCCTGTGGGTAGGAGCATGGCTAAAGTTAGCGGGGAGTGGTAGGTGGTACAGCTTTCTTTTTGCTCTGTGTATGGAAAGATTTCTCCACCCGTGTTTCATCAAGCTCTTACCCTAGTTTCATGGCTGGTGATGTGAGCTGTTAGTCCAAAGCAAATAGTACAGCAAATCATCATTTCATACTGTTGTCCTTTTCCCTGCCAAACGTTAGGTAAGTGACTCCTCTACCCAGCAACTTAAGATAGAAGGCTGTTTCCACAGGTCTAGTTCTCCAAAATGGAGCTGTCGTGACATCCTGTCTTAGATCCAAAGAGGGATAATATATTAAAAGTTACCAGTTGTTTAGTGCACTGAAGGAAATGTTGTGCTGTCAATGCTTTGTAAGTAATAATGGGTTCACAATGGTTTACAAATTGAAAGCTACTGTTATAGAATACCTTTTGAAGGTAAAAGTAGGAGTAAAATTGTTTTTCAGTTTGGATTGGCTCACTGAAAATTCTGAATTGTCATCACAAGAATTCAGGCTGCTATTGCTTTAACAATCTTTTACCTTCCTTTGTGTGTGTGTATGTGTATTAAATGCATTTGCTCTAATAAAGAAAAAAAGTATTCCCTTCCCTTTCAATCAGTGCACACACATAGTATTGGGTTGGATGCAGCAACAGTAAGTACTGGTATATGTAAATTTGCAAATATCAATCTGTTAAATTCTGTCTGAGATAATAAAATACAATTCAGTGTCTTTGTGTTGAGTGTTGAGTGTTATCTTTATTGTAGTATATGCAGTAGATGGCTTCCCTATGCAGAGATTTGTCCCTGCAATTGTTATCCCTTTAAGACTGTCTTCCTGTCACTTCAGTGTTTCTAGGCTGTATCTTTACCACTTGAAGAAGCTGGACTGTCACCACATTCCTGGCTGCCACTGTTGAGCTCTTGGAAGAGAAGTGTGCTTAAGTACTGCTGATAAGAGTTATCCATTATTTGCCACAGAAAGCAGAAACTTTCAGGGTAAAAATTCTATCTTCTTTTGGTACTATTTTATTTTTAATGTACTCCTATGAGATAGCTTTGAACTCTAGATTCAGATAAAAGAGCCTCCAGCCCTATGTCCTACAAAAAGCATGTGGAAATCACTTAATCATTCTTTTTATTCCTCTGACTTGAGTGTGATCTCTGTTCCATTCTCACTGATGGAGCTGGCACTTTAACTTCACCCAAATTTATTCTTGATCTAATTCAGTAGAATGCACAGTAGAACAAATTTCCAGAGTGGAATAATAGCCACTTAAATATTGTTTAAGCCTATCACATACAGAAGCAACAATTTCAGTTTCTTCAAAATTATTTTACATCTTCAAAAAATATCCTTCCTCCTGCTTATTAAGTTACCATCTAATTCACAGCATGTCCATCATAGGCTAGGTGTTATTTTATGTGATCATTGTTACTCCTTTGCTGTAGGAATTTTTTTTTTTTTAAATGCCTGCCACTGTGTTCCAGAATGTTTTTTGTTTTCCTCAAGCAGAAACTGGAATGGTTCTGCTTGGAACATACACTACTAAGCAGGGAACTTCACTTATGGATTCTCATTAACAATGTAATTTACCCTTTTACATCATGTAACTGGTTCCCAAGCCACAGTAGTGTGAATTCCTGCACCTATTTCCATCAGATTGGATTGGATCAATCAGTAGAAATACATTTATTGTCTGCTTTCTCAGAAATACTCTGATTACTCAACCTGAGGAAGAATAATGCTTTGAAATTCATTACCATATTGAAACTTTGGGTAAAGTGGGAATTGTTACCTTTTCCCATCCACCTCTGCATGAGTAGAAGTGTAAGTCAGCTGAAGTGGAATTAGGTTTAAAAGTTCAGACATCTTTTTTTTGCTAGCCAGTACGTGAAGTAGCAAATAGGCCTCCACTGCATTGTGTGTGTGAAATAATTTTTCAAGAAACTTTTTGTTTAGCACCATCCCTTTCCATTCTTCTGTAAAGGGCTTTCTAGACAGCAAATATAAAATCAAGGCATTATTAAGGCAAAGTGTATCCTGAATCAATCAAAAATTATTCTCATCCTCTAGATTGTATTTCTTGGAGTGCTTTTTGCTAAGAAGGGCAATTTTTACTATTTTTGAAATCATTCCAAAAAATTGAAAGGGCTCCCCATCAGACTTTAGCCATGCAATTATACCTAATTCAGTTATCCTAACATGTGGCTTCCCAAACTTTCAAAATGGTAAATATAATTGATATCTTTATCTCATAAGGATATACTGCACAAGCTGGCCATCAACACAAATTTGTGTACAGGCCTGGAATGCTCTGTCCATCAGCCTTTGATTTCATGCATGAAGAAGAGAATCACAAATGGTCGTGGAGTTCATAAACTAGCAACAACACTGCTGTCACAATTGTGCCATAGCTATGATAGGTCATTTCCTCACTGTTATTAACTGCTTTACCAAAAACCTATTTTCCAGTAGAACAAAATGGGACAATTAAGTTTCTTTAATACTTTGCTTAGTTCATTGTGACTGTAGGCTTCAGTCCATCTGATCCAAATTGGTTAAATGTTAAAACAATTTGGCCTCCTTTCAGCTCCAATTTCTACTTTCAGAACCTGAAGACTGTGAACTCTGTCTTACTAAATGGTAAACTCAATTTTATCTTCTGTTATATGAGCTAATTTGTGAGGGGTTCTTATAATGTCATGTCTTCAAGGAGATTGCAGCGAGTTTCTTAAAGTTCAGGCCAAACGTGAATTTGCTCTTCATGTTATAGTGTTAATTAGAACTAACTTGGATCTTTTCAAAGTGCCCAAACGCTACAATTCAGAAAGTGGGAAGTGTTATCTACAAGTCTAAAACTTTAGACGAATTCCATCAGAAGTGTATTTAGAGTAGAAATTGGGGTTTCTCTATTCAGTCTCTAGCTGTCCCATTGATTCATTTTTCACTTACCTTTCAATTCTTCCTTCGTTAGTGATTGTCATATTGCTTGCATTTTTATAGGGGCATGGTAACTTCTTATTATGTTTGGCATACTCTGGCACAGCAGAATGTGTTCTGATATATAATACAGTGTTGTTATCTGAATGAAAACAGCTTGTATTTTCAGCAGTGTTCTCATTGTGTAGTGCTGCATCCAGCCTTAACAGCCAGTCCTCAAAGAAGAATAACCAAACCAATCAAATGTAACATAAGTAACCTTAAACCAGATCCTAAGATGTAGTTCATTTTAATGACAAAAAGACAATACTTTTTATATAAAGAAGCAGTGCAGGCTATCTGAAGGATTAATTCTGCTTAACCCAATGCTGAAGAAAAGGGGTATCTGTACAGCTCACTAAGTTTTGTTATAATATTGCATGCACTATTCAGATGTGGTTACACCTCTGTGATGAGTTGTGGTCAGCTTTGATTCTCCATGTTTAAGTTGTGTGATTCCTGTAAGAGGTTAATTCCTACAAAGGGTTTCTGTTTTCTTTCATTTGCTGGTCCATTCTGTGGACCATCCATCAAATTATATTTTCTCAGGTAACCTGTTCATCTTGTGGACTATATGTTTTCTCATATAATGTCGTCATCTGGATATCTTTTTCCTTTGGTAACAGATTAACAGTGTTTTGAACCATGTCTTAGACATTTTTTTTGCCTAGCAAGACTTGAGACTGCCTTAATACATTCTTGGTCATACAAGCATTCTTAGCATTCTTATTCTGGAGTTTCTAAATTTCTCAGGCTTCCCAAAAATTGAAATTATGTAGTAATAGTAAAAGAATACGTGTGTGTGTGTGTGTGTGTGTGTGTGTGTGTGTGTATAATACTTTTCTAACAACTTGTTGTTAACATAACTTCTCATGTTAATGGTAGTTTTCAAAGTTGTTTGCTTAAAATCATTCGATTCTCTTCAGGCGACAACAATGCATACAGTCATACGGTTATTTGTTTTTATTTTTTATTAAGGCTCTCAGAAACATAGACCAAGATACACCTGAGTCAGCATTTCCAACGCCAGTTTCAATTTAGTCCAGGGTTGTTAGAGCTTTGCTAACAAACCAACACAGCTGTGATTTCTTACAGTGTGGTGGTGATCACGATTCACTGCAGTTGCTGGTTAATGCAGTAACTGACATGCCAGGTTAATCCCCTGTGACTCTTTATGGTGGATACTATCTGGTTTGGTTGTTCGCAGTTCACTGTATTGGTACTTTATGCTGTTTTTTTGTTCTAAAAGTGTGGGTGGGCAGTAAACAGGAGGGTTGACTGCTTTATCATGGCTGCTGTATCTTACACATGTGAACACCGTCACTGGAGGAGGAGCAGGAGCATGCCAGGGCATGGTAGAGGTAACTGGCAACAGCTCAGGTCCAGACAGGTTCATCTCAAAGCTCTAATCATTTGGGATACACCATGTACTTATTTATTACTGTTGATACATATTAATGAATGGCAGTTGTCACGGACACTATAGCAAAAACATTAATTAGATTCTTGATCATTGTCATGACTCTGGCCCTGCAATAATTAAATACTATTACATTAGTTATTGCTTCTTTAATTGCCACTGGCTTACAGGTGAATGCACAGTAGATTTACTGCTGAAGTACTATACATATTTGTGAGCAGCCGTTTGGAAAGTTGATGCCTATATTATCTGAGCTGAACAAGTAAACCTGTAACACATTCAAAAACTAAAAAACTTTCAAAAAGGAAAAGAAGAGTTTAAGAGATTATCCTGTTTTCTTAAAGCACTAATCAGAGTGATACTTAAATATGTGGAAGCTCCGTGCTTTCAGATATTTCAGATGCAATTTTACCATCCCTTTGGAAATTAATTATGTACCTTTCCATCTACTTTTTTATGTAATCTGTGTATTTGTACATGGGGATATTTTGAATATTTTTTTAGTTGATTTCTAGCTAAATATTTTATGACAGCAGCTTGCACTGAAAAAAAAAAAAAAAAGCAAAATCAAGGAGAAAGAGAAGAGAAAGCTATTCCTAATCTATTTCTGCAAATTATGAGAATATACAGCTAGTCTTAATTAAACAGATATCCACTGGATAACATAATAACATTGGCTATGCAGTTTTCTTCTGAGCTTTGTAAATGGAAGTCAGGAGTTCAGTGTATTGTAAACTGCTTCATCTGGGAATTTATTAAGGGAATACATGGCCAAGGGATTCTTCTTGAGGGCCTCAGCTGTTCAGGAATTGTTGAGTCCTATGGAATACAGATCTAAGCATATAAATGCTTAGAAATTCTAAGTTTAGATAAAAAGAGCTAAAATATTGCTCAAGAGTAAGCTGAACCATTTTTTTTCTGATATTTCTGGAAGAATTTAATATGATAAACTAAGCTCTGTAATAGTGACCTTTAGGAAAGCACAGATCAAATGGTTAGGCTGGTTTTCCATTGTTGTTTACAAATCTCTGGCCTTCTTTTCAATGATCTGAATATTACCTCCGCAATCCTGTAACCCAGAAACAAATCCCTGCCCATCATAAAAAGGCTGAGGAAATCTCATTCCTTTGAACATTTTTTTTAATTAGTGTGGATGTTGGAAAAAAGGCAATTCAAGCAAAATAAGAACAGTTCTGGACATAACTTATTGCAATACACTTTCTCTCACCTGATGTAAACTGGAGGTATGTGTTTTGGAAAAGTAGCTTTTATTCATTACAAAATCTTCTAAAGTATTCTCTTTTTGTGACTCAGGATGTGAGATGGGTCTGTGATGGGTTAGTACAGAGAGATGGTTTAGTGCCTTAGAGCCTGGCTTATCCTTGCTAACTCAGGCATGTAAGTGTGGGCTACCAGTGAAAGGAGCAGTCCTGCTCTTCTGTGTGCCTTGGCCTTGTGTTCCTACTCCCATCCTTGTGTTTACTGTGATCATCAGGTTGGTTGATTTGTTTTCAAGAAATTCTGTATTTTTAAGCATCTGTTCTACTTAAATCTACATCAATTTTAAATCTACTGCTCTTTTAGCATTCACGATCCGAGTTATTTTGTATTAAGTGGCCTGAAAGTCTCATTTGTGCCTATAAATAACAAATTAAAACAGAATCTGGGTTTTAAGTCTATTTCCTGACAGTTATTCATTAACATCGAAGGTAATGTAACTAATTACTCAGCTTCTTAAGAGTGCTGTAATGCCAATCTTGACATGGCTAGGTTGGAAAAGCAATATTTGGTCTTTCTGTTGTTGTTATTGCTGGATTTCTATTAAAAAAAAAAGCTATGCTATAATTACTTGTCCTATTAAGCCATGGCTATGGGGTGATTGCAGATCTCTGGATTTACAGATAGCAATCCCTTCATCACTCAGTTGTGTGTTTTATGAGCATAGGATTCGTACATTGTGATAGTTGCTATGGTATCCACATGTGTACCAGGAAGATTGTGGGAGAAGTGTGATTTATGTTAACAACAAAATGAATTAAAAAAAAAAAAGTCTGTTCAGAGATGACTGGTAAATTTTTAGTGGTGCTTCTCAAAACAAGAAAACTCTTTCTTTAGCTATAAGGCTAAAATTCTGTTTGGTTGTTGTTGTTTTTGTTTTTTTTTTCCTAAGGATAATGCTAACTTGGTGGTACCGTAATAATTTGGGCATTTCTGCGGTACTGGAGGTGGTGGAACTTTTTTTTTTTTTTTACTGTCAACTGGCTCCAAAATGCTCTCCCCGATTTTTCAATCTCTCTCAAATGCCACAGTCATTTAAGGTAGAATTTAACTCCATGAAGGGGAGGTGCAGGTTTGCTAATATCTGTTCTAAGCAGTACACCAAAATACTTGTTTTATTGGAGTGGCCACTGGCCCAGTAGTTACCTTTTTATTTCCATCTCATCCCTCAGGCTGTGCTGTCAGTAACTTGGTAAGAAATCAGTGTGCTTAGCTCCTTGAGGTAAGGATGGGGAGAGCTGGCACTACATCTTTGCAGTAACCTTTTCCTCTGGTTGCATGAGGTGTAGCAGTCAGAGCTCTGTGCTCCGAGCCTTCTCCGCTGGATGAGGCATGGCTGGGCCAGTGCTGGGTGAAGCTGGCTGGGCATATGGCAACAGGGAGAGCTCAAATCCAGTTGCATGGGACAGCTCAGTGTGGTGACAGAGTGAGAGAGAAGGGCAAGCTACATTCCTGTATTAAAAATGAGCTTTTCCTCTTTACATTTGAATTCTATCTTCCTTCCAATTAAGAAAGGTGACCACTTAATTCCACCTCATTAGAGGTTTTTTTAAAATCCATTCTCCATTAGTGGCACTGTACATGCAGGATCAGTGTCTTACCTTTGCTGTGAACTCTAATGGATTAATCATTTGTATTGCATAGTCTAATTACTGCAGTTCAACACTTATTTACTTTTGACTTCTAATTGACTTTATGAATGTCATTATTTGTATTGTATGACTCCTTAAGGAGAAACTCTGATAACATTATAAATTTTTTTCAGTAAGAATAACAAAATACCTACAGGAAACATTGTTCAGATAGAGTATTACATGGGTAAATCTGTTTTCTAGCAGACTGTTATTTGGAAAAGTTAAATATTCTTTAAATATTTACATCTATAAAGGCCAAAAACTGTTGTACTCACAATCTTGTAATTTCTCCAAATTGCTGATTCTCAGTTTTACTCAGTAGTTTCCTGTTTCTTTTAGTGCTACATGATCAGGGTCTCAGCTTTCTGAGAGTCTGTAATGAAAGACTTTTTCTTTTTGAAAAGAAGCTTTTACCTATGTGGAAAGAGACAAAAAGCAACCTGAAGATGCAAAAATCATAGAGGTACAGGTGAATGCAGCCATATAAAATGTTGTCTAAATGGGACATTTTCCTTGATCTTTGAATTTGATTCTCAGAAAGTCATCTGATTGCTTAGGATTAAGAGACATGACAGTTCTTGTGTGTCATTGGATGTCTCTGGTGTCAAAACATAGCAAATCTAGCGTAACAATGCACTGTCCCCCAAAAAGAAAGGGGGCAGATGTCAGTCTCTTCTGTTAGCACAACATATTCTTCTGGAAGGACCTTGAGATAGAGGTTGCTAATTCTGTCTGCTCTAACCCTGAACAGGTGAGAGTTGAGCGAATATGTAAAGTTTTTCTTCTCCTTCACTTCCTTGTGTCTTGTTACCCATCAGGCGGGCAGAGAAGGTTTGTCCTGTGCCTGGCTTTTAAACTGATTGCACAAAAGGCTTTGAGCAAGTTCTGCATAGTATCTGCATATCTGCCATCTAGGTGAGGAAACCTGACCTTCTGTAATACAGGTTGCAATAACAATCTCCAGAGTTGACTGTGCAAATAACATAGTGTTTTAATTGTTCTTTGTGATTTGACTGACTTTTATATAGGATTTTGTTTTCCCTCCAGATGCCTAGATGCTTTTCAGTGGAATGTTCAGAAACATTAAGCCTTTAGCCACAGCTAAAATGTCCCCTATATATTTTGTGAAACAGTTTACAGTCTCTGGATAAATGGCACTTATAGTGATGAAAAGTGTATTATTATTATTCTGTCTCTAATAAATACTTTATTTATCTATCCATAATGAATGAATTTATATATATTCTTTTCTTTCTTGAACTAGCTATCATTAGTTGTAAAGTGGAGACGTTTTTTTCTTTCATTCAGTCTCTTTCCTACCTAGAACCGTTTTGTCCTTGAGCCTAACAATCTACACAGTGATCATTTCCTACCTTGAAGACTGTCATCTACTTAAAGAAACAAATACTAAATAAATACTAAAAGAAATATTTATTGGCAGTCTGCTATATTTCATAAAGAGAACGTTTCCTTGAGACAGTAATTGTTCATTTGTTTTTCCTGTTTACTAAAGAAGGTTATCAAGTCCTTTTACAGAATCCTTAACGTTGTTGTTTTTCTTCCCTGAATGTGAATAAATGCTACAGACAGTATGGAGGAGAACTGATTCCTAAGTTATCTCTTTCGGGGAAAAAAAAAAAAGTCATTCACAACTTGGGTTATAACTCTGTTTTCAGGAAAAAAAAAATTCTATATTGGCAAGTCCTGTAAACAAGACGATCACAGTGCCTGACTGACAGGTACACCATAGATGCAAATTGTATCTCAAAGACAGACAGGTCTACTTGGCCCTTTAAAGAATAAGCCAGCTTAGAACAAAATCTAATAATGCAATAGAGTCGTAGGTCAGATTTGTTGGGGAATAGAATGAGAAAATCTTGTAAAGGATAGTGTGCTGATGGTCTGTCAATATTAGGACTAAAGTGGGAGTCAAGGAGAAAAAAACCTAGTAGGCATTTGTCTAATTAGAATTGACATTTATTAAAGGAGAGCAGTCTGAATTAAATTAGTTATAGCTCATCTGGTACTAGCTTTCTTTACATCTGAGAATTTGGTAAATCTCATATAGAATGCTAATTCTGTCCTTCCATTTTTTCGTCGGAGGCATCTTCTCATTTAATAATGTCGTTCTTCAATGTTTTTACATTGAAGAGGACAGAGCTCTCTTTTTTTTAGATCATCTTTTAATTTCTGCACTGAAATACATAAATTCTCCTTTCAGATACAAAGCAGTAGGAGAGGTGGTACTCTAAGGAGAATCTGATCTATTGCCTTTAAACAGAAGAATAAAATGCTCTGCTTGAGTAGCATCTGAAAATTGAACTTCTCCCTATTTCAAAAGGTTTTTAAAAGTAATTTCTAGCATTAAATCTCCTATGTGAAACCTAAATCTCTTATGATGGGGAGTTCTACAGTGCCACTGTTTTTGATTTCTTCAAGAGGGCACAGGTACTATCCTACAGCCTCAGAGAAGCAAAGTTATGGTCAGAAAATGAAGATGTAGCCCCTGCTTAGGTTCCCAGGAGGCGCATTTTCACTATTGCTAGCCATTTGGCTAGCTGTTAACCAAGCTGCGTGTGCTTGCTGATTTTGGTGACATCTGGTTTGCTGTTCCAGTTTTTCTGGATCACGTGAGATGCCTAGATGCCTAGCTGTCTATATGATCTGCATGGGCAGCTGCTTAGAGCTCAGAGAATACTGCCTTCAAATGCATCAGAGGTTTTCAGTAATGTCACATAGTATGTTGGTTGTAGCTGTACCCTAGAAGCTTTTCTGTAGTAGTGTTTCATGTGGAAAGCACGTCCCTTCAATCTGTCATGCTTCTCACTCTTTAGGTTAATAATTTCTCCTTGTTTTTATAAAGGTGATTCTACCCAAGTTTACCTTGAGTTGCTTTCCACCCAAAGTTATAACAGTTTTAGGCTCAGCTTTGAAAAAACTTGAGGAAATGCAAAGTTACTGTTACTGTGAACTTGAACTGCCAAGATGCCTTGAGAAACTGGTAAGAAAATGAATATACAAGGGTAGAAAGAATTACAGATAGAGATAGAAGGATTAGGCTGTGAACTAGCAGCAAGACTTGCTGTAAAAATGTTGCTTCAGGCTTTTGTTTATTATTTGGAAAAATTCTATTTAAATGCAGATTAGATTTTCTACCCGAAAGTACAACTTATTCTTTGTTTAGGAACTCTACAGAGAAGAATGAATACAGAGTGTTTTTGTTTTCATTTCTACACGAACTTTGGCAATCACGTTGCTCATCCTGTTATCTGGATTAGATGTGCAAGCTGTGAATATAGGAGTTTAAACAGTTTGTTTAGAGACCCTAGTTTAATTAATTAGTGTAAGATTACCAAATTCCCTTGCGATGAAAAACTGCACCTGAGAAGTTGTAATTGGCTACTGACTAAACAGAGGGGCCCACCTCTACATAGGGTATATGGGAAGGGAGGGAGGCAATGGAAAGAAAGGGAAAGACAAAGAAACAAGCAATAAATTAGATAAATATTGAATCTTTTGTGAACTGAAGTCTTTATATTGGCTATGCAACAGCTTAACTATTTCTACATGCTATATATTCTGTAATCAATCACTTGTTAAAATACCATTTCATCTTCCTTAGAGACAAAAATGAAACTAAAACAATTCTCTATCAGCTGTTGGATTTATGAAAAGTAGCCTGAAAAGTCTTCATTGTAAATAGACTCCCAAATACCCAAAGATTTTTCCCAGGCAATGTAGGCTTACATGCCATAATAATATTAAATTATAGCTAAGGGAAACATCCGGATTACTTCCCATGGATTTATTTTTATTCTTTGATCCATTCTTCTTGCATCTTGTCACCAGCATCTCCAGCAATGCTTACTTCTCAAAATTTGGTAACACAATGTACATCCCTAAAACAACTTTTTGATAATGTCAGCTGTCTTTACTTAAAAAAAAAAAAAATATACATGCCGAATTCAAAATAGTTATTTCAAGTGATTTTTTTTTCTTTTCACCTTTTTCTTCTTTTCCAACATGATTTGTGAGCTATTCACCATGTTTTATGACAGAAGTTACACACAATGATTGGCATGAACTGTCACTGGGATTCATGTACAGAAGTGCTTGAATTCAAGTATGTTTCAGGATCTGAGATTTTGACCCAATTTTAGAAAAGTATAAAAGTAGTTTGAATTCTTCAGATGTAAGGATGACTTTTGTTGTTTTGTCTAATGTCTTATATGAGAAGAAGGGCACACTTGGCTGACTAGAAATGAAGTACGTTGTTTAAGATCTATTTTACTAGCTGTTTAGCATGATCAGTAATTTTGTATTGGTCATTTAGCATGGAAATAACATGCTAATGTAATAGATTTAATGTGATGTTATGGTAATGGCATACCATTTAGCAAGGTAATATTTTAGTTTTATCAGGTTCTTAAGAGCTTGACTATTGAGAATATAATGAAGATTTCCTAATGTATCACTTAGCTTTGTTATGAAGTGGAAGAAAGAAAATGATCAAGCCTCTGCTTTGGGCGTTGATGAAATTTTGCTTCATGCTAGGTACATTTTAAGTGCTCTGTGGGTTTTTGTTCTTCTCTTTGTCTTTTTGATGGAGAAGCTAAAGCAGTAAGTAATATAAAGGAAGATGATTCTTCAGGAGATGAAGAACCCTAGGTCAAATGATCTATAGAAGGTAACATACGTTCTTAAGAGCTCACACAATCCCATTCGAGGTTACAGGTTTCATTTTAAACTCCAAATTTAAGCAATACTTTTCTGCGTCTCCTGTTCAACAAGCCAAACATTTCCCTTCATTTTTGTTAATATGGTGAGCAGTGCATAGAGTAAGTCAGAAAAAATTTGTAATGAACAGTGCATGACTAGTCAGTGACAGAAGGTGTATATTTGGAACATAATGAACCACATTGTTAGTATATGATCTTGTCAAATTCTGATATACAGGGCCAATGGACGCACTGAAGGGCAGTCACTACAACAGCTTATTTTTCCTTTAATGTATCTTTTCCCATTTGTTTGTACTGTTACTCTACATCAGACATATTCTATTTCAAGAGTTTCTTGTAACAGTCTAATATTTGACTGGAATACAGCAACTGTTAATGTTGATTTGAATATATGCTCGAAACTATTTGCTCCAGGCATTTTAAAATACATATTCTCTTTTTTTTTGGCATTTCTACATGTGTGCATTATCATTCCAGGCTAGTTGGCAGGACCAGAAAAAGTTATGAGCCATAACCTTAGCTTTTGTAACAGTTTTTTTTTTTTTTTCCTTTTCCTGGAGGAAGAGAGAGGCTTACATTCAAGATATTTACTCTGAGTTGGTGAAATTTTTGAAGCCCAATTTTTATCTAAAAATCTTTGGACAAATGGCCTTCCTAGTGGGTACTTGAGGCTCAAATTAGAAAATAGTTTTCTGAACTCTGGGGTGACCAGCAAATTGTTGCTTGGGAGGATGAAACCTCATAATGAAAAGTCTAGCATTGAAACCTGATAGACCAGTTATAGAGTTCTTGCTTGCCCCACTTTACTTTTTCATTTTAGGAAAGGAAAGATAGTCCTGTTATTTTTCTTCTTCTCTTTGGATTACAAGAATATGACTGTTCAGTTCAGAACTTTGATTCTTCAAGTTGATGTGTAGGGGCCAATGTGAAGCTTTTAAGTTACGTGATAAGTTAGATATCTTTTCCTCCCCTTCCTCTGTAGCTGTCCTCAACCCTATTTGCACACTCTTAAATAATTATGTTGATATAATCTATACAAATATGTATTAGCAAGCTTTAACCCGTTTTTATGTGCTTCTTAGTTTCTATGTAACTGCTACATAGTCTTTCTAGTGAATAAGGGTGCAAGCATATCCAAGGAAATTGGAGTCTTGCATTGCAGTAACATGGATGTAGCTTAAATGCTTCCATTCAGTCACAGAAAAGCTGCACAGTTGCTACTTGGAGCTTCCTGTTGCTGTAGCCATAAAGCTAGTTACACCTGAGCTGACTTTGGTATAACTGATTGAGCTGAGCATATTGTGCTGACTGCTGAATAGACCTTTGTATGTAGCAGTACATAGCCCTTCTGCATCAATTCTTACTTTCTGCCATCTATATGATAATGATTTGTAAGATTTACTTTTCTACATTTTTTGTATCGATGTATTGTATTGTAATTGTATGTATGTATATATGTATGTATACATATGAAATGTATGATTGTATTGGAACTAGAAAGGGGGGAGAGCAGACTTCCAGCATTCACAAGTATACTTTCTTCTGCATGTCTCCTTTCCTTCACTTCATTATCTGTCTTTGTATTTAGCTTGTTCCCTGAGGAAAGAAGTATTTAACTTCACTGCACAGAAACAGTAGCTTGTTTGTAGGGATTAGGAAGGCAAGTTTACAACCCATGTCAGAAACATACCTGAAAAAAATCTTCAAAATGAAATACTAATCAGTACAGATAATAACACAGTGGTTTTGAGAAATGCAGGTGTATGTGTGTATTTTTAATTACAAGTGGCCAAATGTACTTTTAATTTGCATACAAAAATCATAAAGATTTTACAATGGGAACAGTTCTAACTGTAGTCCAATCTATTTTGTGAAAGAATTAAAGTTTAATTCTGAGAAGCACTTGAGGAATTTCTAGAAATTGGTTTACCATGTAGAGTTTTATGAAATAGTTACAGTTATTATGAAATATTATGAATATTATTGTTATTATGAAAAATTACAATTAATAACAATATATTAAGATTTTTCTTATGGAAAGATTTGATACCATATCAAATCATCAAAGCACACATACTCCTGGGATTTTTAGTGGTTTATTAAAATAAGGAGCTATTGGTCACAGGAGGATTATTTAATGTGTATCTTGGTTTTCTGATGTTAGATTTGGTTAGGTTTTCTAATGACAGTGGAAGATAAATCATTAATATGTCTATTGCAAGCAGGAGAAAAAATAAGACAGGAGCAGTGAATAATATAAGAAACATTTCAAGCAGAATTTGAAATAGAAAAGAGGTCATTCTTTGCAATGCTTTCATATACACAAAGCACTAAAAGGTGAAGAAAAACAAACCTTGTCCTAGAAAATTTAGTATTGCAATACAGATTACACCACTTGGGTAAAGTTGTCATACACATGGTTAACTTTATGTGAGTAGACTTATCAAGGAAAACCTAGAATTACTCTCCATACTTAAAACTTAGTGGAATTTGTAAGGCTTCACAAAATTCAGATCTTGAACTTTGTGAATTTACTGTAGATTTGTTCCAACAAAATCTAAATGACTAATTCAAATAAATGACTCAAACAATGTCAGTATTTTCTCACTTTCAATGAGTTTAAAAATATAGATTTTATTTAAAATTATTGTTTTAAAATAAGTCCATAAATTCATAGTGTTCTAACAGAAAGCAGTTGGCAAAAAATAAGTTTTGATTGGGGTACTATTAAATCTGGTAAAATCATAGTAGTTTCTTAAACTGGTGCAAGTAAATGAGAGCTATAGTCTTTCATGCTTTAAAGTTGTTTTTTTTTTTTTTAAATATATGTAACACAGCACTTTGGTACAGAGAGAACTGAATTTTTGCTAGGGAAGGCATGCCATCCAGAGGGACCTGGACAGGCTTGAGAAGTTGGGCCCACATGAAATTCAACAAGGCCAAGTGCAAGGTGCTGCACCTGGTTTGGGGCAATCCCAAACATCAGTACAGACTTGGGGATGAATGGATTGAAAGCAGCCCTGCAGAGGATTTAGGGGTACTGGTGGTTGAAAAATTGGACGTAAGCCGGCAGTGTGTGCTTACAACCCACAAAGCCAATCGTATCCTGGGCTGTAGTAAAAAAATCAAAGCCAGAAGGATGAGGGAGGTAATTCTCCTCTTCTGTGCTATCCTTGAGACCCCACCTGGAGTACTGCATCCAGCTCTGGGGTTGAGAGCCAAAGAGAGATATGGATGTGTTCAAGCAGGTCCAGAGGAGGGCTACAAAAATGATCCGAGGGCTGGAACACCTCTACTACAAAGAAAGGCTGAGAGAACTGTGGTTGTTTAGCCTGGAGAAGAGAAAGCTGCAGGGAGACCTTACTGCAGCCTTTCAATACTTAAAGGGGACTTATAAGAGAAGTGGAGAGAGATTTTTTTTACAAGGGCATGCAGTGATAGGACAAGGGGTCCTATCTAAATCTACCCCAAATGAGGAGAGATTTAGGTTAGATATTAGGAAGAAATTCTTTACTATGAGGGTGGTGAGGCACTGGCACGGGCTGCCCAGAGAAGCTGTGGATGCCCCATCCCTGGATGTGTTCAGGACCAGGTTGGATGGGGCTTTGGGCAGCCTGATCTAGTGGAAGATGTCCCTGCCCATGGCAAGGGGGTTGGACTAGATGATCTTTAAAGATCTGTTCCAACCCAAGCCGTTCTGTGATTCTAACATGTTTTGCCCTTCAGGTTTGTTTGAGTGCCAGTGGAATTGATCATTGCTCCAACAGATAGGCTTTGAAAGTTTGGTATAATAGAAAACGCTCAAGTGTGCAAAAATCTGGTATACACTAGCTTAAGTTGGGCACCCAGAAATAATGGAGATTTTGCAGGATTTTACTTAATTTCTTTGGGGCCTCAGTTTCCCCACATGCAAGTAGACTCAGTAAAGCAAATAATCCAAGTGGAATATTAGTTATGTTCATGAAGCTTTTGGTTGTGCTGTGAAAGTAACATGAAAAGTAAACAATGAAATGAATAAATCTGCATTCAAGACAAGGCTTTGAAAGTATTAATTAAAAAGGTGTATGGCCACATGCTGATTAAAGTAGATAAAGAGAAATATTGCATAACTACTTACTCTCTGAATTGGGCCCAAGGGTCCTATGAGAAAAATAGTATATGATAATTTAATTAAAGTTTGCATCAAAACACATTTGCGCAAGGGAGCTGAATTAATACTGCAGAATTTGCAGTATTCCTAACTTTCCAGTGCTTCACTGGGAAATGTTAACTCTTTTTTAATATAGTGGTTCCTCAGTGTGGCATTACGTACAGATCAGACACTTGGCATATTCACCTCATTGAATTTTTTAGATTGAAGGCATTAATATAATAAATTTAGTACATATCTTGAATCTAAAATGGAATGCCAAAATGGTGATAGCAGTGAAGTTGGAAGCACAGTTTTTTTAGTTTTGGAACATGAAACAAAGAGAGAACTAGAATATATGTTCTGATTGAATCAGCCAGATAAACCTACATACTTACACTGACATTTTACTACTGATATTTTCAAATTTTTATGTTTAAACTCATTTAAGATCATCTGTAAAATATTTAGGCAGCACCTAGTAGGTTTTGTATTTCTTGAGCAGGTTTGGAGTACTCGTTGCTGGTTTTTTGTTTTTGTTTCCCTTTCCCAGGGAAAATGAGTTACTCAAGTCCTGAAGCTGCATAATTACTCATAGTGTGACAAGACAAGGAACAGGAAAATGGCTCTGGTACATAGAGAATTAAAATATAAGTATATAAAGGGATAGATAAATGGAGTAACAATCACTTAGGGAAATGGCCATGTCCAGTATACAGCAGCTTCTAGTACAGGGGTGGGGAAATTCCTCCTTTGCTTCAATTGGTAGTAAAACAATAAGTAGGTGAAACAGTAACGGCTAGAATATTGACTGGAATGTGGTGATTAAAGAAATGTTTCCAGGCTTTAAAGTAAATCTCCACAAGTCATATTCCAATTACAGTGGAACCACATTCATGACAGTATCACAGTGCTTTCCAATTCTACTATATAATGGGCTTAAAATGGCAAAAAAAAAAAAAAAAAAAAAGGGAAAAATAACTTTGATAGCACCTAAAACATGTTATAAATAATGTTATATCCAACTGTTCCTGGAATTAAGATTATAAGCAGATACCTAGAAAGTATAGTATAATACTGGAGTAGTAGGTTACTCAATCTATTAATTACTATAGTGATAATTACAAAAAATTTTGAATAAAAGAAATTAGTGTTACATTATGCAGCATTGCTATGAAGACTTTTGCCTCATGGATCTAGTGATTAACAATTTGTGACCCTCAGAGTTTCAGTAACATTTCTGTAAAGCTTTGAAAGTCACTGTCACTCCTGTACTTGTGTTATTGTGCCCCTCTGTACCTCATAGGCTCTGCAGTGTGCAAATGGACAGCAGAGCCTTAATGATTACTTCTGCCTCAAGGCAGCACAGAGGGTGAGATAAAGGACCTGTGACCATAAAAATAAAAAAGAATCGGTGTCAGGAACCTACATATTTTGGCAGTAGAGCCTAGGTTATATTTTTTGTTTGTTTTCTACTTGAGACTTTAATGTCCTTTTCTGCAGAGGTTCTGCAGTCATTACAATTTCAGCTCCCAGCATTCAAACAGCCCAGTTGTTTGGAGGCTTTTTCCCAGCTGTGATAAATTATTCTCTGTCAGAACCCAAATCTGCCTTTTCAAGTCTGATCTTTTTTGATGAATTTATTCTGTTAACATGAGCTTGAATAGAAGCAATAGATGATAATGAATTAACTTTGAGCATATTAATGACATCTCTAGGAGACTAGAGATGAATTAAGGAATAAATAGTTGAAGAGGTTCAATAACAGTTTGGTGAACACTTAGTCAGCAAATGACTGGTAGCTTTTCATTTAGGGCTTTTTGTATCCTATGGTTAATTAAAAACCACAGAAAGATTTTTAAAGCAACCATTTGGAATACAGACTAAGTATAAACTCCTCCTGCCAACCATACTTGCTGTAGAAAAGACAATTGTCAAATGTATTCCACTGAAGCTTAAGTAACATCAGCTTCAGAAATTCAGGTTTGTACCCTTTTAAAAAGAAGTGTGTGCCAAACATGTTGAGAGCTTTCTATACACGTCTGCCAGAGTAGCACTTACCCTGAACTTAAAATATCCTTTCTGTAGAGCTTATGAAAAAAAAAGAAACATAAATTATGTGCTTTTGTGGATCTGCTCTTATAAACTACAGATAAGGGCAGAATAGGGACTTCCATTTCTAACAAGAATTGTTCTGATATCGTTTTATTTGGTTAACTTTAATATATGCCTGCTACATCTAGGATTTACAAAGTAAACTTAAACTTTGAAACTTCAACTTTTGAAAGTGCTGGATGCTAAGCTTCGGTGACTTCATTAGAGTGGAGCGTTTTTAAAATCTGTTTCTAAGGGATCCTCCATCATACAGAATAGAGAAATGGCTGATAGAATCTCACATACTAGGGAAAGCAGTAAGTTCCTTGACAAATCTGTATCTAGTACTTAACCTCATTTAATAACACATATTAGGTTTTTATTAGCCTACGTATATGTATCAAACAGGAGTAAAAATCACTTTGTTGCAAAGAAAATTATGGTCTACTTCATGTATAAAAGTCCAAATTATTGTTTTATGTTAGGACAACTTGTTATTTAAATAGGGCTGAGTCAAAACTTAACACCTACTCTGAAATTTGGAGCTCCACAAATATCTCTCCAGAATCCTCAATTTAGATACACAGCTTGTGGTGATAAGAAGATGCTTATATAACTAGGTTCACAAAAGCGTTATTTAAAGATAATCAGTTTTATATTTGTATTTTAAGACATTTTTATTTCTAAAATAATGGAATTTACTTTCCTGAAAAGTTGGATACCTAACGTTATACCCCCACACTTTTATACTTTGTGTGCTCAAAATTACTTCTAAAAACAAGCAAACAAAGAAACAAAACCAACAACAACAACAACAAAAAAACCCACTTTGTTTCAAGAGTCAAAATAATTCTTGTGGTTGTTCTGACAGCTATTGAAATGGGCTGAAAAGATTAATGTCAGCAGTTGCTTACTCCCGTTTTCTGGGACGATATTGCTGACCCTAAAATCTTCCAGAATAATCACAGCTATGACTGTTCTCTAACACTGTCTTTTTAAAATTATGCATGCTATGAGAAGTCCTGCTCTTTAAAGAATTGTGTCAAATGTTGATCTGGCCTAAATTATTCCCACCATATGTCAGTTGTCCAGGTGCTGAGAAAATTATCTAATTTAGAAAAGTAAACTACCTACTCGTCACCCTAGTTAAAATTAGAATATTTTTATATTTTAATTGAAAAATGCTTTGGAGAACTGAAAAGAATATTAAAGAAAATCTGAAAGCCACTGTTGGAGGTTGTTCAGAGGAAACTGAATGAGAATTAAAACTCAGCAGTGTATTTTCTGAGATTTTTTTTCAGCAAAGGAAGAAGTTTATAATATGTATTTCTGACCTGCACGCAAAACTCCTTGATGCCAAAAACTTCTTAACAGTTGGAAAAGGCTTACATGAAGTGATATGAGAAACAGTGGAGTTTCTCATACTCAGTGGAGTACAGCGGAGAAACTGGTCACAACTGAATGCCTAAAGAGAGAACTGTGAAAGTGCTGCCTCATCAGAAGCACGCCAAAATTTCTGATGCTAGCAATGCCTAAAAAGTCCCAATTAGGAGGTAATGGACATCACAGCAAGTGCTTTTGTACTCATAAGTAAATGATGGAAACTTTAGTCAGGTATCTCTTTTCTTCTTTCAAATGTCTGTTCTGAATGAGTCTCTGAGCAGAGATTGCTCCAAATCACTCAGAGCCACTCTCACTTCTATGCCTGACGGGAGCACAATGAAGTTTGGATTATGCTGTTTTAAATTATCACCCATTTGAAGTAATTTTCTTTATAAAACAAGATTAAAATGACTGTAATTCAAAACATTTTACCTCAAATTGATGTGAAAATTGTAGTGTTCATATTATTTCCATTTTTCAATTTGACAAAACATTTCACTCTATGTATAAGCTTTTCTGTGTTGTCACTATCTTGAGTGAAAATATGCATTTTACTCTGTGCATTTTACTCCTTCCTGATGTGCCTTATTTCTTAACACTACTTATTTAACTTCCTTAAAGAATGTCTTTATATAGTCTATTGTGGTACCTAGGGAAAACATAAACAGATTTAGGAGGTCTGCTTACCTCCTTTGTACCCCACACAATAGCAGTTTATAACTTCATACTGTTAAATTTGGTCTCTGGTCTTTCTACATGCCTGATGGCTAGAGAAGTGCTGATGATAAACCAAAGCAAAAGAATTTGTAGTTCTAGCCTGAAAGGGTTGGAACTCAGATCATGGTGACTTTTATTTACATGAGACTTCCTTCTTTCATTTGTTTTCAGACTAATACCAGAGCAGAAGTTTCTCTCTCCTTTTTTTTTTTTTTTCCCTTCAGGGTTTCACATCTCTGGAACACAAATCATTTAGGGAAAGAATAGCCTCATCTCTTCCTCAGAAATTTGGTTCATAGGCAGTTACACTAGTAATTCTTTTTTAAAAATCCAGTAAATTCTGAGGTACTTACATAAGTACTCTATGAATAAGGGCATTTGTTTCATCTAATATAGAGTGCTTATTACAGAGTTCTTGTAGTAGTGAAGTTCAGAACAATACTGGAAAGCACTGGAAAGTGAAGCAACTTAGAGAAGTTCATGGCTAAATTAGTGCCAGTGAGAGTTACAACTGTAAAGATCCTGGCCTAAAGAATGGAAAAGTACAAATGTACTTAAAGTCATGCTGTATTCAACTGTAAGTGCAAAATAATGCCAGATCTTATCACTTAAAGTAATAGTAATACATATGTCAGTTGTCAGACACTCAAACTCTGGGAAAGAGCTGTTTTTGTGTGTTAAATCTGCAAAAGATAGTTCATTCCTTACTAGGGGGTATGATTTCATGAGCAGAAAGCTTTAACTAGTACATATGTATAGGACAGATTTAAAGTGATTATGGAAATGTCACTGCAGGACAATACATTATCAGTAGTCCCTCATCTGTTGTATGCTGTCCCCTTATGTTTTCTGATAATTAAAAAGCAGATTGGGATGTCATGGTAAGAATGAGTGCAAAGTGTCCCTTTTATCATTTGCAATAAATATGAAATAGTAGTCTTCTGTATCCTTCAGTGATTGTTCTATTTGTGTTGGTGACAAATGACATCTTTCTCCTTGTAATGTGCCTGCAGGGTTAAATGACTTTATTATTATTAATGAGTCATTGCTCCAGCTGCCCAGAAAGAGAAGGAACAGAAAACATAAGAGATTTAGACCGAAGTAATTACAAATGTAATTATTACCTTTCAAATTTCATTTTTACAGCAATCACAAAGTTATTAATCAAACATGGCCCTCTCACATTTTTGGGGGGTCTCTGTTGAAGGGATGAGTAGCTACATGGTTCCACTGAGGGCAGTTTGTGGCAGATTGACAAAGTGGTAATGATAGAAAACTGCTGTGAAAAATTGGTTAGAAAATGCTGTCTAGCCATCAAGGAACCTGCAGTTCAGAGGGTTTTCCAAGAAGCAAACCCACCTGGGCTTCAGCCATATGGAGGAGAGTGTCCTCTTGGGGAGGACAAAAGCTGCAGGAGGGGAATCCTTTTGTCCTGTGGATATATGAAATGTCAAAGTTTTACTTCTCATCTGTCCTTCTGCAAGGTTGTACATCTTGACTAAGGAGCTTAATAACTACAAGAGATCTGACATGCTACTGGACAGTTTAGGGGAATCAAAAAGTGTGACTTCTTGAGCCTGCAGTAGTTATCCTAATGACTCATAAAAGCTTGAAAATCTAGCAAAAAAAAAAAAAAAAAAAAAAGTGGAGCACAAAGCTTATTCTTCTGTAGTAATGGTAAGGGAGTTGCAAGGAATTTAGGAAATGGCAATGATTGTGCATTGTGTTAGACCATGTTGCAGGTGCAGTTAACTGTAAGCAATGTTGTTTTTCAGAATCATAATCTGAACTTGAAATTTTTTTTGAAATGGAAAATCTAAGGAAAAGCTTTGGCGAAATGAGAAATTTCCTTTCAATAATGTCATCTCTGCATAATGTTAGAATAGAAAAGATTCTCATATTTTAAAAATCTACATGGAAATAAAATGAGAAAATGGAAACTATTAGTTCCCATACTTTGTACCCCAAAATGTCATTTGAGTCAACACTGTCACAAAACAAGTGAACTTGAAACAACATTTTTGATGGAAAACTGCTTTGTCAAAAAAGCTTCAGCCAGCTTTACTTGCTTATTGAACTCAAATAAATAGATTTAATGCTGTTGATCATCCAATCAAATGTAATACCTATCAGCACTCAAATAAATATTATTACTTAAATTTCATTATAGGTACTTACATTTGAACATCATGAAAATTTGTAGAAGTACTCACAAAATAAAGTCAGGGTAATATATTCAGAATAAAACCAGGTTTTTTTTTGTTTTACAATCTAATAACTAAAAATGCATTTTTTTTTTCTTGAAATGCAATTGGCATCACAGCATAAAAGCCACAAAATATTTTTAGAATGTTGTAGGGTTTTTTGTTTGCTGCTTTATTGGCCTTTGACTTTAAATTTCTGTTTGTGTATATCTAATGAAAGCACAATTTCAAAACATCTTTTTATTGTCTACCTCTTGAATCACCCCAGGAGAGATATGCTTACAAGCTTACTTAGCATTAGAGTTTTTATGGTTTCCTTTTGAAAATTAGGATTTCATTAAAGTGTCTGAACCATGAACAATTGCCAACAGTTGTTCAATTACTTAACAGAATTGCTTAGTATTCTATTTTAGTTTATTTTTACCGTAAAGTCAATACTCTTGAAAATAATAGCTTTTTGAACTTTCTGAAAACAGAGCCCCACTTGGTGTGTAGATGCATCAAGAAACTTCGTGAAGTGAATAAAGGGTATAAATACTGAAATGTGAAGCAGATCTTTTATCCAATAGCTATACCTTGAAGCTGCTGTACGTGAGGTATCTCAAACATACCTGAAAAGGAACTTCCGCTTGTCCCTTATTCATCACCCTGCATTCTGCTGCTGATGACTTACTCACCTGATCTCCTTATTAAGTTGCAAGTGTTAGAATTCATTATTAGAGTAGTATGAGAATATACTAATATTTTGATGTTGGTCTGTTATCAAGAATAAGTGCTACTGCCCTTATTCCCCCTGGAAGTTCTGCTCCCTTATCTCTTTGAAGTTCATCTCTTTTCCTATCTCCAAATCTAGATCTTTGTTCTTTAGCCAGAGAACAACAAAAGGTAATTGATTTTTTGATTGCAGTGTCCACAGCCTAAGCTTAAAAAAGGTGTGTTTCTGCTGTTTCCACATCAAATGAGTTTATGTAGATTCAATGATTCTTAGTTCTCTTCATGTATCTTCAAGCTTTTGAGGTATTTAGTGATTTATAATAAAATCACTAAGCTACCTCTCTCTCTTCCACCTCCTCTCACTCTCTCACACTCTGTCACCCTTTAAACCTTAAAAACTGAGCATAGTATGATCTATTCTATATACTTACACTGTGGATATTGTAAGCATCAATTTTCTTATTTTCTAAATATTACATATATATATATTTGAATGTAAGTATGAATGAAAGTGGGATGAAAATGGGAGCAAACTCTTTAACAAGGTTTGAAGAAGAGAGAACAGATGTTATGAATTATTAGCAGAAATGACTGCTAAATGAATTTCTTTTTCAAAGGATTAGCTATAAAAAGCTACATTTTGAGGAGTGCTCATTTTATAGTTTGAGACAAACAACCTTCCTGTACAGACAAAACCTCAAGCTCTTTGTATTATTTTAATGTATTTTTCCTACTTTTAAGGAGAAAGTATAGTAATAGCCATATTTCCTTTATATAATACACTTTCACACTTTGTTTTATCCTTTTAATATGTTCAGTGCCTCTCAAAATACCATTGATACACTCCTAAATCCCTCAGCAAACCCACATGCAAAAGATTCTCCTCAATATTGAATTAAATGAAAGAACATACCATGTTGAACTGAATCTTGATTAAATAAATAAATGAACTTAGGTAAATACACATCTGTTTAATTGGTCATGGCTCCTCATATACATTCCTAATGAGGCATTTGAATAACTATTTGATCACGAAAAGGAGATGTAAATGCTATTTCAGAAGGTCCAGAGTTACCTTGTATTGGCTGTGACTTTTCTGTCAGTTAGTCTTTGTTCTGTTTTAATGTTTGACTAGATCACTTTTTCTAAGGTAACAAATATGCCTGTGTTATGATAATAAGAAAGTATATATACAGCTATTTTTATTCCAGATTTTATCTTCTTGATTGTATTTTGTGTTTTTGAAAATTTTCTAATATCATTTGGTATAGACAGTTAAACAGTAGAAGTAGCTTCTTGGTGTAAGCATCCAAAGGGTGTTAATTCCCAGAGAAGCAACAGGCACAGCAGAGCACAGCTTGTCTAACATTAAGGGGTAACTTCCACTTGGCAGTGTTAAAAGTGACTTTTAACAAGCATTTTTGAAATCTAATCTCTAGAAGTTGATAAGAGATATACTACTCATAGAACTTCTTCCTCTCATATTTCAAGTAATGTTTAAAGATATTTAAGAAATCATAAAACTAGTCTCTCTATATGGATACACATGTATTTGTGGGCAGTAAGGCCTTGGAAACATCATCATACTAGAGAATACTTAGTGGCGTAAGTCTTATACTTAAAGCTTCGGACTCTCTACAAATGCTTGCAGACATACTAGCATTGCTACACCTTCTTTTTTGTCACTGTAAGAGATGGCTTTGATAAGAGACGCTCATCTTCCAGAGAATGAAAAAAGGTTTTCAGTGCTTTCAATACTGCTGAGGGGGCGGGAGTGAGCGAGCCGTAGTACTTAGCTGCTGGCTGGGGTCAGCCCACCACATTAAGGTAAAGACAATACTTAAGAGGCAGTTATTCCAAAATGATAATTGCTGGGTATCTACAACTTTCCATAGACTCTTCTTTCCCTTCCCGCAAACAAGAATTTTATCTTTAGAGGCTTAAAATGAAGTTTTACACATCAAGAGGAAGAGAAAATTTGCTGTTACAAATGTCCTACAGTGTTGTGGTTTAGCCCTGGCAGGCAGCTCAGTGCCACACAGCTGCTCACTCACTCTCCCCAGGTGGGATGGGGAGAGAATCAGAAAGGTAGAAGTACAAGAACTCATGGGTTGAGATAAAGACAGTTTACTAGGTAAAGCAAAAGCCGCGCACGCAAGCAGAGCAAAACAAGGAATTCATTTGCTACTTCCCATGGGCAGGCAGGTGTTCAGCCACTTCCAGGAAAGCTGGGCTCATCATGTGTAATGGTTTATTGGGAAGACAAACGCCATCACTCTGAACATCCCCCCCTTCCTTCTTCTTTCCTCCAGCTTTTATTGCTGAGCATGACGCCCTATGGTATGGAATCTCTCTTTGGTCAGTCTGGGCCAGCTGTCCTGGCTGTGTCCCCTCCCAGCTCCTTGTGCACCACCAGCCTCCTCGCTGGCAGGGCAGTAAAGAGAAGCAAAAAGGTCCTTGGCTCTATGTAAACACTGCTATACAACAACTAAAAACACCACCGCTATTTTCATCAAAAATCCAAAACACAGCATTGTGTGAGCCTCAATGAAGAAAATTAACTCTGTCCCAGCCAAAACTATGACATACAGAAAACTCATTTGAAAATGTTTCCTCTCCCAGAGGCCAGCTGAAAAATCACAGCTGAAGCACTTTTCATATTTTTGTAGGATGTTGGGTTTATTGCAGAAACTTTACATCAGTAGAAAAGTTTAATGTGTACCACTGAAGATGCACAGTCTTCTCAGATATGACAGAAGAGATGTAGATTTCACTCTTTACTGTATCTCCAGGTTGAAGGTTATTGCTAGAGGATAAACCATTTTTCACTATGTAGTTTCACCTTGTTTAATTGATTTGAATTTAAATTTATATTCTGTGTTAAATAATGAACTTTGCATTAATAATTAAGAAGCTTCAGCAGAAATGTGAAACAGTTGATTAAATATTAAATAAAGCACATTGTATTACCCAGTGTTGTAATCAATATACTAGATTTTAGGCTATTCATTTTAGATGTTCATTATACTTTACAAGTTATGGTTAAAATTCTCATTGGTAACTCAATATACACTTCATAGGCTAAGAAACATATGTCCTTTGCAAAGTAGCGTATTTGTTTTGCCATAAACAAAACACACACATTAAAGATCAATACCTTGGGGATGTTGAAGCAATAAAGGTCAAAGCCATGTATTCTGCAACACTGTCACATGTGTGTTCGTTAGCATTGAACACAAGATGTTGCAGGCATTTTTTTGATGGAATATCTTTCTGTGGAAAACAGCAATTATTGAAACTAAACTTTTTAAGGGAACATTGCTTTTAGACAATTTCTTGGTTTTGATTAATACAAGATTGAAATTCCAGTTAGAATAACAATGAGATGACTTAATGAAAGATTAATTTTTTTTTTTATAAGGCTATTATTTGTGAAGGAAAAATTCACTTCACAAGTGTAGTTAATCATACAGGAACTATCATACGTTCTCTCTTTAGCCCTAATTCATCCTCCATTTCCTGTCTTCTTCCTCACCAACTTTCCCCAGCCATCTTTGATAATGTTTGCTTGATTAGTTGAAGCCAGGTGCAAAATACCCACACTTTGTTCTATTGGGATTTTATAATAAAATGCCTCACTCAGGGCAGTTTTTAGGATTAAATTCAAATTAAAAACATGGATGTTAGGATATAAACTGTGGCCACTGGAATGGCAGCAAAGCCTATTCTAGCAAGATACCCAGTATAGCATGGCCAGCTGGGGTGGCGCACAAAAAAATGTGTGATTTCCTGCATGCCTGTTGATTCCACATTCAGAACATCTGGAGGATCAACCTTCTTCAGAGTACGATTTCTCATGGGATCTGGTAGAGGCAAGCTCTGTACACAAGGCTGAAGACTAAAGGAAGTGGTGTGTCCTACTTATTCTTTGAATTAAAGGGTTCAAAGGCTAGAACTTCAGTGATTTATTTAGGTTTTTAAGTTATTGAGATATATACAGGAAATAAAATATTCATAGGACTCTTCTCCCAAAGGGATTCTCTTATAAAAGCAAAAAAGTATATTATAGCAGCAATTATTTAGGGTTTCTACATTCAGGCTTTTTCCTCCTGACCTTATTAAAGTAGCCCAGTTTATACTAACAAACTTCCTATTTTTTGTTAATGTCATTTCTGTTCTCTTAACATAGCAGAGACTGCTAAATGATGTTGCCCAAGTGGCTGCTTTTGGTCACCAGGGTACTTCTGGACTATAATTTCCATATATTATGCTTGAATTCCTGCTTAGATTGAGCACCACGTTTAGTATGTCCACATGGGCAAAAAAATGGG
>VXAL01003748.1:111877-140786 GCA_013399475.1 Chauna torquata
GGGATCCAACTGTGCTTAGGCATGTGCACCTGTACCATTGAGAAACCAAATGAAAACATTATTTAATGTTTCCCTTTGTGCAGGAGAAACATCAACAGCAAAAAGATGCTGCAAGGAGCACTGCCATAATGCAGGAAAAATTGATAAATAGTCTCGTCTCTTCATGAAAAAAGAAAAATCCTATGAACTGGGAAGAGGTGTCTTATTTTTTGAGTTTACCTGTTTGCTAGGTGCTTATATTTGAATAACCTGTGACTGCAACAAGCCAAGAAAACAATTATGTCAATGAAATTGACTGCCCTCAGCATCAGTTTAACAGCTGATCACCTGAGGGAAGGCCATAGGCAGGGAAATAGCACTGCAATGTGAAGGTCATACTGGACTGATCTTGGTGATATCCCTGGGTCTCTTGCTTGGAAATCTCTTGCAGTGCCATCATCCACATTGTACAGTCATACAACCTGGCAGTACCATTTTTAAAAGGGAAAGTGCTAAAATATTTTTTCCCAGTAGATTGTTTAAGTATTCAGCAGATCCTCTATGTGCATTTCATACTCCATTTCTCACTTAAGTTTCACAAGTTTACTCCAAGCTGCACCATTGGTTTGGCGATTTATTGCTCATTTTTAATTCATTACTTGCTGGACTGCGTCAATACTGCATGCTCTCTGCATTTTCAAGACTGAGTTGCCAAAAGCATATAACTTACTAGCAGCTGCCTTAGACATCACAGCTACCTAACATGCTAAAAAGGTGGCACCAGAATTAGGACTTGTTTGGCGACTTTCTGCTTTCTAGAAAGGCCCTCAAGTCAGGAAATTTCCAGAAACACCTATTCTAAAAGGTCATGGTTGGCTGTAGTTTGAAGCAACTTAATTAAAGTAACACCAGCTTTAGTAACGCCATTGGTAGAAATTTAAGAGGAACTTGTAAAGCCAGAAAGTTTGAGGTATGTGCAATGGTGATTTCAGGCTGTGATGGAAAAGCATTGTTAGTAGTATTCTTCAAGGCAGATAACCTGAGATGTACGTTAACATCAGAAACATGCACCGGTAATAACAGCATGGATGTTGGTATGCATTAAATGATTACTAGAGTTGTTTGCCTTTTTCCATTGCGTATGAATAAGCACAGTAGTGTAAATAGGTACAGTGTTTTTCATTTATTTAATATTTCTATATCATTTCTTCTATGTTTTCCCCTCAACTTTAGTCTTTATATCATAAACCTTTTTAACTACTGGAACTCACTTCCCTTATTGTGAATTATTCACCTCTTTTTCTCAAATTTTCTCCAAAATTTCTCTCCTTACTACTTAGTTACCTACTTATATAGTTGCCTTCACAGACCAGATGTGACATGCATACCTGTAATAATAATAATGTTTGTAATAACAATTACAAATACAAATGCAAGCAAGCTCTGCTTGTGACTGCAGTGCAGAAAATTCATTTTCAGAGTAGGAAAACTGTTCTTTACAGCTACATTACCGTTCTTAAGTGTAGGCACACAATAAAGTTACATACTCATATTGTATTTCACAGAGACTTTATAAACTTATTTGACATTTTCTTAAATGGAGTTTATAGCAGTTGCAGTAGCTAAAGGGCTTACAAATTTTTATTTATTTTGTAGAGGAATGTTCCTATTTTTGCTCAGTTTAACACCAATTTAAAAAGCCAAAGCTGTGACTATTGATTCTATAATTGATAGTTTGCATAAAGGGTTTAAAATGTAGTGATCAATTGAGTGCTGACTCTCTAGAGAAGCATTAGCTGTTCAGCATGAGTCTAAGAAGTTTGACATAAGTAGATTGTTGCTATACTGCCCAATGAAAAAGCTGGATTAATCAAGGTTGTTTTACCCTTGTTTAAAAAACAAAACAACAGATTTTTATTACAGTAGATGGTGTAGTCATTTGCTAAAATTCCTTTATAGTCCAGAAAATCGTTAATTTATGGTAGTACTGTTACTATGGAAAATTTATAAGTATTGAAGCAAATATAAAGAAGCTGATTTGAGCAAACCAGTAAGTATTGTATCACACACTTATATCCTTAAACAGCATAGTTAAGAAAAACCGGAGCATAAGAAACAGACTAATATCTCTGGATGCTACATCAGCTTGTTCCTTTCTGGTCTTTCCATACAACCTCAACAACTTCAGCAACAAAAAAGATTTTAGCAAAAATGAAAACACATTTGCCTCTCAGTTTCTGTTTAAGAGACCTTGTATTCTAGAGTAACTTACGTGTGACGCTAGAAATGAACCTAGCAAATGTAGTTGAGCCTTCCTAATATTCCTAAGCAGTTGGACTCAGTGGTCTTTGTAGGTCCCTTCCAACTGAACTATTGTGTCAGTTAACAAGTGAAATTAAGAAAACAGTTATGCTACTGAACATTCAAGGAAGGCAAGTAAAATGGAAATTGTTGGCAAAGGACATCCTGATTTCTAAAGTTATCATGAAGTTTTAGGACTTTGATTCAATAAGGGAATGAAATTAAACACTAAAATATATATTAACTTGTTAACTTTTATGGTCATCTTTTTATACTGTCAGATGCTCCCCTTTGGGCTCTCTATCTAAAAAATTCTATCCTTACAGAGAAATAAAAAATATTCTTTTATTTTTAACCTTGTCCTTTTCACATCTTCGTATTTTAGGCTAGGATGAAAGTTTCGTAAAAATTAAGCACACATGTAGATTATACTCACAAAGGATAGCAACATTTTAATTAAAGGCAGTTAACTAGCTTAGCTACATACATAGCTTCATGCCTGTTGTAGGAGATTGTGCAGGCAGACAGCAACAGAGGGTCAATACGGGATTAGACAAACTCATGGGTAACAGATAGATAACCAGAAGCTAACAGGAATGCACAGGGGTACAGCTTCTAACACCCCTAACACAAAAAGTATGACTGCTGGAGGACTGTGAGGGTCCTGGACAGCAAAAGATGACTTAGTTCAGTTGACCTTTAAGCAGCATGTTCAGCTGTCCCTATCAGAGGCTGAACAGAGATCTGGACACGCTTCTGGTGTCACTGAGTAGGACACTTCCCATGTGCTTGTGCAGTCTGTCAGGGATGCATGGACAATTAACAAAGCTCACAGCTCATTGGCACTAATCACATCTCCCAGGAGCCACTTTAATATGTCTGTATGTATGGCCTATCTTCAGAAAAGTTTCTGCATAAAGCAAATGTTTTTTAAAACTTTTCCCCTTCATTGAATGCAAGCTTTAAAGGCTTCAGACTTTGCAGCTGAGATTTACTTTTCATTTGCCCTAAGTAATATTACTAGTCGTCCTAGTAATTTTATTTGGCCTTTGCCCATTGCAATTTTCATACAATTTTTAAGAATCCAGAGATATTCCATGTACTGCTTCATAAAAAATACTCAAAGCTGTTCTCCAAACACATACTCATCACAGTGAAAGCATGGAATGCTGTTGCCTCTCTGTCATGTATTGTACAGAAGTCAGTGCTGTTATTCTCTGGTATTGCATCATTTGTTCAACACAGGTTACCCACCCCTTTGCATTATCAAGATTGTATTTTTCCTCCCTCAGAAATAGCAGTTAGACTATTTTCAAAATGACAGCTTAAGTGGCTCCATGGTTCCTTAATCTCTATTCAGAAGTCTTGTCTCCCTGCATATTGTTATTGCTTTCTTTAAAAAGCACCTTGTGAGAAAGGTAATACATTATTAATGCTATATGTCATAAAATAAAATAAATACTCACTTTTTGAAGAACCTGATCCACTAATCAGGAGTAAATGAATGCATCTGAATTATTCAAAGAACCTCAAAGAGTGCAACTTGTTCTCAAATTGAATATTGTGAATAGAATATTTGCAATGTAACAAAAAGAATCTCTAGCAATATTAACTACTCAGTTTTCATAATAGGAAATGGGATTTTTATATTTATTTTTAATCAGTGTAAATATTTTACCTCCTTGCAAGGGCAAAAACGTGCAGGCTAGGTTTCTGCACTTTGTTACCTCTACCATCATAGAATAGTCTTCTAAGTAAATGTTTCTGTTAATAAGAACAAAGTTGTTAGGGCAGATGCCCCATGCTTCAAATGAAGCAGGCAAAACTATTCCTGTGCAACGGAATTACGTCTCGGTTAATGGTGAGCTGCAGTTTGGTGGTTGTTAATCAGCTGTGCAAAGAACATGTGAAAAATGCTACCATTTGTTGTCAGACAGTGAGCATTGCTGATTTGATGGCATTATGAACCGCTTAGTGACATCATCAACAGCAAGACAGGAATGAGGAGATCTTAGGCATTTAATGAAAAATAGCTCCTGCAGCCATCAATGAATTTTTTTCAAGGGAGAAATAGGGCAAAGGGGAAGAAGAAGTGTTCAAGAATATGTACATATCATCTCTCAACATCTGATAAGTAATATCATGGTGCTTCAGACATACTCATAGTGACTCACTTCCTATCATTGGGGCTGATAAGCCAAAGAGTTGCTACAATACTTTTGAACAGCCTTTATGAAATTAGAATTTTGATTATGTAAGCCTGAAAGCCAGTGTTGAAGGAGCATATTTTAGACATCCAAATATGAGTTTTAACTGTGCACCGCAATATAAATCATATAAAAATTTTTTAACTAAACCAACAATCTGGAAGTTGTATACTTCGAAAAAGGCTTTGAAATTGCACCTTCCAGTTGCGAGTGTGAGATTTGGCAGACATACCTAAACCCATGATCCTATTCCAAGAGATATCAAATTTATGCTCAGATCTGCTAGCAAGTTTGAGATCCAATTCTTATTGAAATCAGTGGATTGTTTCCTCTGAATTCAGTGGCCATATGTTCAAACTAAATGTGCTTTGTATTTTGTGACAATAAGAGTAGACAGCAAGAGAATTTTTTTATCATCTCAGATAGTGTTTTCCCTAGACAAAAGCTGGAGCTGTGGGATTTACAAACCCCTTTTGTTTAGTCCTGAAGGAACAAAGTATCTCCAAGCACCTACATTTCCATTAGCTTTATGTGCTGTGTCTCTGGAATAAAGATATTTTATCTGCTTGCATTACAAAAACATTGAAAAATCTGCAATATCTTGAAGAAAAACATGTTCTGCGTGTAGTATATGCAAATTCTCTTCAGAACCTAATACTGATCTGGAAACATGAAATGAGGTACATATTGAAGTCTTTCTATACTACTTAACTGTAATGTAAGAAACAGTTTGAGAATGCTTAAATGCATATATAAGTAGATTTTATTAAAAATATTTTCAGTTAGTGGTAGGTAAGTGATACTGTATATATCGATATCTATACACACACAAAAGTACTTTTTCATTACAGTGTGAGCAGGTCAAAGCAAAGCCAAAGAGAACATATTTGTCATACCTTCTATTCAATCTAATCTGTTTTTCCATCTATGTGTATTCATCATAAATCTAGCAAAATATGCTGAAATGCACTGGAAAGACAACCTCAGTAAAGTCAGTAGATTTATATGTTAGCAAAACTAGATTTTAAGAGCAGCATTGCTTTCTATTTCAAACCTATAATAGAACTTCTACTGCAGTTTGAGAGAGTTATCTGGCAAAACATTTCCTTGTTTCAAATATGGCAGGCAGATGAATGATTAAGTTGGCAGAATGCTACAGATAAATGTTAGGCGCATTCTTTATCTGTTTTTTTTTTTTTCTTTTTAAATATATCTTAGAACAAAATATAGATTGTTCCATTTAAATCTTGAGTCCTTGTCCATGTGCTTTTGCTGGGGGCTGGAAATTCCAGGAGCTGAGGCTTCAGAACCAAAACCCAGTGAAGTACACCAAAAGATTTTCATCAGCTCTTGTTGGACTTTGAATCCATATACTAAATGATTAAGGCTTCTTTTATAGAAGTGAAAAATATATCATTTTTTCTTAATTATTATTTTAGTGAGACCTGCTATATCTCTGTCAAAAATATTTTACTTAGCATTAGTAAAAGCTGTTTAAAATCAATATTTACATTGAAGTTTAGCTCTCTTTCTTCCTTCCTTCAGTACGTTGCATATGCTGTTTGCCGTGCTGTCAGTACCTTGTACATCACCTTTTTCTTTTCAGATTGTTATGCTGAACATAAAATAAACAATTTCTTTATTTGCAGTGTATTTTTATACAGGAACACATCTACACAAATAATTACAAGTATAGTAAGTCTTTTAAAGTGTTATGCTATCTTGTTATGTAATGATTTTGAGATCATTATTTAGCAAATGTTAATCCAATCTCTGGTATAGACTGAACTTGGGAGCTATACAGAAGCAGCTTTGCCTGGATGAAGGAATGGCTGCCTGGCAGAGGACCACTATCCAGGATGAGTTTGGTGTATCCTGATTATGTAAAAGTTTGGGAGGGATCAGAAACCTAATAGAAGTCATTTGTAAAAACTGATTTCTTTTTAAGTATAATATAGAAAACACAAAGCATTGACAATGTGTAGGAAAAATATCTCAGTTTCCTGTCTTATCAGTCAGTCATAAAGTATAATTGACCCAGCTGCACAACATGGCGTGAATCATTAGGATGATATTATCTTACCTTCACTCATTTCTGTTATATCTCACAGATCTGATAGGGGCAGCTATTTTTAATACTGAAAGCTCTCATATGCCAGGGCCCACATGAACTAATGCTGCCCTCTATCTTATTCAACATCTGTCAGATCAACAGCAGGTAGCATGAGATGTTCCAGACTCAAATGCCAGTGACACCTGATGATACAGCTTATCTATCAGGAATAAAGACACCACCGTCCAGGTCCTAGAGTGACTGGAGTGTCTGCACAGATGAGAAGCAGTTGTCTCAGGACTTTCAGAAAAGCTAATATTTGAACCTTTTCTCAGAAACAGATGTAGCTGCAGCACAAGTTTGTCTAGCTAAGTCTGGATCTCTTCAAGGCCAGCATTTACCCTGCAGTCACAGGTTCATTCGGTCCTGTCACTCAGTAATGACATGTTTAAGTGGCAATAAGATCACGGGTAAAGTGATTAGAAAATTATGAGGGGTCTCTGACGGGTGAAGAGGAATTAATTGCTCATCAAAGAATTAGAACAAAACTAGCAAGAGCTCAAAGCACACAAAAGGAGGTGCCTCTTCATGTGCTTGCGGTTCACATCTGGCATTCCCAGTCACATGATACTGTCACTGCTTAGCGCTTAATCAATTCAAGAGACACAATAAATTACTAGAAGGGAAATTCTCTATGTTATTAAATGTCATTCCTGAGTAACAACATCAGCTCAGGAAAGGCTGAAGCTACAAATGGTGGACTCCTGAGAGAGTATCAGGAGAAAGCACTGTACTTGCTTTAGTCTTGCTTAGGTATACATCCACTGAGCTAGTCAGACATTTGGTTTGAACCCACGACAAGCTCTCTCATATTTCTTATTCGTAGCAACCCAGTTTGGTTATTGGTATAGATTGCCAACTAACATGACATCGCTTATTCTGTGCATGCTCACTGGTATAAATCAGAGAATGGTGTAAGATGGAAAAGACCTTAGGAGGCCATCTGCTCCACTCCACCGTGCCAAGCAGGGCTAAGTTCAGGACAGGTTGCTTGGGGCTTGTCTCTCTGGGCCCTTGCTCCCACCCTCCCTGTGAAATATTTTTCACTCATATCTAATTAGAACGTGCCTGTTTACTTGTTTGCTTTTTGTTCTGGGTTTCTACTGGACTTTGTTTTTCTGGACTGCTGCTTTCAGTTGCTTTTGGAAGCTTCTAGGAGATTCTGGAGACCATGGTTCTATCGGCTGTTATTGGTTGTCAGCTGACTCCTGTTTGGCTGGTTCTGGAGTAAAAGGCATCTGCAGGGTCGGTCTTTGGCTGTTGGGTGCTTTTGTCTTGTTGCATTGATGGGTACATGTGGTGGGACACATCCCTAGCTGGTAAGAGGCAGCTTACTCTCCAAGCAACTGGTGGGGCTGTGTACGCTTGGTTGGGGTCTGGAAAGTGCCCCAGAAGGGCTGCTGCAGTGCTGGTGTGATGCTGAAGGGCTCAATTCCCAATATGGCTGAGGTCTTGCTGTCTATTGTGGCAGCGAGGGCCCAAGGCCTCCCCCAGGACACTTGAACTGATCTTACTTGAGCAGAGTTGCATGTTATGTCCAAGCATGTGAGTGTGAATATGCATCTTTCAGATATGGTTTACTTAAAGTAACATACTAGATAGGAAACTTTGAAACAAACAAACAAACAAAAAAACCCCTCTATTCTAATTCGTTTTTATGATTTGGACTTCCTTTTTGTTCCTTATGAACAGGGCTATGCTATGTTACTATTATAGAGCCTTGCTAAGGATTCAAGCCTATACAAAGAGAAAAAGCATCCTGACATTTAATACTGGCTATGGACTATTCTTTGGCTGTCATGGCCTTTTTTCTGTCTTCAGGAAAGTCAGAGAAATTAATAGTCATTTTCTACATGAAGTTTGTATATCTCACTTAGCATTTCCTTATTTCTTTCTGCATGTTTTTACCAGTCATGATTCCCTGTATTGAAGACAAAAGCTTGAAGTTGCTTGCAAGAATTTCTGAATGATATTCCTGGCACAAAATAAAAAAATACTTTATTGAAATTCTGAGTTTACCTGCGTCATCTTTCTAATTTAAATATTTTTCTTCAAAGTCAGGATTCAGAGTTCAGATTGGAAATAGAAGAGATTAGTAAAATGGGGTTATTTCAGTATTAGAGGGCAGGAAAGAGTGAAAGAATCATTTCTAAAAGTACTAGTAACATCACCCAAAATAAGTTTTTCTTTTGTTAAAGTCTTCAGTTTTTGTTTGACAACAAAAAATAGAATGTTTTGTTCACATCTATAGACTAGAGAGAGGGAGGTAAGCCAACCAGTACAACAGGAAGTTAGAAGTATGCTATGGGTACATCTATACTAGGAGTTAAAATCTTACTGTATATAGGTTGCCGTGGCTTCTTTTTCAGGCTTCCAAAAACTTTTTTTCTTAATAGCTACAGGTTTTCTGCCCTCTTTTAGTTTTTATTATTTAAAATATAAACTATCTTTGTATACTTATGTGTCTGTACCTTTTGAAAAAAGCCAAAGTTCTCTCTTCCCGTAGTCCTGTTGCGACTGCAGTGCTTAGCTTGCATTGCTATACCTATTTGAGCTTCTGGAAAAGTAAACAAAAGTGTGGGAAAAATAGAAAATACCATTCTGGTGCCCTCTCTGAGTTATCTTCTGGGGAAGAAAAAGTGTCAAGAACAGTATGATTGGGGTTGTATGTCACTGCAATTCTGCATTATTTCTGATAAAGCAGACCACATGGTAAATAGACAATATGTAATCTAGGAGTAGAGCTTTTTATAAATTGTACGTCTTCCTCCTATGAGCTTCCTCAACACAATGGTTGAGCTGTGCAATATAAAATCTCAAAATCACACAAGAAAGGTCTTTTGCTAACAAACTCAGTGGAGGAGCTGTGGAAAGACAAAGCATAGCCTCAGATCTGTATAGGTCTTCTGGCATGTTATACTTTCCCCAATATGAATTTCATACAATATACAACACTGTCTGAGGAAAGATCCTAAAATAGCGTAAATAGTCTCACAGAAGTAACTACCCACTCACCATGCAAGTGTTGCTAAAGACATAAACGACAGTTTTATGGATATGCTAACATTTTTTTCCAGCCTTTCTGCAGACATTGTTACCATAAGGACTGTCCATTATAATGTGTTGTTTTTTTTTTTTTTTCCATTAGTCATTGCTATCAGGCCCTATAATATACAGAAACTCTCTCTTCTTCACCCTGTTCTAGTTCCCAGAATATCTCTGTATGTAATAGAAAACAGAATAGAGATACCTCTTGTAAAAGGATAATGAATTTTATGATATGGCTATTACACAAAAAGGGGATGTCCATGTCTCTGGTAACATGGGATGTCTGTTCCATTCGTTACTACACCTTCTTGCATTGGTATCAGGTCTAAGGCTCTATTTTGGATTCCAGTTACATATCAGACCCAAAGACAGGATCAATATGTAGGGATAGGTGCCCTCAAGCATGTGCCCTGCCAGCCCAATTCCCAGCTTTCCGGTAAATAGATAATGAAGATGCAGTAGATTTCCCTCCAGTAGCAACCAGAAGGTGGTGTACAGTGAACACAGAAGTCTCAGTCTGAGAAGCTGTCAGGATGTCCCTGGAGACTGAAAGTGTTCCTGGGTCCCCCTTTAAGAACATCTCCCAGAGTAGCTGTAAATGGATACCTGGAGAAAAGAAAGACAAGGCACCTCTAATAGCTGAGTTTGGCACCTAATACTTTCCCTGGTTTCAACTGTTTTTGCTTGGGTACTTACATAACCAGATGTGGTTTCTATGTAGCTAGTAATGCGTAATTAATACAGAATTTCTCTTCTGTGGTCTCATCCAGACTCTTACTGAACACATGTAAACTTCTGGCATCAATGATGATCTTCGGCAAGGAGTTCCATATCCTAATGTCATACTGTGTTAATGTTGGACTGGTGCAGGTTGGAACCTGTATCCTGGTTATTTACTTGATGCCATCTAGTTCTTATACAAAGAATTTGATGAACTAATTGATACAAAGCGACCTCAATGTCACTCACAGTTACAGACTTGTATTGTATCCCCTCTCAGTCATGTCCTTACCAGGCTGGAGTCTTCATTTATTTGATCATTCTTCATGAGGAAGACTTTTCATAGCATTAATAATGCTTACTGCCCTCCTCTGAACCTTTTCAAGGTCTATTATACTCTTCAAGGTGAGAGGACCAGAATTGTACACAATATGCAAGTTATCAATGAATCATGAATTACCTTGGTTGCTTGTGTTGCTTTCTCTTGTTTTCTTACACAATGGTTAACATTTGCCTTGTCTTTTGGACTGCTGCCAAGCTGATATTTTCATGGAACTATGTATACTAGCCCCCACTGTCTTGGTTCTGAATGCTAATAATCACCTCTGAGCCTGTTGTTTATATATAAAATTAGGATTGCTCTGCTCGCTGAACATGCATCACTTCCTGTTTTTCTTCTTGAGTTTTGTCTGCTTTTAGCACCCAGCTGCTCCAACTTAAAGTCCTTCTGCAGTTCATTGCAGCTGCTCTTTGTCCTTACTGCTTCAAATGACCTTGTATTGTTGAACTTCTATCAACTAAGTGCTCTTTCCCTTTACTATCTTGGGGATGTTCAATAGTCAAAGTACAAATTCCTGTAGAATGCCATTAGTGACCTCCCTTCTTCTAAGGGCAGATCATTTACTCCTACATTTTTTTTCCTATCTTTTAACCAATCATTTATCCATGACATTCCCTCTTATGCCATGGCTTCTTAGTTTCTTTCAAAGCCTTGATGGAGAAATTTGTTGAAAGCCTCTTAGAAATACATGTAGACTTTTATCAGCTGGATCACTTTAACGGCATAGCATGAGCTTGTTGGAGAATTCCTTTAGGTTTATGAGGGGCAATTTTGTTTAACAGAAGGCATGTTGACACTCTCAAAGTACATTATTTTTATCCAGATAGCCATTATTTTTTTTCTTTACAGTTTCTACAGATGTCAGACTTCCAGACACTACTTCTCATGTCTCTCCTGTCATCCTTCTAAAATTTGGCAAGATATTCTACCCCCACCCCAATGCTCAAATGCCAAGGTGATTTTAAGTGGAAGATTATTCACTGCAGTAATTTGGCTCTTTCTCTTCCCTTAGAAGTCTTGGATGAATACCATTTAGTCCTTGTGATTTGATACTGTTCATAATGTCAAAACATCCAGGAAACAGTTCTGTAGTCACTTCAGTTTCAGACAGATTCTTTGAGCCCTTCACAGAGAAGGATTCTGATGTGAGAATCTCCTCTCTTTCTGCCACAGGGACCATACGCAAAGAATGTTGTTTCTCAGAAACAGAGTTATCTTCTTTGAATGCTTCTCTTGGAGTATGTGTATTGACCGTATAGACTTTGTGAAAAGATTTCTGCTGTTGATGTATATGGAAAAAAGCTTTGATTCCTTTTGCTTGTTATTTCTTGAATTCTTATTCGGTTGATAGAGTATGCTTAATATACCAAAATTTATCATCACTTCTATTTTCTTAATTTCTAAAGGGATGCCTTATTGCATCCAATATGCTGTAGGGAGTGCTATAACATTTTTAAGATCTCTAAGAAAATGGAAATATGTTTGAATATAGTAACAATTTCCACTTTGGTATTTAATTTGATTCCCCTTAAAGGTCATTTTTTTCAAAATTCCTTTTTTTTTTTTTTTTACAACAGTCTGTATAATATAATGGCAGGCACATAAATGTATACGTACATTGCTGAATAGGGAAAGATTAAATTAGATACTTAAATATTTTGCTGAATAGAGGCTTAGTAACTCTTAGCTTCCTAATACTCAAAGTGATAGTTAATATATCAACTATGAAGAATAAAATTTGCCCCAAACACCTTGAAGATTCTCCTTAAAGCCAGTTAAAGATATCAAAGCTCAATTTAGCAGCTTTCATTGCTTTTTTGTTTCCTCCTTTAACTAATACTTAAATAGAATTAGGTATATTTTCTTTTTCATTACAACATAGCGTACATTACAACATAAAATTATCCTGAAACCTGTTTTCCTTCCATTTCTAGTGCGTTTTTAGACTTACGAATCAAGGGATTTGAAGTGGTTATCATGTTCTTCTATTCATCAATGTTCATTAATTGTAACACCACTGTTCAAATAGAGATTTATCAGATAAACTGAAATGCTCTCACTTCCTTCTTGGTTGACTAGTTTTAGATTTGCAGTATCTTGTCTAGACCTCAGGTCTTTCTTTTCAATTAGTTTCCCTAGGGTTCTGAAGTTTTATCAGATAGTGGAATAGTAAACTGTTGCTCAGACTTCAAGCCCTAATGCTTCTGATTAAAGCCACAAAAGATTTGCTTTCCTGTTACAAATTTCAATTGAAGCAAACTTCCTGATTCGGTGTTTTCTTCATAAAGAGATTCTTCTTTGCATAAAGAAAAAACAAAGCCCTATATTTATTTAGCTTGCCTTCTTCAGAAATTAAATGAACTTGGAATAAAAGCTGTTTACGTCACAGCTATCTTCTTGGTTTACTACCTTCCACAATTTACCAAGGCTTCCTAACAATATATTCCACATCCCTACTCAGATTATCTCCATGATAGCTCTTCAGAAATGCAGCATTCAGTTACATTGGTTAACAGTAAGCTCTGCATGTTAAACATCCGTACCTAGATAGAAATAATAGTTATGTGCTTACAGCCTTGATGTGAGGCAGGCTAGCTACACAAGTTTGGACAAATGTAGTTAGAAACGCTGTCTTGACAACACAAGATGCCCTCTTTATACACAAGAGGTGTATCCCTAAGGCAGGTATGCGTGTATGAATGATGGAAACATATGTATGACCTTTGATTCCACAGTATTGAAGTAACAGTCAATGCAATATGCTGGTATAAGCACTGAGAAAATGATTTTAGCATCATCCTAAAGAGCTGAAATTCTATTCTGCTTTGTAGAAACTTGTTACACTGTTAACTTAATCCTCTCAAGGACAAATGTATTTAAAAAGGGACTTGTGTCACATGTATATGCAAGTCTGGGACTATGGCTTGGGTTAGTTTTATAATAAAAGAAAAAAGCTTTGGCGGTGTCTGGTTATTGTTGGTTGATTTGAACCCTAGAGAGGCTAGAAAGAAGCCTGCTGTTGTCAAGACCAGTAGCTGATATCAAAAGTAAATATAGTGATGGCTAATGCTTTTTGATGCTGGAGATATCTTTGGAATTATTATGAAGTCATGAAGGCTACAGTGACAATGTGTTACTGAATCTTCCAGATCAACAGCAGATTTGAATCTTTGAGATCAACAGCAGATTGAGTGAAGGAAGTATTAGCGTACATGTCTGGTTTCAATACATGTGTATTACATATGAGAACAGCTGAGGATTAAGGCAGGGTTTAGAAAGAGAGGATCTGAAGTAAGATTACAGGTGGACTAAGTAATGTTATATCTCTACAGAGTGAGTGATTAGTTTTGGTGTAAAGCACTTGGTTATGTTTGGGCTTGGAAAAAGGTTGTACGTTCAGTTTAATGCTGAGGTGCTAAAGTTTAGAGTGAGGGCTGGAGATGGCAAAAACTTGCTTGATGGATGTACAGCCTATACAATCAGGTGAAGGATTTGGTTGGATGTATTTATTTTTTAATTTTAGCAACAGTGTAAATGCCTCTTCCATTAAGAAGTAGACAAGTTTAATAGACAAATCTTCCAGGTCCCAGAGGACCAAGAATGAATTCATATTGGCAGGAATCATTCAACGTTCTTGAACTTCTGTAAATGTCATTTTATCTTTGTACTTTGTGTGTGTATGCACATATATATGCCAGTCTCTTTTTCTTCCAGATAAATAATTACAGTCAGTGGTTTATCAAATATAATTTCCTTGAGCCTGTCAAAATTTTCAGCATCATCCCATTGCCAGTAAATTTCCCCCATCCCAGACTATGTGTGCATTTCCCATTCAACACTGATCAAAGCTGTTGGAGAGTTTGGCCTCCAGACTAGGCTTTGGCAACTTCTTTTAGGTGTTAACTTTGATTTTTCTTTTCCAAATTGGAGGTTGTGAGTTCTCATCATCTCCTGACTCCTACTGAGTTTCCCTCTCAAGAAGCAAGATGCTACTGATTTCTTCCTTAATGCAGAGACAGATAGTGCAAATAACACCCCTCTGATGGGTTTGGAATAGGTTGGGAGCCAAACACTGCCAGGAGCTGCCTCTTATAAATTTATTGAGTGAGCCATGGCTCTTGACTCCCTCTTCTGTGGCAGTCTTACTCTGGGCTTCTGAATAGAAATGAAAAAACTATCTCCAACACCATGAGTTGTTAACTTGTCCTTTGAGTTTTACTTTTTTCCAGTTGCTTTCTCGATCCAGAGTCAGGGTCATTTTTATTGCAGGCAGAGATGAACAGTTCTAAAAAAAAGTCTTTTAAAGAAAAAATAAGTTGGATTTATAAATATGAGTTCCTGTTTGCACCCACCAGAAGTGGTGTTTCATTAAGTGTTTTCCATCAAATAGAAGGCATTGCTTGATGTCTCCAAGCTTTAATAGTTCTAATAGGAGGTTAGGAACTCTCACTTGTAGAGATATTCTCCATATAATGAATAAGAAAATCTAAGGCAATAAAATTAATGAGAGAAAAAATTGGTAAGAAATCAATGACAAGTCAATGACAGCCGAATGCAATTGATATAAATGTGACTGGTACTAACAGCCATCTGTGAAAGCCTCAACTAGAGAATTAATCTGAACTTCCTGAACTCTTCACTTTTATTTCTGCTCTTTCTTTATACGTATTTTATTCCTGTCAGGAAAGCCTCTGCTCTTCCAACAGTTTTACAGAAGATGTTAAGAACTGCAGTAAACTAGCAGAGATGTACAGTGAATTCCCTAGAGTTAAAAAAAAAAAAAAAAAAAAAAAAAAATTGATGGTGCCATCTGGAGTCCTGGGAAGATTAAACAATTTGCTTTTAAAAAATGTGTTCGATTGTATGTTCAAAGGTGTTTTGTTATACATATTGTACTATGATAATATTAAATCTGGCATGATTAAACAGCAGCCAAAATAAGCTGGCTTCAGCAAAGAAGTGGTTTTTAATTTATTGATTACTATAAGATCTGGATGTAAAGTTCTATAAACGTGCCTTGAAATACATGAGCATTGTGCTGCACTAATCATGCACAGTGCATTACGTTATAGTGTCTCTAGTGGCGTGAGTTTAGTATTTCACCAGTTACAGTCATCTTCTATAACACAATTCGGCAGCTCTGCTACCATGTACATCACTTGCTTATGAACAAAACAATAGGATATAAGATATTAAATAAGCTTCAACATAAGGAGAATTCATACGGGGAAATCTAGTGATACAGCTGTAGTGATGTAACTTGTGATGTGAACACATCTTAGGATTTATAGTGTCCTTTAGGGTGTTATTTGTGTCTCCTTGGAAGTGGTTCAATTGTAGCAAAAACACCAAAAACAAAACAAAACAAAACAAAAAAAAAAAAAAGGAAAGAAAAAGAAATAACACCCAATTCCAGAGATAAGTGGAGACTAACATAAAGAGTGGTATTATTATATTGGTTTGGGTATACCAATACATTTTCCTGGGTAGACATACTTTAATCATATTTTGAAATTTCTGTTGATTTTTCTTGTTAGCAGTGGCCAAAACATGACTGAATGTAATGCATGTTACGCAACAGTGCCCTGAAATAGCAGGGAAACACATGACCTCAATTCACAATGACACACAAAATCTAAGTAGGAATTTCCAGCAACATCAAAGTAATTAATAAACCTTTCCCCTCTAAGGAAGTTAACAGGAGATCATCAGTCAAGCAAGGACTATCTCTATCCATCAGGAAACTGCCTCATGTTACATCTTTTCTTCACAGGGATATCTTGGAGTAGCTGAGTGGTATGTATTGTGATGTTAACATACTTTTTCTTAAGAGTAAAAATAATTGTATTTGCATTTTTTTTCACGTGACCCTGTGTTACTACATCTCTGTAGTTACATACATACATATAAACCTGTGTAGAAATGTTAATGTGTACCAAATCTATCTGCATCTATCTGTCTACCTAGATTATTTTTTGGGGTAGGGGAAGAGAAGGTGTATTTTTTAATAAAAAACTTGATTTTGCCCCTCCCTCGCTACCCCGACTCCTACTCAGGAGAGCTACTGAAGTCTTTTAATTAATCAAAGTCTACAGGACTTATATGTCATTAATATAGATAGGAAATAAAAATGCTTTATGTACTAGAAGTAAAACAAGTAAACAAGAAACGATCTGAATTTGAAACTAAAAAATACTGAGAAATTGATAAAAATTTTAGGAAAGGTCTCAGACATGTCTTGTATTCCAGTTATCTACCTTTGAAAGGTCTTGTATTAAGTCAGAGGTTGTTTTATAACCCATTTTGCATGATGCCTATTAAAATATATGGTGAGTGTTCATCCATTTAAAATTGGGAGATCAGTATTTCAAGCTTATCTTTAAATAAAATATGACAAGACATGGCAATATTCTTGTGAGGTTAATTTTCACTTGACTGTCAGGAGATATTACAGTGTTCTTCTGTATTATTTTGGCCATATATACTGAATTTTACTTGGATATCAGGCCAAATCCTGAGATTAGTGTGACCACCACACTCTTACCCCACAATAGAAAGAGAAAGAGCTCAACTGAAGAAAAGTGTTTGTATATTTGATCATAATGATTTCTCAGTCTGCTTCTTGCATTTTCACCCTGGGACAGTGGCACTCTGTTGCTCAGCACTGACTTCTTCAGCACTAACTAGTTTTTGCAGTTCAAGGTTAAATGGTAGAGCAGTGATGAAGACAAGTAGCAATATGATCACCTCATTGGTTCACTGCACCATGTGTTGTCTAAGAAAGCCATGGAAACCTGAGAACTTGTGGAAGGCTACAATTTGTGTTTATCATTCATATTTTATGGATAACAACTCTGATTTTCTGTTGTGAAAGCAACAGCAAGTGATAGCTGGAAAGCTGTCAAAATCACTGAAGTGTTTAGCAGTGCTATTCCAGTGACTATGCTGAAGACTATCTGTGGAATTCAAAACCATAAAACATAACTAAAGTCAGGTCCCTTGCTTATCTGTTTAAAATGGTTGAATTCTTTGTCTGAAGACAAACGTGAAAGAAGAAATCAAAAATAAAAGGATATCTGAACACTGGAAACAAATATAAATTATTTTTCACTCCTCTATTAACTTAGACATTTTGGCATTAAATGCCAAAATATTCGGAAAAACAATGACATAATGGTAGAGAAATGTGTCTGAAAGAGCTTGAAAAGTCACAAGGACCATCCCTTTTTTTGTAAGATGTTATCAACTGTCTGTGTTGGCAGTTAGTTCCAAAATTTACCTGTCTCTAATGTTACAAAGCTTTTCATAATGTCTGACTTGAGTCTGCCTTGCAATGATATTATGATTCACTGCTGTTTATTGTGTGCTTGTGGACGTTGAAAGCATGACCTTCCTCTTTGCAGTAGTCTTTTACACCACCTGCACTGCTGTGACTTTTGCTCAACTCAATTCTTTAGTGTATCTTTTTAGATAAGGAAGAAGTACTCATACTCACAGGGGTGGAGACCTGCTATCTCCTTCATACTAAGTAGTATTCATATCCTTAATGTTTAAGGCACTTCTAGCTGAACTGTGCAGGCTTCCACAGACTAGCTGTTATAACAGAATTCTTGACAAGTTGAGAGTGTTAATATGGATGTTCCTTAATCTAATAAAATTGCTTCATTCTGTGTCAAAGCTTAAGAGATTTTCCTGATACAGTAAGGCCGAATAGTGAGTAGTTTTGTGAATTTATCACAAAATAATCTATTCCCAGGTCAGACTGTGAGTAATCCCAGGCATATGGTAGTATCTCTTAAGGGAGAAAATAGGAGGTATCATATCCTGAATATATCCCAGAGGTGCAGCAAATCCTCAAAGTTCAATGTTGTAATGCTCTGGATAAAATATTTCTTGGAAAAAAAATCACCAGGAGAAAATTATAGTATAGAGATACCCTTTGTAACCAGTTACTTACCCAGAGGGCATAAATGAAGACATAGTTAGGACATTAAGTAGTCATTTGTGGATATTAGTTTGGTAAATAGTATGGAAAAGAACAACAAGCATTTAATCATTACAGAAAAAAAATTCTTCTTTCATAACACTTTGATAGGGCCAGTAATCCCATCTAGTCTAAAACCTTCACTGAACTCTATGATCTGTAAAACACCAAAACAATTCAGGAGCCAGCTTCAGAGTCTGTGGCATGACAAGCTACATGTCTAAAAAGACTGAACTATCCCAAGAATTCCAAGAGTAATGTAGCCAGATCAGGAAAAGCACGAAGTATGACAAAGTTGCATTACTCATGGTATTTGTAGACCACCCTGCTATAGCAATGTTCTTTGCTGTTGCTTTATTTTACTATATTGTCCGATATCAATGAATTTTAGCCTATGAGTTTTGCGGTTGAAGACAAACGCATTCTGTTGCAAGTAGAATTTTGTTTCTACAGAATGTTTCTAAGGCTTTCTTTTCAGTGCAGGAAAATGGATATTCCAGTTTTATGAAAGAAATATGTAGAGAAAGATGAGCAAGACTTTCTAAGTGTGATGAAGTATAATAATTATATTGAATTGATGTCACCATGCTCTGCCGGACCCCCATTTTTGATTTAACTGGTAGCCTACACGTGAGAGTTCTTATGGTAGCGTGGAAGATGAATAGAGAAGAAAGCCTATTTAGAACCCAGAAGCTGGAAGGAAACAGTGTAGGGAAGTGCATTCTGGACCATGTCTTCAAGAAATTTCTTAACTTAGGAGGAAGAAACAACTTACTAATTAAAATAGGCCACTGCTGCTTTGGATAGTATACTCTAAAATTCCACACAGTGACATCTGTGGCCTAAAACATGTAAGTTAAGATTATCTATAGAAGTTAAACACTGAATTGGTAAGACCATCATTTTATTGTATTCATACATCGCTGTGGTTTAAACCTGGCAGGAAGCTAAGTGACACACAGCTACTGGCTCACTCTCTCCAGGTGGGATGAGGGAGAGAACTGGAAAGGAAAAAGAGCAAGATCTCATGGGTTGAGATAAAGCTTACTAGATAAAGAAAAAGCTGTGTGTACAAAAGCAAAAGCAAAACAAGGAATTCATTTGCTACTTCCCATCAGCAGGCAGATTTTCAGCCACTTCCAGGAAAGCAGGGCTCATCACGTGTAACAGTTTCTTGGGAAGAAAAATGCCATCACTCTGAATGTTCCCCCCCTACCCCTTTCCTCCTTCTTTACCACAGCTTTTATTGCTGAGCATGCTGTCATATGGTATGGAATATCCTTTTATCGGTCTGGGGTCAGCTGTCCCGGCTCTGTCCCCGCCCAGCTTCTGGTGCATGCCCAGCCTTCTCGCTGGTAGGGCTGCACAAGAAGTAGAAAAGTCCTTGGCTTTGTGTAAGCACTCCTCTGCAACAAAAACTGCTCTCCTCTATAAACATTAGTGTGTTATCACCAAAAGTCCCAAACATAGCATCTTATGAGCCTCTATGAAGAAAATTAACTCAGCCAAAATCCCAACCAAAACCATGACATACATGTAACAAAATTAGCTGGACTGCTGTGATCTGTACTTCTAGATGAAAAACCTTTTAGGAAGATTAACACATTTCACACTTCAGGGTTTTATATGTAGATTCTGACATTGTCTTTTTCTTATTGCTTCTTGCAGGGAAGTACTGTTCTTTGGCATAAAATTAAGTTGCTTTGCCCTCCCATACAAGACAACTGTACAGATGGTGTCTCGTAAATATTGAACCAAAGATGTATCACTTCAATGCTGTTGTCAGAAATTGTCATGAGATAGGACCAAAGACTTGCTCTGGCAGAGACCCACTTTCTCCCTCAGCTCAATTCAAATTGCTAGCAACAAGGAAATTGTCCCTCATTTAGGCTGAATCAAGTACATAATCCCACAGAAGCAACTTTATATTCAAGGCTAGAATATGCTTTCACATTCAAAAATTTATTGCCCATTGCCAGAATTGAGGCTATAGTTTAATAAATATTGCAAATTTGATAGGAAAAAAAATACAGTTTTTTTTTCCCAGAGTTTTAACAATTCTAAGACCTCTCTAAATCTATATCATGTTACATACTTCAAATCACATATGCTTTTCAGTGTTCTTTTATTTTAATAAATATAAAGCGTTTTAGTGTGTAACAATACTGTAAGAAACATACCTCTTAATCATACACTCAAAGAATTCTCAGAGAAAGGACATGTGTAAAGCACATCTTTTCTCCCCAGTAGAGGATTTTCTCTCCCCTCCCTCCAAAAAAACAGAAGAGGGGCTGGATGAGTTCAAGCTGTTATACCTCTTTCATAGTCAGAATTTTAAGCAGAAAAGTTCTTATGCATTAAAAGTCAGGTGGAATTGTGAAGGAATGAAGATCAGCCATGGTTTTATGTTCAGAAAGCCTAAGCAAAGACTTAAATCTCATTCTTTAACTTAGATGTGCATAGAAAGCAGAAAAAGTTCAAATAATATCAATTATTAAACTTAATAGAGAGAAGAAACCAAGTGACCTTGACAGAGCACGCAATGCTCCTCATTCCTAGTACCTGTTATTCCCATTTTCCCTCTAAATAGACTTTGCTCCATGTAATTCTAGACTGCTTACAAATTTCATCTGTACTTATGGCAGGCAGGTGGTATTTGGCGATTGGCCAAATGATCTTATTTCCTCGACAATAACCACATGATGGTGCTGCAAGGCCAAGTGGAACAAATAAGAGTCTGCCTGACTGGATATAGAGCACTATGACCCATCCAAATACATCTTCTGTGCTATCTGAGAAAAGGAAGGCTAGCAGAAAAGGTTTTGTACAAGCAAGTGAAAGTTTATCAGAGACTTACTAATCTAATCAGTGTCATCTTGTTCATTCTTATTCTACTTACCTACCTATTAAATGACTATCTTGTTTCTCTGTAACTTTGAGTGTGTAGTATTTTGAGTAGTGTTAGCAGTACGCTGGCAGGAGATAGTTCAAAAAGTAAATAATCTAGGCAATGGCAAAACTGGATAAAGTCAATGTGATTCATGTAGCAGATTCCATTCGGAAACTAACAGTCTTGCATTATCCTATCAGTGACAGAAATTCAGGGTCTCTCTTGATGTATTGGAGCTATTGGCAACATTTCTATCTCATTGCATAGCTCAGGAAAAAGGTAGTGAGTCTGGAATGAATCTGACTTTTCCTCCTTGAACTCTGTGTATCACCTGATACTCCCAAGCAACCCCATCTCTTTGTAACAGGTGCGACAACGGCATTTAAAACAGTCTGGTAGCTACTTTGTCTTCTTTATAACATAGATTTGTTGGCATCTATCTCAAGTTAAGGTAGTGCTTCTTTGAGAAATTTAACCTTCAGTCTGTCACTGACACAAATCGCCTCGAATGCCTTGACATATAAAGCTGGTAGAAACTGGAAAACAGGCCTCTGTCTTGTATACGCTAATAACTGAAATGGCCATGGCTTGCACTTAAGCATAACTTGGGAGTTAAGACATATTTTTCTATCATCTCTGCTTAACCAGTACATAAATAATATATGATGACTAATTCAGCTACTTGAGTTAGCATACATATTTGCTTTAACTTGAAGAGAGTGAGTCAGCAGCAGCTCAGCATCAAAACATTGGAAAAAGATTATCAAAATACAGAATTTTAATTCAAGCTATTCTACTTGGAAGGGGACCCAGAACAAAGCAATGTGGATGTGAACAGTGAGAGAGACTGCTCAGTAACTGTCCGCAGTGTGCATAATTTTTGTTGATTTTAGGTTAAGTCTCATGTAGGTAATATTGGGATAAACTAATCTAGATGTATGTATAACAGCAGAGAGAAAATAATCTGAATTCAATATTATTCTTTTTTTTTTTAAACAGCTGTAAATTCTAGTAGCAGTCCTATTTCATATTTCTCTATGTAGACCCTTCATAAACACAGAACGTGGTGGTCCCAGCTCCAAAGAGCTTCAAAGTAAAATAAAAAAGTATAACGCAAAGCATAGGTCAAGGTAGAGTAAGTGAACTTGAATCTAGATTGGCCAGTGTGATGAGTTCCAGACCCAGGTTGTAAGAAAACATGGTAGCAAGTCAGCTGCTGGAAGAATGGTAAGAACTTCTCTGGATTTTTAGAAGCAGCTTCTCCTACAGGAAGGACATCATGGGAGAAGGCACAAAGGGGTTTTGCTTGAACACACTGCAGATGCACAGTAGAGGTTGGTATTACATATTGATTGATACAGCTTGTGTTTGCTTTGAGACAGAAGAAAATGGGGGGAGAGGAAGAAGAAGAATATTAGAAGAGATTCAAAACCCACACTTTAAGCACATGTGTTTTACCTCACAACTGGGCAGTCAAAGGGAATTCTTCATCTTGTTTTAGTTCAGCTGATTAGCAATGACTTCATCAGTTGTTAAAACTGTTGTAGTCGGTGGCGTGTCATTGCTCTAAACAGAAGAAAATACACAAAGAACAAAGGGAGAATAAGTTTTGTATGAAGTTGGGCTCTTGTATATTATTTCATCTCAACCCATTTCTTGTGTTGACTGACAGCATATTTTCATAATTCTAGTGCTTTGGTATATACACAGAAATGGCCTGCCCTGAAAATATTCCATTGGAAACTATGAAATATATTAGGATTCAAGGTTCTTTGATCCAGGAATCAATGGATCAGTCCACCATAGTGGAGAAATCCAAGTCACTGTTTTTAGTTACTCTGTTAGGAACAGCTGCATAATTACAGTGTTAGGAGGCTTGTAACGGGCCATTTCTCTTTGGGTTCTTGGTTACTCTGAGACAGTAGTCTGAGCATGCTCCATATGTAGAAGTTTTCCTCTCTCCCTTGAAAAAATTCACACTCTTGTTGTAGATTATATTTATCATTCTTGTTTTGAAGAGCAGGAGAAATGAGATTTCAGATCTTTTCTGACCTAAAGGTTGATGTCGACTGAACCTGTGTAAATTAAGGCAGAATTGGACATACAAAGTCAAGTATTTAAAGTCATCGTCTGTCAGGAAGCGTGATTCCGTACCTGGTCCTAGCATCAACATTTAACCATCATTTCTGCACTTGACAAGACTATTATTACAGACAGCTCTCATATATACAGTTTGCAACTTTAATCTGGGTTTGTCATATCATGTATTTTATATTTGTATTTGACATGCCAGGCTTTGCAAGTTTTCTGTAACTGTGTAGCTGCACAGGTATATGAGGATTTCTTTTCCAGTAGTGAAAAATGTGTGAACACTGAAAGGTAAAAGTAGTAGTACAAACAGCATGTTGTATTAAGTCCTCCTGTCCATGTGGAAGAATTTCTTAGTGATATAATAATGAATTAAATTGTAGCAGATTTCTTAATAAATGTTAATGAAATTAAAGTGGAATGCATAAACAAGTGCTATCCACTAATGACTTGCTGGTTATATGACTCAGCTGTATCATATACCAGATCAAATTTGCCTCCTCATTATGGTCCTTTGGGTAAATGTAGGTCATCCACGCACATAAATCCTCCTTCTCCACTGATAGTACATCTATGTAGTAAGAAATGTAGTTCGCTTCTTCCTTTGGTGTATATTAAGGGTTTGTATCTATGTACGGTGTCTCTGGTTTACATCATGTTCCTCACCAAGGACAAGTCTGAAGTCTCTGAGTATTCTTCCTCCACGAATATGGTTGTAATAAGACACTCTCCTTTCCTTAGCTTTAAAAGATGAAGCATATTACTTCTTTCAGCAAACTTTCAGTTTACTCACTATCCCAAAGATGGGTCTCTCCAACTAGACTGGAGATAAAGCAGTGTAGAGTGAACCACTGCTGTGATCATCTACTTATAAGATTAAAAAAAAATTACAGAATCGCAGTAATTCCAGGCAGCTTTATGTGTTGCCTTTCTCTTTCTAGACATTTCCTTCCTAAGTATTCCATGAATTAAAAATCTAGAGTAAAAAAGTGTCACAGGGTTGTCCAAAAGTCTGCAGAACTGGACATGAGAAGTTGCAGAGCATAGGAAGAACCAAAGTTACATATTTGCTTCCAGCTTTTATCATGTTTGTCCATCATTATCTGTTTTTGTAGCTCCTGGTACCATCTGCATGAATTCTGGGAATCACCATATACCTGATTAAAATGTGCTGCAAAAGGCACTATGAAAAACAGAATAAACACCAAAAATAGTGGATTGCAGAGTCTGCATATCATCTGAATCATCCCTATTACAGTCAGCACTCAAATGGTCCATAGATGATGGCATGATGTTTTAGCAAAATCTTCTTAAGCTAATATCCTTCTTGGCTGAGAAATCAAGAATTCATACTTGTTTGATTATGGTATAGGAAGGATGAATGCTAACTGTGTTCTACTGTGCTAAAGGAGACCATTTACGATGTTGTTCTGTTAGGCAGATTTTCTGATTTTTAAAACTCTGAGCACAAACTGGGCCAGTAAGTCACTAGTAGAACTGCCTGCTGGCTAAGACAAGTGATGATTCAAAAATATTCCAGGTTTTTCCTTGGCTCTAGACCTAAAAGGGGCATCTTCAAGATCATCAAGAAGTCTCATTATAGAAAACTGCCATCCTCCCCTGTTTAAAATGTTTCTACACTTTAAGATACTCCTGCCTGGAAGTGGTTTGCTGAATTCAGCAGTTTTACATGGAGCTAATCTGGAAGCTGCATACTGTGTACAGGAAAAGAAAACCCTTTAAAGTTCCTTTCTTACATTTCCCTGGGACTTCAGGTGGTCTATTTATTTGGCAGTACTTCTTTCCTCCCCACCCCATTCTGGGCTAGAGATTGCTTCATTTTCTTCATGTATGTGTGCATGCTTGTGCATGTGTACATGCTTATATTCAGGGTGTTGACCTCTGCTTTGTTCACAGAAGATGTTGGAAATCTTGGTCCAGACAAGAAGCTTCGTGAGGGACTTCTGGCCATCAGTATTTTTTGCAGCTTTGTATTAAAAACTATAAATGCTACAGTCCGTGTCTTCCTCAGTACTCCAGGAAGACGCTAAGAGGACTCATGGGCTGGGAGAATGAGCATGTGAGTGAAATCATAGAATCATAGAATGGTTTGGTTGGAAGGGACCTTGAAGATCTTCTAGTTCGAATCACCCTGCAATGGGCAGGGACACCTCCCACTCGACAAGGTTTCTCAAAGCCTCATCCAACCTGGCCTTGAACACTTCCAGGGATGAGGCAGCAACACTGCATCCCAGTAGCAATGCCAGTATGATTTTAGGCAGGTTTTCCAGGACTATCTCCCCACATTTCTAGCTCATCTATGTATGCTAAGAATGAATGCGTTAATGTCAGTGCTGTGAAGATATGTCATAATGTATGTTTCTAAGAGTTATAAACAACATAGATGAACTCAGCTTCATTCATTAAAGGAAATGTGCTGTTAAAAATTCTGTACTTAAAGGATAAAATGTATCCAGACTAAAACAAGCAATTTTTAACTTTATTTAGGTCTGATGCCTTTCCATCTAGAGGGCTTAATTTTTTAATACAGAGCTATAAAGAACAATTACTTTTTTATAGATTGCAATTACAATCTAAGATGATTTACTGTTTGGCTCATGTTATTACTGAGAGTTGGGCTTTTAATTTTGCTGGATTTTTGTTGTTGTTGTTGTTTTGGTGGTCTATCTTGTTCAGTTTCTCATTGCATTTTCTGCCTCCTAAAAATCCTTCATGCTTCCATGTCAGTTAGGTACTACAATTTGTAACTCAGCTATGTGCTACAATTTTCTGAGGATGTAGCAGCAGAAAAAGCATTACCCCTTTCAGATGTGACATTTGGTGTATTACCTGCATGTGCAGTATTGTCAGGGGTGTAGTTTCTGACCTGCAATGCATTATCTGCTCTACTGACTTTAGGGCTGTTTATCACCAGTGACATATTTCTCTCCAGGAACCTGCCATTCTTCTTTTGCCTGCTTTACAATACTAAATGCAGGCATACGGTCTGAAACTAGGAGCAAATATGAGAGTGGAATGAAAACAGATTTTTCTTCTTTTTAACAATTCCCTTCAATGTTGTCAGCTAAACATGGTGCCTAGTAAGCTTCTTTTGCTACAGTAACAAATATCATGTTAAAGAGCACAGGCACTTCAAGACTGGAATTAATTATGTATTCTTTATGCTTGTCCAACTAACCACACTGTATTCCCAATGAAATACTTAACACTTCTGTGCACTCCTGAAGTCAAATAACATCACTATAATTTGAGACTTATTTTGAGCAGAGAAGAAAAGATTTTGTTACACCTACAGGAAAACTATTCTTTTCAAGGGCGCTTTTTTTTCGTTTGTATGCTTTGATTGTGCACTACTTATTTCAGTCAAAAATTCTAATTGAGCTTACTGGCAGACTGCCTGATATTTGGCACAGCAGGAATCTTTAAGTCTAAACCTTTGGGGATGTTTTCAGAGGAACGTATGTCTTCTATTTCATGCTTTATTGTGGCAGACTGATGAGAACTTTTAAAGCAAATGTTAGGACAGTTGACATATAATAACTCACACTGGAGTTTGTTCTCCCACTGTTGCTTTTTAAATGATAAATATCAAATATTCTATTTCATTTAGAATATGGGAGTATTTGGTATGATGGTAATAATTATGCTGCAATGGCTAATTCAGTCATGGAGCAGGAGGTTAAGTTTGAATAGAACTCCCAACAGGACTGATTTCTGACTAAGTAAGCCCTGGTAGACTCTAGAGCAATATTCAGTGTCTGAAGGAGTTAAACAGGATAGGCATTATTTGACAGAGCAGTATGTGTCATGGTTTAAGCAGACATAATAGGATAAAATTAAGAAATAAGAATATTTAGGCAAAGACAAGACTACTTCCTGATAGTAAGATCTGTTCTAGCTTAAATGGTCTCTCAAGAAAAAAAAAGAAAGCTCCTAGCAGGGAATATTTAACACCATGCTGAACAATATGCTAATCCTCACAGGAATATTACTGAATTGTCAGCAGGATGAACTAGCTGATCCCTTCCATCTCTGTTCCTTTTAATCTCTCTTAAAGTTTCTGCTTCGGAGAATGTGTACTTCGCTGTTTCATTTTCCTGTTTTCTTGAGAACCGTCATGTCTAAAGCCTGGAGAGTGACCTACTGCTGTAGGACGTCCTTTGCTTTTTTCTCATTGCACTTGTTTTTTGGAAGTGCAAATGTCAATGAATGGCTCTAACTGAAGCATTTGAGCTCAATTTACCTAGTTAAGTACTAAGTATCTCTGTGTTATCAACTGGATACTTCCTTCTGACCTGGAATCAACTCTCCAAAGCTCCAGGACTCATGAACATATGTACACACAAAAAAAATCCTCCTTTGAGGACTTGTCATCCCCTCTATCCTGCCAGAGAGAATCTGGAGGATTTACTTGAACATCTGGCGCCTTTTTGCCCCTGGAAACATGGAGATAATTACACTTAAATAGAACTTGCGTGAAACATGAGACCAAAATCATGCCAAGAATGGTTTTTAAAATGTTCTTAACTCTTGAAAACATTTTAGGCAAGATAACAGCTTTCTAATTTTCAGCCAGTAAATTTTTATAAATCTAGGATGTTACATACATCTGTTTTCCAGCACTATTAGCCACTACTCTATTCATAAACTTATTTAAAAGTAAGTTCATACATTATGGAAAAAAAAAAATTGCTACATTTTAAACTTTAAGGTTAATGACCTTAAACAGATGAAGTTATTTTAATTGATTAAATGAAAATAAGTTTATAACTAGGGAAAAAAATAGAAATAGATGTTGTTAGTAAACAAATTCAAATCTAATCCTCTATCTTGCATTCTGCTACAACTTGCTTGAGGTCTTACAAGGACAATTGGCGTTTGAAGTTCTGCGGGTCTGTGGTCCATTACAATTTTCTGTCCTTGAATAAAATAGCCTTCTGAAATGTGGATAGCCACTGAAAAATGGGAAGTCACTTACATGGTCTAAAACTGTCTGTGGTCCTCAGAAAGTTCTTTAATATGCTATACTTCACTGGAAATTATTACAAATTTGGAAATTATCATCTAAAACCTTTAAAAAGATAAGGGCTTTGGGTGAAATTCTCAGTGTTCAGAAAAGCAGTGAAAAAACAATCTAAATCAATCAATCATAGATGTTGGGTATCCAACTGTGCAAGCACATCTAATTTCAGCCCCCTTTTCCTTATACAGCTGTGGA
>VXAL01003749.1:15522-70831 GCA_013399475.1 Chauna torquata
GGTCCCCGGGGGCCACCCGGGGCAGTGCCGCCGCCCCGGTGTCTGCGGAGCCGAGCCCTTCACGGCCGGGTCCCCGCGAGCTGCTCTCGGGCGCCGAGCGGCCCGGGCGCGGCGTCCGCTGGCCGTGAGGCAGCCCGGTGCTCGGTGCGCTGGCTGAGGCGCGGTGGTCGTGGCCTGCTGCCGCGGCTCGGAAAAGCGGCGATTCGGGGATGGAGCGAAGTAGGGGGAGAAAATTAATTCTCATCCTGCAGTTGTTGGGAAGCTGGGATGCCGTCGCGGAAGAAACGGAGTTAGTGGCTGTTTATAAGGCAGCAGTATCTCCAGTTACGACACCGATTAGCCTGGTTTCTGTTGCTGTGCAATTCTGATTCGCTTTACTTAACATACAAATAAATGTATGCAAACGAAGGCAAAGTGTCACTGTTCTGCTTTTCTTTGGGGTGTGTGTGTGTCTGAATTTTGTAAATATCCTGTGTCAAAACACTCCGTGCCCAAAAGCCATCTTTTTGGAAAGAAAAATACTTTATTTAGACTTTTGTATGTACGTGGTTTCTTTTTTTTTTTTTTACCTTGAGATATTTTTCTTGTTCCTATAGTGTTGATGGTGGCTCTTCAGGGTGACAATTTCTGTTCTTGATCACTTGGCATTTTGAATACTTTAAGTAGTATGACTTTATTTAATCTAAATGCCCGTAGGAAATTGTTCGATATGCATGTAGAGGACCCCTGAAAATAGCCTTCTCAGAGGGAGATTTCCCTTAATTAGCCTCCCTTGGCAGAAGATACATAGTTTATCTACAGAAATTTCAAGTGTACTTCAAAGAACAAAAAATCCCTATTACGTGTTCTCTTGATAACCCAGTATGCCGATTTTCCTGTTTCTGTCAAAGTGGATGTTGCAACGGGAGAGACAAGTCAGCAGAGGTCAGGGAAGGAACTGTTCCTTGTGTGCTCATGGATCGCTAGCTTTAAAGTCTGATCTGGTTTTAGGCATGAATTTGAGACAGAAGGAGGCACTGTGAGTGACTGAGATCATGCACCCAAATACTATAACAAATGGCTAGCAGAACTGCAAAAAAATGCAAGGAAGTTCCCATCCAAAAGCAAAACTGATTATCTGGAAGCCAGTTGGTTTTGCTGGCACACTGGTAGCTGTTAATCGGGTTTCATGCAACTGTCAGAGTGGGAACTAGGGACGCGATCTTCTGAACAGGAGGAGGTCACTCTCACTCGGGTTTGGCCTCACGAGGCACCAAGGAGGTACTGTCGTGGCAGAAGTTTACCAGGTTGTCTATAACTGGACCTAGAGCTGGCTATCACATAATACAGATGAGATTAAAATGAAACTCAGAGTCCTTAGTCCTTTGGGGTCTTAGTCTGTTGCTGGGTGTTCAGTGGCTGTAGCCATTCTTCTGTTTGCAGCTGCCACAACTCTTGTCTTTTACCATTGGGTCCAGAATTTCCCGTGGTCTAGAGTAAAGTACCCAGCATTAAAGCTTTGTGACCTGAGGTGATTACCCTTAAGATTTTGGGCAGAAGTTAGTTTGTTAGTTTTACAGTCAGTTTTTGGATATCTGATTACCTAAAAAACTCTGCATGTGGTAGCATTACACTGAAGTGCTGCACTGATTTTGTAGAAAGGAGGCTGTTGATTTGTGAAAGATCGGTCTCTGGAGCCTTTTTAATTTGAAAAACTTCTTGGAATATGTTCAACTTCTTGGAATGTTCAGGATATATCAGCGTTTCTGTATATACTACTGTTCTAGATACCGTCATTTGGTTTTGATGAGACTGAGGGCAGGCAGAAAAGTTGGAGTTAGTGACAACTGAAGGTTGATCAGTGGGTCAATCCTTAAAAAGCCTGGTACAGGAGCTCTCAGAGTTTTATTAACTGAATAAGATATGTATTCATATCTCATGATGTGACTGGACATAAAACAATTGGAGAAAAACAAATATAAACATTTCAGATTGCTCTTGGTTTTTGTCAAGATGTGCCTTATTTTCCTTGGTGAATCTTAACAGGCTTTATCATTCTGTCTATTCACAGACTTACTTTCAGGCAGGAAGTTGCTAATGCACAGTAATAGCAAGTGCGTTTTTTAGGGAGTATTAGAACACATTTTTCAGTGCAGTAACTGATGCCTTTGAATGAGATTGAATTTCATCGTCAAAGCTAACAAGCAGTGCCCAAACCCATGCAAGACTGGGCAAGAGAGTAAGATCAGGAAGATAATGTGCTCTCATGAAGCCAACTGATTCCTTCTGAAAAGGCTTCTGAGTTCCCCAGAAAATAAAATGAAGAGATACTGGGGAGTTCCAGCTTCTTAGAATCAGCTAGAAGAAGATAAGGCAGGAAGGCGGTAGAAGGGGGGGAAACAAGCAGGACAGCAAAAGAGAAGGGGGAGGAGACAGGTTTGTAGTGAACAAGCCTGCTAAAAATTTGCAATGAATATTCATTTTAATTTGTTTTATTTTTAGGCAAAAGCAACAACTATCAAAGAAGCTCTAGCCAAATGGGTAAGTACTAGAACAGTATCTAGCTGCTTTGCAGTACTCAGTGGCATGGATTTTGACTACGTTCAAATAAATTTATTTTTCAAACGTACTGTAACAAATATGTTTGCTTGAAACATCTGCCATAAGAAGTTTCACAAAGTAAAAATTCTATTCCTATTGATGAATAATCGCTTCTGTTGGATTTTCTGTGTGTGCTTGTTAGACTGATATGGCTGGTAAAGATGAGTCTGTTTTGCTCCCTCGTCTTGTTCTGCTGAATGTGCATTGATAGAAGGCCTGAGGCTACAATGAAATTTACAGCTAGGGATGTCATGTTTTAATTATGCCCTGTTCGTTTTACTTGAGTACAGTTCTTCCCACAGAGTAAACAGGTATGAAATGCTGGCTGTACTGAAGTCAGTGAACCTTCTGCTGTTGTCTGGCAACACATTGCCCCTCATATTGTCCACTGCGCAAAGCTTAGCTCAGAGTGCGTTTCTTACTTGTTTTTCTTCTCAAAGTACTCTGTACTTTACAGACAGTACAGACAGTTATTTGACCTTGTTGTGGAGCCATCTAGGAATCTGTTTGTTGGAAAGAATGTGGGTATAATTTCAACTGATGGTACAGGGTGTCTCTGGGGTCAGGTTCACAGTCTGCTGAAACCAGTGAGAATCTTTCCCCAGTCTCAGTGAATCTGAGGTGAGGGCACAGATGTGCCTTTGTGTATACATGCACTCTCTCTCTCTAGTTCTGACCAGCTGCTAGATCAAAAGTTTATAAATGTTCTTGTCTCTAGAAGATCTGGATATGAAGTACTGTGGGCAGGTATAGTTGGAAGCCAGAAGGTCATTAGCATCAGCTTAAGGTACTAGTCTGCAATTGAAGATTACTTCCTTTTTGAATTTTATCATTATTTAGCACCTTCAGTATTTCATATTTTATTTCAGCTATACTGGTATACCCCACAAACTTCACTCTTGCTCCCCTAGTAAGAACTAGAATGCAACAACTTGCAGACATTAGTATTACTAGAGATGTGAGCTGAGTTTAAAAAAAATTGGTATTTTTCTTTTTCTTCCCTCACTCTTTCTGTCCTCCAAAGCCTCAACTCCATGTTTTCTGTTAAAGATTTATTTTACGTTTGCTCCTTTGTCACATGTCTCTTAGAAATAATGGATCCGTGTCAGTGAGGTTCCGTTAATGTTAATTACAAAGTGCTGAATGTGCTTTCCTGTTCATGTTGTTTGAGGGGAGTTAAATCTTCCCTTTAGTACTCCTAATCTGGGTCCATGTGACTTGTAAAATTGGATCTGCTGTTGCAGATCCTGTTTGGAATGCTGTTGCATTCCAGATGTATTTCTAACCCTTTGGCATAAGGGTTTACTTATGCCCTACAGTCAGGATGAACTTAGTTAAATCAAAGCAGCTTTAACTTAGCAAACAGGTAACATGTTCTCATAAAAGTGCCTGTTCTACCTGTGGTTTCTCTGTGGCTTATTGTGGTATTTCATCAGATCTTTCTTCCAGAGGTGGGTGGCAAGCAGGATGAATTTTCTTTCCGCAAGCGCCTGCTCCTGGCCACATTCCATGCTCAGCTTTCCCTCTCTGCCATGTTTTAAGAACAAATGTGTTTTCATTTGTTAGTTTAAGAGAATAGATTATAAGATAAGTGTAAATACAAGTAGATACAGGAGTTATCCTTGTTCTTAGAAAAGCAAATGGAAGTTTCACATTTGTGTAGTGACTTAGCTTGAGCGCATTCGCCATATTCTAGCAGAACATCTGACATGCTTATTTACTAAATTGCTAATTATGAATGAAAATATTGCCACACTGGATTTGGGCAGAAACTGGGATATAAGTAAATGCACATGGCAGTGTAATGGTTTTCTATTAAATTAAGTGTCCTGAAGTATTTTGGGCACATAAAAGAGCAAATAATGTCATCAAAACCTGTTCTTGTTCTGTGGTATTCTTAAATGCTTCTGGGATGCAATTAATTTCATTCTCAAGTAGGGATATAAAACAGGCCAGATGTCAGCTCTCTCACTTTTCAATAGCTGCATAAAAATGGGAGAGAAAACAAGACTCCTTGTTTTGAAAACTTGGAATAGATTTCTCCTTTGTTAATGGACCACCAGTCCTCCCACTGAATGCTGAGTGAATCAACAAAATGTTCTCTTTGTGCTGTCAGGGAACAGCTGTCAAAACTGGTGTGATTGCCGAAAAGATACTTGGTCCAAGTGTTTAGTCAATAATTACCATCACTTCAGAATTTTAAAAGATTTAATAGACCATATTTTTAAATAAACACACCCAAATGCTGAAGTTATGGCCATTTTTCTAAATCTCTGAATTTTATAAAGTATTTAATCTAGAAAATTATCAACCTAGGTTGTAAATAGGAAATTTGTCTTTTACTGTATTCTCTGAAGTATGAAATCTTCTTCTACTCCTTTTTAATGACTAACTAGAAGCGATTTTTTTTTCGATTCTTAATTCTGTGAATAATAAGAATTTATAATTGTCTTTAAATTACAACTTTTCCATGATTTCTAACTGGCCGTTGATTCAAAGGTGGAATATAATCGTCTAGACTCAGAACTCCCTTTGTCCTCTGGTGTCGTTTTTTCTTTTTTTATGCACATATTCTTTAGGAGATAGAGCTGCATGCCAGTTACCGGTTTGAGGCTGGGCGCAAGCTACCACCTCAGACAGAGGAGCGGGAGTCACAGCTCCGACTTCCTGAGGAGGAATATCTAGGAGCTATCCAAAATGGTTAAAACCATGGAAAGAGTTGAGAAAAATGCTGTTGAGATTCTCCCCCAAAATGCACTCCCCTGCATTCTGAGTTTGTGTTGTGAACTAGGTGTGGGCTCTCAGCTTTCTGGGTGAAGTAGGAGCGAAATTTTTGTCAGAAATTTTAAGAATGTGCTTCTGCTACAGATTAGCCCTAGCTGACGCTCCTACATGTCAGCCTTTATGGAAGTACCGTGATTCAGAATTTCAGACCTCCAGTTATTCTCCATTCCTTCTCAGGAGAGAACACCTGAATTAAATTGCTCAGTGTCTTGGAAATAAGCTAGCTTTCCCCTGTTTATGCTGTACCAGCAGGACTCTTGATAAAGAGTATTCAAAATGCTTTCTCTTTTCAGTAATTTCTTTTGGTAGTATATTGGAATTACCTCTATAGTAATTACTTTTATAGGAATGTTATAGTATAGTAATTCTTAGTAATTGCATGTAGCAGTGAGCATATTCTTCACCTTCTCTTTTCTTTAGGAAGAAAAAAATGGCCAGAAGGCTTCGGAGGCAAAGGAGGTGAAACTGTATGGCCAGATTCCTCCTGTAGAGAGGATGGATGAATCTCTCTCCACCCTTGTTAACTGCGAGTAAGTTCAGCTAAAAACAAATTGGAAACCAAGCATTCTCTTCTCTTTGTGTTAATTTTCATTTTTCTGCTGTCCACTACGTAAATATGTGTTTACTATGCTTCAGGGTGGCTTTCTAAGCAACACCTTTCTTTACTTTTTTTCTCAACTAAGCTTCTCTTTCTATCAACAGTCCCTGTTTTTAATTCCAAGATCTCTGTCACTTAATTGAGAAGATGTTAGGGTAGGTTCTGTACTAATATTTGTCCCCAGAAAATCGGTATATTGTTCACCAGTATATAATTACAGGTCCATGTTTGGAGTCTGTCAGCTAACTGACACATTTATGACCCATTCCAAAATTTATGCATGCCTGTTGCAGTTTAACATCAAAAGCTATTATTTATATGTGTTTCTTTGGCATTATAAACCAAAGTCTGTAATATCTCATCCACTTGTTCAGGCTCTTTCTGTGTTGAATGGCAACAAATGTGAGTTTCTTCCTAAAATTCTATTTGTATTGAGTCCGACAGTATTAATCTCATAGCTGTGCAATGCACTGTCTTGGTTAATGTGCCCAAATGGCAAAGTATAGTGGCATGCAGAGTTATCTAAGTAGCTCTGGGTACCAAATAAGTAAGGCTGTTGTTTGACTGAGGAAAATGTAGTATTGTCTATGTAGGAGATAAGAGAGAGAAAAAAAGGAGACCTAACCAGAACTTTTAGAAAGAAGTTAGAGCCATTTCAGAAATAAATGTCCATGCATTTGTTAAGGCTAGACGTATAAAGATAATCCCATATGTGGTGTTAGTAACACATGGTACTTTCCCAGAAGCTAAATAAAGTTGCAGAAATCGTGATGGTTTGAGGATATTTTGGGCCTGTGCACACGTACAGTCAGTTCACCATCTAATGAGAGAAGTATAGACAATTATTTCTAATGCACTCATGTTTGGATGTGGAACTCTTTTGATATAGTGATTCCTTTTATACTGTGTGTTGATTGTTCTTGCTTTTAAAGGAAACTATCGTTGTCTACAAACTGCATTGAAAGAATCGCCAACTTGAACAGCCTAAGTAAGTAACAAACCAGTGACTGATTATACTTGTTTTCTAGTTGCTTGGGTAGGACATATGCCACAATTTGTAATATGTGTCCAGCTTTATACTCATTCTTATCCTTTTTAACTCCTTCCTCATAGAAGATTACAATTGACTTTAAAATTGTCCAGTCTTCCTGGAGAATGCATGTTTAGCGGTAATGCTGTATTAAAGCATGTATCTCTATGCAGTCTTGGCAGTTGTCTCGCTGTGCAAGCTTAACAAAAAAAAAATCCATTCCAAAATACCTTTGTAACTTCCAGTGGGCCTGAATTATGATATTCAACACCTAATCGATTCTAGAATGATTTAACAGCCAATTTCCACACTCATGATGCAGAGAGTCTGCAGTTCAACAACTTCGTAATTATGGCATTGTCTGTTGCTGAGGTTGGCGTATTGTAGACGTGGATGGAAAAACGTCATTCAATTTTGCAGAGGATTTGGATGTATGTGTTTTGATTTTGTTCTTGCTTGAAAGAGGTGTGCCAACTATCTAGAAGGTGTAACTGAACTCTTATTTCTTGGGCAGCTGTCTATGAAACCTTGAAACTCATTGGGTTACCTCTTTAGGACAGAAATCTTAATGGTCCGTCCTCAAGAGTCTGACTTTGTGGCGTGAGGCTGGCAAAGAGTGCAGGTTTTGAGCTGGAGATTCCAGGCTTTTCTGTCCCCATCAAATTGCCAGGCAGACAGACAAGGAACAAAAAGGCAGACAGACAAGGAACCTGGAATCCCATCCTCTACAACTACACACCAACAGGGAGGTCAAGGAGCGTGATCAACTTAACTGTTTTCATAATATGCTCAGACTTTCCCAATCAGGGAAAAAATATTTCAGTAGAGTCTTTCCAAATAACTATACCGTTCAATTTGGGTAACTCTATCATGAGCAAAAAATAATTAGGCTGTTATATAGTAAAGGTGAATCCAGTCAAGTCTTAAATGGCAGAAAACATCTTAAGTGGCTTTTAAAGCATCTTCAATATTTACATTAATAAAATATAGAATCAAAACATCCATTCTGTACCAAATATTTGATCTGAAGGCCAGACAAACTAGAACTACGTGGTGTCTCTTAAAGGTATAGAATGTGAGGAACTCACAATTTCTATTGGCTTCTGTGAAAGAGAGAGAAATCAGTGCTTGTAGCAATGAAAAACAAACAAGTAATTATTACCAATTTGCTTTTGTTCACTGTAGAGAAGAAGCTGAGAAATTTTTATGTTTATGCATCCAGCATTCTTTTGAGACAGAAAAGATTAATATTAATGTATATGTGTGATATTCTTCTTACGTTGAATAATAATAAGATAATTCTGTGTAAAGGATCACACCCCTTTGCCCATACATGCGAGGAAGATGTTTTAGATGATAGCAAAAAGCATTAGTTTTGTGTTTTAGTGTAAGTATTCCATGAGGGAGATCTTACTTCTTCTAAAATACATGATATCTGAGACCTAGAGTACCAAAGAGTATGTCAGAACAAGAGTACTAAAGAACAGTAACAGCAGTTAGAAACAATTTTAAGGCATGGCTTTTTAAGAAATCTGCCATTTTTGTATTTGTAAGTATCCTCTCATCTCTTAGAAATTTCCAAAGCTAGTGCAGACTTGTAACTTCTAAACATGAGTTACAAAGAGAATGAGGATAGCTGGCTAGACCCAAAGGCCATCTCTCAGTGCTCTCCCCTGTGGATGGGGATCCTTAGGGATATTCCGGAGAATATTAGCTGTAGTTGACTTTAGACTGACTGATTATGAGTTTTCATATTTTGAGCATGGTCATGTGTTGACCTGTTGTGTTTAAAAAGAAAAACAATTCTGATTGTACCTCAAATTTTTAGTGATAAGTAGTCTTCCTGTTTAGAATATTTGCCAGGTGTGGTTTTATCAGGTGTGGTTTCATCCCTGCATTCCCTGAGATAGAACATACATACAATCATCTGTTCTACATCAGCCTTGGATCTTCGTCCATAGCAATCTCTAGACACCACATGTGCTATCTATGCAGCCTGTTGCTACTTAACTAGAACATTCAGTGGTCTTGCCATTAGTTATTACACAGTGTATTTTCAATCATTCTGCATACAAGAGGAAAACAAGATCATTAAGCATTTCATCCTTAATTCAGTTAAGAAGTCTTGAAATATAAATTGAAAGTATTGATCCACAATTAACCCAGCTACATGCTGTAACTCAGTTTGCTTATTTACAATCTCAAGAAAGCTTGTGTGAAAACTGAAAATGAGTTTTACAGAAAGACTGCTGCTTTGTTATAGCTTTTAGTTACACTAATATCGCACTAACATCCAGCAAAAACAGCTTACTTGAAAAGCTGCTTTGTCTGGGTACTAGACTAAGTTGAAATGTTTCTCATCAGACTTCTGTAAGGCAGCTTTATATGCTGCCTCTATTTTAGAAATTAAATCTGCTGCCTTAAAATGAGATTGGAACAATTTTTTACCTGGAGAGGGGGGTAAGAACTACGTGAAATCAAAACCAGCAAGCTAGCAGTCAGAATTCAGGTGCAAGATGAAATATTATTTTTTTTCAGTATTTATCTGTACTGAAATTCAACTAGGTAACCAGCAAATGAACAGCTTTGTATTCATGAGCATGTTTCTGAGCTGTCCACTGCCTCAGTTCCTGTTCATTGTCAGGAGTTTTTGTTTCTGTTGTGTCATTCTTTCTTAAGACAACCTATTCAGAATGCAGTTTTTTTGTTTTGGGGGCTTTTTTTTTTAGAAGTAGAGTATGGAGTTTTACCTGACTTACAGCACCTTCTTACATTTAAAAAAAAAAATTGCTTACTAACAAGAAACTTTCTTTTATCTATTTCAGAAAATTTGAGGATTCTGTCTTTGGGAAGAAATAACATAAAGAACTTGAATGGATTGGTATGTGCTTCTTAGTGTTAACTCTTTACTAACAAAATGGAGTGCTGTCTAGGACATGGGCTAATTTCCCTATGTTCATAAAAGTCTTGGCTGAATTTTACTTTATTGCGTAAACATTCCTTTATTTTCTCCTTTCACTATGGTCTGTTCACCCTCTTTCATATTGCTTCTTAATTTTCAGATAGTCTTTCTCTCTTTTTCTTTTTTTGTTTTGTTTAAACACTCTTCATGTTTGGAGATCCTTCAGGACTAATTTACCACTTTAAATTAGGGGATTTTAGAAAGAAGGAGTTTGTTGTCTTTGAGAAAGATGAACAGAACTTTTATTTTAAAACTGCTGCATGTCTGTAAAGTCCTTTAAATTCCACTGACTTTACATTAAAATAATTCCTACAGACTTTTTGGATAAGGGTTTTTCTTCCTGAATATACTTAGGCTATGGTTCTTTACCAAAAATATTGGTAGTCCTGTGAACATACGCTTCATGACAGTCTGTCCCATTTACGTTACCTGGCACCCTGAGCAATATGGCTTTGGGGGAGAAGATGGTGGCAGGACTAAGTCTACCAGGCAGGGGAAGAATTTTTTGGAAAAAAAGTGGGATTCATTTTGTTACATTTGCGTTTAGGCAGAACTTTTTTTCAATCTTTTTTTTTTTTTTAAAATGAATGTAGAAATTCTTTTCTTCCTTGAAAGATATTGTATGCTTGTCCTGCAGAATATTCCTCTTCAAAGCTATTACCACCTTCAGAGATGCCGTATCTCTTAAGTGTAAAATGCAGAGTCAATGTATAATGGCTGGTTTACAAAAACTCCCTTTTTTTGAGGGAGTTACGAAAGCAACTGCTGTCCTACAGGTGCAAACATACATGCAGTTGCGACGAGTCATTCCCTCATACTCCATAAGAACCCCTGTAAAGGAGTTGTTGAATTGCAGTCACTTCGTGTGTATTTGCAGTGCACAAACAGCCAAATTTGTCTCCGTTGTCCTTATGCCTCAAGAACAACTGCTTCAGCCAGCTATTCCTTGTCTTATTTTAATATTGAGATTTCCGCCCTCCTAAATATATTTCATATCCTTTGCTCTTAATGCCCATTGGTATCTCTAGTGCTTAATTAGGGACCTGCTTAAAAGGATATGAGGACCAATATACCTTAGTATTTTCTTACCTGAGGTGACCTGTAGGGGTGAAGAAGAGAGAATCTGAAGAATAAGCACGACTTACTTTCACTTCCTTGAGTAGTCCTGTCATTTTCCAGGAGGCGGTTGGAGATACTTTAGAGGAGTTGTGGATCTCGTACAACTTCATTGAGAAACTGAGGGGTATCCGTGTAATGAAGAAGCTGAAGGTTCTTTATATGTCAAATAATTTGGTGAAAGACTGGGGTAAGCCATTCCTGTCTATTTAGCTTCCTATGTAGTATGGTGAATGCATGAGCAAGTAAAAACTAGTTCTGGGGCTTAAGTTTTACTGATAAGCCTGCAGAGGTGCACAGAATCCCTAAACATCCACTCATGCAAGAGTTTAAAAATAGTTAGAAAGTTGAATTTAACTTCTAAGCCCAATGAAGTTTGTTCTTTGAATCATCTTGCTCTGACTTCTTTTGAAATGTGTACCTGTTCTTTAACCTGCTACCAGTTCAAGCCCAAACAATCCCTACCCTTTGTATCCCATGCTATTTATGTTTGCACGGTGTTTGAAAGGGAGGTCTGGTGCAGATGTACTTTCCATGTTCCACAATCTCGTTCGTGTTTTCACATTTGTGGTTGCAGCAGAGTTTGCGAGACTGGCAGAGCTGCCATTACTAGAGGATCTGGTGTTTGTAGGCAATCCACTACAAGAGAAATACGCCTCTGATCAGAAGAACAATTGGATTGAGGAAGCAACCAAACGGGTGCCCAAGCTGAAAAAGCTGGATGGTGAGTCAGGGGCATGAGGCAATTGATCTAAGTGAAGTCCACAGGGAAATGAATCATAACCTCAGAATCTCATCTGCGAGACCATGTAATGTTCCTCCCTCCTCTTTGTGGAGTTATTCAGAAGCAGGCCAACTTGTGGCAGCTGAGTTTTGCAGTACCAGCTGCAGGATCTTCTGCAAATGTCTGAGGGGTTTTGGGCTGTTAAATCCAAGAGGTCTTGCAGCCCACAGTTGGGCTTTACTCTTACAGTTATCCAGTCAAATAGTTTTAGCACATAACTAATAGGAAATTGCAATGTATGTTCACATTTAGTACCGGTTTGAAGTTCTCTTGTGGAATTCACATGTTGGCTTGTGAAATTATATACTTATTTGTCATTAAATAAGTTAACAAGGCTTTCAATCAGCCAAGTTGAATTACAATTTTCCCAGTAAACTTATGTTTTTTTCCAGCAAGAGATGGCGACGTGGGGGAATGGGGATGGACAGGGATTCTATTTTGCTTCTGGTACAAGGGCAACTTTTCAAAACTTCATGCAAGTTTCCCAAATACCTGAATATTTCCCTCTCTTCATTTCAGTAAGCCTCAATTTATGAGCTCTTCTCTGCTGCTCTCCTTTTTAAGTCACTGATATGAAAATATATTAAAGTATGTCCTGAATAGTGAGTAAAAGTGAGCTATATGTAAAATAGATTTTAAAACCCCTAATTTCTGCTAATGGAGATGTTAACTGCTCACAGGTGTTCCCTGTTTACTAAGGCAGTGAAGAGGAGAGCAGGACTGGTACCACTAATAAAGAGTCAGAGTAGCAGCAGGAAAGGTACAAGTGTAGAGATGGCAACAAGAGGACAGCATCAGTACAGGGAATGGTGGCTGGGGCATTGAAGCCAGATCAACTGAAGTAATAAGAATTTTTGGGGAGTGGAAGCCTGGTGAGAGAAATGCACTGCTAGGGAGGATGGCCTGCAATAGTCCATTTACTGCTGTAGTAAAAAACACTTTGAGAGTACAAAAATCGGAATTGGGCAAGTATCTGTAAAGGCAAAGGGTAACTGTATCAGTATAGGACTACAACCTTAGTTTCTTAAGCATATGTGCAGCCTGGAGCAATGAACAGCTCTGAATTAGGCAGGTGCTTTTCCTATGCAATTTAGAAAGAGAGAAAGGTGTTTAAGAATGGGAACCACAGAAACAAAGATGTTAAGTAAAAGAGATGTCAGAAATGCTAAAACTAGAGGTAAGTTTCTTGCTATAAGGATCCTGCTATCCTTATACACTGTGTGTGAAGAGTAATGTATAGGGACCTCAAAATTAGTGAAATGGTTGAATATGTTCTGGACAAAAAAAAGCACTGAATGTATCTTCCAGCAGGTAGGTGTCTCCTTTCTGTTAGTTCCTGTGCCAGGAACCCTGCTCAGAAGTTAGGTGCCTAAAGACAACAGAAACCAGGCTGCGGTGATTTTGTATTCAGTTTTCTACCATGTGGGAAAAAAGAGACACAGTACCCCAATCTTAAGGAAAGGAAATGGCTTTCACCACAAAGCCTCACTGTAGTTCAAGTCTCTGCCTCAAGCTGAGCAAAGCATCACTATGACCCTGCAGTTCCCACTACCCCCCAGCACGGGTGGATGGACACACACCTTCGCACCCCTGCTGTCGTACTGTTTATTCAGGCGTGTATTTGATTGTGCTATTTCGGTGTGCTGTGAACTTACCTGTATTAATGGGTTTTGCTGATGTGGGGAAAGTGCCCGATTTGAAAAATCTTTTTGGGGCTGTTAGCATTTCAGCTTATTTTAAGTTCAGTAACACTTCCCTATGAGGTGGTGCCAAGCCTGCGGACTGCCAGAATCCGAGGTGCCCTTGCTCAATGTGGCAGTTTAAAAAGTGACTTTTGAAAATACCACAGATGCCCAAGAGGCGGGTATAGGCTATGTCCCCTGCTGTGCAACGCCGCTTTATCCAGTGACACCCAAGTTCTCTCTGAGATGATGTGACCATATTAGAGCTGCATTAATATAGTTGTATTTTGTAGTCTGGACATCCTAATGAGGTATCGTTGAGGACGTATCCCATACTAACTTGGTCACGTGTGTCATGGAAATGGCAGCACAAGGTGGGGGGGCCCTCCAAGAGAAGGATGGTGTGCTAGTTGGTTGTTAGCAGTTGGAACAACATGCTGCATCTGCCAGTGACCAAGGTAGGCTGATTGTTGCAGGTCCTGCTTTAATACTTTTCTACCCTCTGCCACTCAAGAAGTTGGAAAAACATCCAACAGAAGATCTCGTCAGTTGAAGGCTCTGCTAGTTAAGAACGGTTCAGTTATGTAGGAAGGTCATGTCTACAGTTAGATGCAGTGGCAGGAAATACAGTTCTTTCCTTTCTGACAGCCCAACTCTTTCCACAGTTGCGACAGTCCAGATTAGCTTTCAGGTAGATCAGCGTTAACCGTACCTTTCCTTGCGTAATCTGTTCATAAATCTTTGTAGATTTCCTCTTTCTTTCTTTTTTCCCCCTCTTAGGTATCCTAGTTATTAAACAAGAAGAGGATGAAGAAGGAGGAAACTGATGAGACTTTCGTTTTGGGTATTTAATTATTTAAGTATCTCCAGATTGCTCAGCACACAGGACTTTTATATAAATGTTTGTTTTGAAGAAAATCTTTGGGCAATTTTTGAAAGACCAGTTTGTCTCCACAGTCTCTCACCCAAAGAGTTATTTACCAAAATTCAGGCACACCAATTTTGTCAAGCTTATGACACCTTCTGCAGAGAGCAGTGGAGCTGAGCTTATCTGCTGTTTGGTTAAGAGATCTTTACCTTAAACTAATACCTAGCTATTCTTAATCCCTGATTAGTGGTGCTTGTTGTTCACTTTTGGGTTATAACAGAACAATTTTAGCTTGTTAGGTGCAGCTGGCCAACGTTCATTTGAAACACTGAGGCTAAACTAACAACGTTGTGTTTTAGAGATACGTTACAGGCTTTATTGCATTTAGTTTTGTCATGGGAATACCTTAATATTTTAAGTATGTGAATTTGCCTTTTCATCCCCTTAACTATTATGGCAAATAGGCCCAGTAGTTGTGGAAGTACGCACAAAAAAGGTATTGTGCTCATGATCTCTTGGTACTGGCCTTAAGTATTGAATCGGGCTTACATTGGAACGCTTAACTTCATTGCTTAGAAGGGCACATATACCTTATATGTTTATTTATTTTAAAGAGGCAATGGGAATTCTTTGCATGGTTTCAGTGAGACTAAAACATCTGCTAGCTTTTTGTCTCTTATTAAGAAATTATCTTGATTGGAATATGTAGATTATTAGCCTACAGCTGGTTCCTAGTTTTGTTTTGGCTCACTGATGGACGTAATTGTTCTCAGCTCTGGAATTTTCCTGTTACTAAGTAGGCTGATACTAACTCAGAAACAGTGAACAAAAGACCTGGGCTTGAGATTTAAAATTTTGATTTTGGGATACTCATTTTTTTCTAAAGCACAGATGTAAGCAGTGAGTGACACGTGTGTGTAGTTGCTGAGGAAGGTGAGACGAGATGGGAAGTGGGCATTGGAAAATAAGTATTAAAGATGTACTAAATGTGCTACATTGCAGGTTAGCCAGTTTTAGTGAAGCCCCATTACATGACAGGTAACTATTTTTAGTGAAAAGCATTAAGCAATGATGAAGACATACCTGATTGCACTGTTGGATGCCAATAGTGGTTTTTTTCCCCCTCCTCTCTTTAGAGGATAGATCGAGCAACCGAAGTAGATTTTTTGGCAGCTTTTTTGTTGTTGTTTTTAAGATTTTTCTTCTAATTCATGGCATCATCTTTGTTTAAACTAGAATGGCAAGAAGAGTGCTTGCTGGTTTTAGAACAGGCATATAAGGGATGAGGCTTTTAATTATTTTGTTTGTGAAGGTATGGCAGGGGCTGATATCCGGAAGTCATGGTCAGAGAGGAAATGGTGGAATTGGCCCAGGTGACAGTGGTATTGATCTCAAGCTCCAGGTATAATTTTAGTAGAAGATAATTCTATTGCTGATCAGTTTCTAAGTGAAGAGTGTGAAGTAGAAGAGTACAAGGAAATCACAGCTTACTTTCAATATATTCTTTCTCATTGTTCTTTGAGTGTTAGAGGAATTCTTAAGCATTCCAACTTAAATTGGCAATTGCATGTAAGACTTGAGTTTGATTTAGATCCATTTTGTAAAATAAGGTCAGAAGAGCAATGTCAAAAGCTGTTGACATTCCTCACCCAGCACAAACTATTACCAGACAGCTGCTCTGGCAACCAGAAGCTGTTTCTTGGTTAACTAGATCACTGGATTTATCTTACAGCCTTTGTATTCACATGTAATTTCTTTTAGAATTAGTCTCCTGGCTTTATCATTGGTAAAGGCATCATTGACCAAGAAGCATGAGGGGGAGAGGGTCAACAACCATTTCATGTTGGCCTCATTCAGTTCACTTGCAGCCACTCACTTCCAGAAAATCGGACATGCTTTGAAAGTACCCAGCTTGCGGCAGACCCAGCCTCTACTGACCCCATCTTTTGCGTTAGGGCAATAGGGGATTGGCATGTGCCCTTGACCACTGTAATTAAAAAGTGTTTATCATGAGCCAGAGCTTGAGTGCAGCAAAACGTGACTTCTGAACAATACCAACAAATGGAAAAGCCAAATTCATACATGTGTGCAGATATTTTCAGAACAGTGTATGCAGTGCTCTTGTCATAGAGCTTGGCCAAGAAGCAATGCATTCAACCTCTGTAGCTGTTTTTGCCTAGTACAATTCCTAGTTATGGTATATATGGCTTAATTAGCTCCTCAAATGGAACGAGACAGCAAGTGGGGAGACAGCGCTATAAGAATGCGGTCCAGTGCCACATAATCCTACTGGTTGATTTTTTTTTTTTAATATCTAAATATGAGCTACATCTGTACATTTATGAAGGCAGTATTAGGTACAGCAAAGACTGGCGACTTTGGGGCAGTCTGAGAACAGAATAGAAACTTAATGTTCTATGTGGTGACAATGGGAACAAAACACAGCTCCATTGTCAAGACTTGAGGGATGAAAGAACAGTTCCTGGCTCTTGTAAGTGACAAGTAAAGGCTGTAGGTAATCAGTCTGGCTCTTGTAAGTGACAAATAGAGGCTACATGTGTGGTATCAGTCCGACAGTAACTATTGCAGTTGCTAGTTGGTAGAGCTGTGGGTATTGTGTGGCCCACTGTCATCAGCTCTTTTCACAGATTAACAGCACAAATTCTCTAGCACTTTTTTGAAGCTGCATTGTAAATACCACCAAAAAAAAAAAAATCGTTATTGAAGGAACAGGGCATTCAGTCTCAGCACCATTGTAACAGCAGTAAGGTACGCTTACAAGCTTTCCTCCACCTTTCACCCTTCATGCTGCAGTACCTTAGCATATAAATTAAACCCCTTCTGAAGTTTCAGCTTAATGGTGCTTTGCCTGAGGAATCGTGGTTACTGTCAAGAAAAATCAAAACCCCATGAACTTTTTCTCCAAAATGAGTAGTTTTCATAAATTTTTAAAATTTGCACTTTAAAATTATGCACTGGATGTGATGGAAGACAGATGACAGCATTAAAGCAGCTGATTTGCATACTAATGGTGCTGCACCATGTCGTTTATAAGCTAACAGAGAAGACCAGACTGCATGCCCCTAAGGAGGGGCTGAGCAGCCGAATAAGATGTTGAAAGGATTGTCTTTCTGTATTATTCTTTGCGCTTCCATCTCTCACCACATCCAATTAAGTCCTAAGCACATTATTATTCATGGATGAAAAGAACACCCATGTAAAACTTGCAAGCCATGTGGAATTCTGCTTTTCCCACTGAAATTATGAGGGTTAGCATCCACTTTATTCCTTAGAGAAATATCCTAAAATTAAAATTAAAGATAGGAAATAAGTATTTTACTTGTTTGTTAGCACACTGACCTCTCTTCAAAGAGCTGATGTATGCAGTGATTATATTGCAAACGGCTGGAAAAATGTGAGAAGAGACCTGAGAACCAGCAGATGACTCAGTTTACACTAGAAGTAGACTCATCTAGAAAAATCTTCAAGCAAGAGAGCACTTTTAACATCTACTTTTGATTACCTTTTGTATACAGTAATTTTGTAGCATGACCAAACTGTTAAAGTTGCTGTGTTTAAATTATTTAGGCCTATGTTTATAAATGATCTTCTGTGAAACTTGTTTAAAAAATGTTATTTTATACAAAAATCTTTGGCTGTTGTGTAATGGAATAGTTCAGCTTCTGGAGAGCTTTCAGAAATTAAATTTTGTTCTAATTAAACTTTCCTAGCTGCTCAGGGAGCAATGTATTTATAGTTTGTAAATGCTGTCCCTTACTGCCTCTATATTTTAGAATAGAAAATAACTTAGGCTTTAAAAATGTTGATATATTGTGATCGTCACCTGATACATAAATATTTTTCAATCTTTTAAGACAGACAATAGTTGTCAGATTTGTTCTTAGGTCCTAAGAGAAAAGTCCACTACTTTTTATATGGGGGAAAAAGAATCTAAGTATGTTAAAAAAAGGGTAAGTCTTACTTCAGCACAAAATTACTAATTCACTTTGAATTTAAGCTCTGTGAGTAGCATTATACAATCAACTCCATTCAACCAGGACAGGAGCAGGCTGCTGCCCCATTAACTTCTGTAACAGAAACTCTAGCTTTCAGTAAGCACTGTCACTGAAATGTAACTTCAAAACTCAGATGTAGAACAAAAAGCTTTCGAACCCACAGTCTGCAGCAGTCAATCTCAATAATGACAAGAATATCATCCTGCAACAACAGTAGTAATGCTATTTAAAAAAAAAAAAAAACCATAGGGAATTACTGCAAAATTCCTCACAATGCCACTACCTCAAAACACATTTAAGTTTACTAATCACTGACATGCTTTATAAGGTCTTTTTCAATAGTTGAAATAGCTTCTACAAGCTTGCGCTTGGATCCACCAGTTTAAAAAAAAAAAAGCTGAAAACCAAACTGCCCCAAACCTGTGACTTGTTGCATCAACCAAACTTCGTTTGCATGGCTTCGCAGTTACAGTACAAAGCAGTCAGCCTGTTACACTTTTGCCAGCTGGCTTTGACAGCGAGGCGAACATGTTATTCTCTTTGCTAGCTAAGCAAAATACCACTTAATCAGTAATGGCATTTGGGGAAGTAACATCCGCATCTGCAGGAGTAAATTAAAGCAAGGGCTCTTACACTGACCTGAAAAAAGTTCAAATGTCTTCTGCTACGTCTTTCTCCTGTCAGCTTTGCCGATGGTCTTGAAATGTGAATTTGTCAGCATAAACAAACAACTAAAAAGACAGTAATTATTTTCAGGTTGTGCTGCCTAAGGTTCTAACTGAAAGCTTGTGGAGACCAGTCAGACATTGATACGCATTTCTACAATCTGCTTCAACATTTGCAGCTTTTAAAGACTTCATGCCCGCAGGTAGGAGAAAGGTTAGGCTGGTTAAGTATGAATGGCTAACTACCAAGATAGAGGGAGGTGCATTAATATTTAAAAACCCACAGCAAGAGATCCAGCTGCTGCAAGAAGAAACTAGATTAGTGCTGTATTACAAAATCTATTTAAAAAAAAAAACAAAAACCCTAACAACATAGATCCAGGGTAACAGACAAGTGCCTTTAAGACAGTATTCACTGACATATAAATTATACTATTGAAAAATGTGATACAATATGAATTACAACCGGTTTTGAGTTAAAACTGGCCATTGTTTCTACAACCAGCAGATTAAACTACTAAACAGCAGGAAAACGTTACCTGTTTTTCCAGCAGTTCTAGATTTACTTCAGTCCCTGCTTACTACCCACCCCAGCCACTCAGGAATTCAGGTCTGGTACAGGCCCCCAGGTGCTGACTGGCTTCCTGCTGCCTTCGCTCTGCTTGCTGTCTTTGAGGTTGTTTCAGGTTGTGTCAGAAGCAGAATTCAGCTGTCCATATTTGCAGCGCAGAGGTGGACCCAGAAGTGCTCCCTGCGAATTTCTAAAAACTCTGTCAAGACTGTTACCAGCTTCTGATGTCTTCAGGGAAAATATAGGGAAACAGCCCTGAGGGTTGCTATGGAAAATACAGAGGCCAATATGATCAAAGAGCAGAAGAGCTGAAGGGACTCATAACAGGACTCGCAACTGCTTCCTTTGTACGAACGTATCACCAATACTCTCGCCAGCGTCACCCCGAGCCCCGCGGCCATTGCCTCACATCAATAAAAAACTCAGCTACGAAACGGTTTTTTAAACCTCATTTAATAAAAGGTTGGGTTTTTTTTTTAGATATATAGAGGATATTAAGTAAATAAGTTACATAGTACATTACAATCACATCAGCAAGATCTCCTTTAGTGTATTAATATTTTATAAAAAAGCACACAAAAAATAAATTCAGTCCAGTCTATCACAACTGTACAGCAACAGGTAAATATATTTATATATGTACATTTTTAACATGTAACAGTCTTTTAAAAGGTGCCCTAGGCAGCAAACACATAAAAGGAAGTGTCTGCTCACTTGTTAAAATAAAAGTAATATACTTTATTATAAAGCATTTATACAGTAGTTACAAAGGCTGACTGCTCCTGTACAGTACACGAAAGCTTTGACTACAAATTTAAAAACAACATAAAAAGAATGAACACAAAAAAAAGTTTATATCAAATCTGAACTACAAGGAGAAAAATACATATGGAGAAGCTGCAGGAAACAGGTTTTTAAAATATACAATTACATTTCTATAAAAATATACGTTGTCTTCTAATCTTGAGAAGTTAAGGATCTTTTAGGCTCAGCTGTCGACAGAATCCTAATCTCAGACAGAAAAATCCTTAGACAGCTGCAGGTTTGAAGTTTGCGTCTTCCTAACACTTGACATCAGAGAAAACAAGGGCGAGTAAAGCAGCTGAACCCAAGTGAAGAACTTACATAGAAACTCACCCCCAAGAAATTCAAACATGGTTTGTAGACACCACTTCGTTGTCTCTGTAAAGCTTTACAAACTTTCAGACATACATTAGAAGGTAAAACAGGGAGAAAGTTTGCATGGGAAAATGTGGTTGAGAATGAGGTTTCTGGCAGAGGTAATCATTGGACTAAAAGTGCCATTGTATGAAAGCAGACAAGACTTCTATGGCTGTAGTCCTCCCCACTCGCATTTCTTTGAAAATAGGATACAAAATTTTGGTACTTTCCAAGTCTGCGGCCTGAAAGAGAATTAAGTAGTATGTAATAGCTAAGAGTGAGAAAGGTCACTCCTGGTTTAGGAAACACTTTTTTTGAATGCTGACTTTAAGATAAGCTTGCTGCAATTACAAGAAACTACCTTAAGTATCAGGCTTAAGAAATTACCTTAAGTATCAGGCTTGAGAAGTGAGGTGTTTGGTTAGCTAACTTGGACTTCACCTTACATCACTAGTATGGGAGTAGTAGATGAGTTACCTTTAAGCTTCAGAATTTCTCTCTCTGCCCAGCCTTCAAGCAGCTATAATCCTACCTGGCCCTAGCTGTCAGCGTGCCAAGGTCCTGCACAGCCAGTTCTGTGGGCCTTCAGCTTACAGAGGTGAGTTCTCTAACATACCACCTGTTCAGCAAATCCTCCCATGATTTTAAAAAGAAAATATCCAATAAATTAAAATGCAGAGTTGTTGTTCTTGCAGCTGGACTGCAAAACACCTGTAGCTATATCAGATATGCATCACAAGTGCATGCGTGTATCTAGTAATTATATACAGTCTTACAAAACTGAGATGCTATCCCATGCAGAGCACAAACCTGAAAGGCTGAATCTATCTGCAAAGAGCAGACAACACAGGCAGAAAGGCAAAAGCACATGACCAGGGCAAAACGTGACTGTAAGCCCTTCTACCACAGCATCTGCAACGCCCGAAGCTGGCATCAAGACTCAGATACGTAATGGCTTGGAAATGCAGCCACCTGACCGACCACTGTGTATACAACCACCCAAAGCCTGATCTTGCACTGTAAAAGAAATCTAGTGGCACACGTTTACAGACCTGCAGTCTGTAAATCTTCTATTTGTTCGCACACGAAAGACAGCTAACGCAAAGAGACACCATCCTTGTTCAAACTCAGCTCACTGAGGGAGCATACAGTGCCTTTTTCTAAATTAACAGCAAGAATGGAGAGAATGGAGATCTGTAAAAGTGCTTTTAAACAGTGGAAAATAATTCGCACAGGGCTTTAAAATGGACAAGTTGTCAGGACATAGGACTTTTTTTTTCTAATCATAATTGGAACAACACAGCCTTAAGCTACCACTGTGCTGCAGTAAAGAGCCGCTGAAGTAATTTTTCCCCACAAAGAACACCCAGAATTCATTCCAGACCAAATTCAGTTCAAACACTTGTCTACAGTGACTGGGGGGGTGGTTGTGGTGGGTTTTTTTTTTTTTTCGGTTGTTTTTTTTTTTTAGAAACAACTCTGCCAACTTTTGCTAGCAGGCATGATCTAATTCAGATGCAAGATCAATTCCAAACTGCTGCTGTACACAAGTGGGCAGCAGGTTTTGTTTCACTTGTTTTTAAACAAGACACTCACAGGAGCATTTTTACTTATTACCATGACAGAAAAGAGGTCTTCTGGTGGCTACCAGCAATACGTAAACATGCTCAGAAAGATTTCCAGATTAAGCATTTGTTGCCACTTACTTGGAATACTTAAGTGATTTTGGTCAGCCGTGCTAACCCATAGTTTTTAGGGACCATCCTCAGACAAAGCCCTTTTCTGAGTTTCTTCCAGTAACAGACTTCACCGTATCAAATCTTGCTGTTCTCTTCTACTTGTCAGAAACAAGACATGGAGCTAGCCATTAGTTTGTCCCAATATGAACAGTCTGTTTTTTTCTAAAGGATTAAATATTAGTTGATTTTACACTGCTTTAGCAAGGACAGTGAAAGCATTTTCCTAAGACAGTTTGATTAGCCTTATTTTAGTTCTCAGGTTTAGACAGATCTCCTCTCCCATCTAAACACTCTTCATTTCTGCCCTGCTTCTCAACGGGTGCCAGTTCCACCTCTACCTCCATTTATTTGTTCCGTGTTTCTAGGCCTTCCCAGTCTCTTAAGTAACTGTACACCATGCTACTGCTGAGACTGGTACTCCAGGGAAACACGCTCATTACAACAGCATAACAATATCTATATTATTTTAAATCCTTTTTAGATGTACTCACAAGCCCTGCTTGTTTCTGAACTGTTGCCCTGCCCTGCAGTTCTCAGGGTCTGGAAACTATGGGCAACTTCCCAGAAACATATTTCCAAACTTTTAATTGCATCATTGTTTTTTACTGGAATTAATCCCAGCACTAGAAGTGAACCATGAGTTCCAGCTGCTCCACCTACTGTCTGTTCTGGCACAGTGTGCTAAAGCGTCTGTTCTCTCTACGGGCCCTAGGATAACAGTAGACAAGCCTTTTTTTCCTAATTTACAGGAGGAAAAAAGGTAACAACACTGAGAATCTTAATAGGAAGACTGATATGCTTAAGCTTCTCTTCTGCTCCCACAGTCTTGTCAAGACCCGTACGTGCAGGGACATGGAACAGTCATCCAACTGCTGAAAGGGATACCTGATTTTGTTACAAATGAAAAATACAGCATTGGCAGAAAATCAAACACTTGCAAGTGGAAGTGTCAACACTGAAAACAGTGCAGTCCTTAATGATAATGCTACTCATTTTAAGAGTAGTAACTGTTTCTATTAAGAAAAAAACATTGATGCAAAGGCATATATATGTCAAAGAAAATGTGGTACAACACAGAGTGTCCCAGACCTGGACAGTGAAGCAATCATGGTTGCATAAAACTACCTGGGGCAGGAAAAGAAGGCCAGATGGCATGCTGGACTCAGATCCATTTTTCATCACTAACTTGACAAGTATATATTACCTGGAATTCATCTAGCAGCTTCAAGGGCCAAATTTAAAAAAAAATCAGCCAGTCAGGAACATCCTGTAGTCCGTGTGCAGTAACCCGCCTAGGATCCCTGCTTGGCAATGCAGGAGTGATCAGCTTCTTTGAAACCGCACCACGGCAGCAGTGCACACGTGACGTGACACACTGCTGGCACCCAGGAAACAGGAATCGGTACTGCTTCTAAGCACTGGTCTGAGGGCGCAGGCTGGGCAGCCACAGTACTGGGCTGGGGCCGACCAGCTGTGAGGAGCAAGGAAGTGATCTGATTCTTCACATCTTCATGAAATAATGATAAATGTGGCCTATAAAGATGCGCAGAACAATCCTGTGCAAATGTAACATCTATGTCACCTCGACTACTTTTTTCATCTTCTTAACTCTCCTTCACCAGCAGGCTTTTGGCGGCTAGATGGTTTTTTTTGGCTATTAGCATGTGTCAGTTGTGAAAGAAAAGTCAGCATTTCAGCAAGTTGAGAGGTCACAGAAGGACAACCCAGCAGGAACAGCTGTCCAGCCACTTGTGTGGAAATAACTGAAAAGCTCCTCCTGCACGTACAGCCACATGCTGTCTGATGGGAAGTACTGGAAAACTAGGGCCCCACCAAATACAAACTCTTGATGATGGCAATTTCAAGGAAAAAATGAGTGCTGCCACAAGAAAGAAATGGATGTGTTCAGAGGTAAGAGCCATTCCAGAGAGGGATTTAAGGAGCTTCATAGAGAGGAGAGTCCGTTCCTCCCATCTCTGGGGTGCACACAGTCCAACACATATACAAGGTCCTGTTTCATTTTCACTAAACAAACTTGCTCCCCTTTAACCAAAGTCAAAGCCAGCAGTTTTCATTTCAAATTGCACTTGTGATGCCCAGACTACTTCCCAAGAAGTTAATCAAAGGCTGACTATTTTGTTTTCCATGATGAGACAACCTGCAAAGCCTGTGGCTACTCTAGTCCCACAGGATAGCTTACATCCATTGCTGTATTCTTAATAGCATAAAAAAAAAGCACCTCAGGGTTCCTTTGAAAACTAAAACTTCATCTCAAAAGGAAGAAGCGTGTCTTGCTCATCCCACTTTTCATTTCTGTGAAGCGGAGGCCAAAAGTGCACACTATCTTTCCACAAAACTTGTTGGCAGCCTGAATAAATGCTTAGAAAGAATGACAGGATAGTGTAACAGGAAGAAGAACTTGCTAAGAAAGAAAACATCTAGAAATCACCAGTGTCTTAGTAACTGGATACAGTTAGCTCAGAGCAGAGCATCATTTTCTTGCTCTGGTCTGGAAAGCGTTCTATCCAAGAGTCCCATTATCATGATTCTTGACAAGCACAAGAAGAAAGGTCTGACTGACCTGAGAGAGAACTTACTTCCATTGCAGGTGACATTTTTCTGTTATGTACCTCAGGTATGATTATAAATAGAACAGAAATCTTACTTGTTTTTAAAAAAAAAAAAAAAAAAAGTTGAAACAAATCTTTTTGTCCACCACTCTGGCTTGGTCAGTACTGGCAAGGCGAAGTGGAACACGTGGCATGAGGAAACTGCAGCACTGAAACTGATGGTTCAGGTAAGAAAAGTGCAAGCAAAAAAGTGAAACCACTGAGAGGGAGATGGGTCCAGCCCTGCTACTCCCTCCACTTCTGGCCTGCTGCTATATTTCTCCGTCCTCATCTGAGCTCCCGCTGCTGCTTCCACTGCTGTTGCTCCCACTCTCACTGCTCTCTTCCTGCTGGGCCTGGCTGTGGGCTGCTGCTGCCACTGCTGCTGCCACTGCGGCTGCCGCCTCTCTCTCCTGCTGCTTCAGTGCAGCTGCCTTCTTCTCCTGCTCTGCATGGCTCTTCATGTGAGCACTGCGGCTCTTCACCTTGTAGAACACCCTGAGGAAACACACATACGTTAGCGCTGGTCTCTCTTACAGCCTCCATCCTTAATTCTCTTGAAGAGCTTTCTACAGCTCCAGCCTCAAGTTTGTGAGCTTCAGCACAGGAACCGCACCAGCACTGCAACAGAGCATCTACAGCAAACACTGCTTCTGACTCAGCACGTGCCAGTGCACTGGATGAAGTGCTACCAGGAGGTCCTGAGCACCCTCAAACCACTCGCTTTGTTTCTTACTACATCTTCAGCTCCTACGTTTTCTAAATTCAGGGGGGCAGTGCTGGTATCTGAAACAAACACATGCTGCTTAACACAACAGGTCTGCTTTTTTTAGGCATTCCCCCTCTGCTGCAAAAATCCAATAAACGTGCAGGTGAACAACAGCCAATTGCCACTCCTGAGGCTTGTCTGCACAGCTTGAAACACTTCAGCTTTTTCCTTCCAACTCTGCACTTCCATGATCTGTCCCCCTCTCTCTCTCACCATTAACTATTTTCATTTGGCACCAAATGTCACAAGACAGGTTTAGACACCGTTACAAATCCTTGCCTGCTTCTCCTTCATCAGTGGCCAGGACCAACGCTTAACTGCCTGCCTTCTCAGAGCTCTGCTCTTTCGGATGCTACATGCTCTCTAAGGCCACAGAGACAGGGTACCTCGGCAGGGCCAGCTAAGTCCCAGCCACAGCAGGAATTTGTCAACAGTCCTGGTGATTTAACTAGACGAAGATCTCATTTTCTTGCCATCCCCTAGCTTTGTGCCTTTCCTAAATAAAAAGATAACCACTATTATTACAAAACTCACTATTGTTTTAAGAATAAGCAGTTTACGTAGGGAACTGAATTTTCTTGGCATTTATGAATATGTTGGCAACAAACCTACAAGGACTGCTAGAACCTTGTAAGGAAAAACACATTTTATAGACAAAAAAGATGGGTTCAAGTTTAACCAGATGAACTGTGTACCCACTAGCCTAACATCTGCTGCTGTAACAATGGTAGTGTCCTATATTTCTGTATCATTGTTCGTAAGTAAACTTCTTAATATGTAATCTAAAATGATTTCTTAGTATGTAATCTTAATACGTAAATCTTCTTAGATTACTTATTACATAAATGCAGATGTCAGAGTGGCAATAGAGCAGATGTTTGAAAGTGCAGTTTAGGACCAAGTACTACGCACAGTTGAAATGCAGGTGGTGTCTCATTCCATTTGAAGACAAACAGTCAGCAGAAGGTTATTATCCGAGTAGCAGTATCTTAGTATCAATATACCTCTGACATGAAAGACATCTTAAAGTTGCAAGTTATAAAAAACAACGTAAACCCCCCCAGTCTGTGAGATTCAGTAGGGTAATAAGTCATTGAAATTACTGTCAGTCTCTCCGGCCTAAACGGACAGAAAGCAAGCTCATTTGAGAACAAGCTTCCACAAGAGATGCCCTACTGTAATTCTGTGACTATTTCTGGAAGCTAAGTTGCTCTCACCTGCCACATTTTTTACATGGAAACGTGTTTTCTGTGTTCTGAGTTTTATTGGTAGCATCTGATTTTATCTTCTGTTTTCGCCGCCGCCTCTGCACTGGAGCAGTAATAGGCTTTCGAGGCTTCATGGTTGTCTCCCTTGGCTTCCTTCCAATTCTGCCTGTGGCAGTTGCCTCTTGACTCCTTATATCGGCATCACCAGCCTTCAGAGAGAGCGAAACGTAAAGCAAACAAACTTAAATCCATTTCTCATCATGGTCCTATGTGTACATCAACCACAAATTTGGATTTTCTCATCTTGGATTTCCTCATCATCCAAAATACTGGATTTCCTCATCTTACTCATCCCAGTTCTTTCAGACCAGCACACAGTCTTGTTACCAGTAACACTCTAAGCTTTCTCAGCCCAGCCCCTTGCTCTAGGAGACGTTAGAGGTAGAAACTTTTACATCTGAAACTGCTGACCTGGTATTTTCTAAACTACTTGCAGAGTGAAGGTGGTGCAAAAAGCACAACATGCCCAATGCAGCACTTACTATTAAACCATCTTGTAGTGTCTGTGCATCTTTGAGAGGAAGTGTGCTCTTCTTTGTGTTATCCAACCCTTCCTCTGCCTCGTCTTCCTCCTCTTCTTCCTCTTCCATGTGCCCCTGTTCTTCACTGTAAATGTCCCTTCTGAGAGGAAGAACACGTGCAAACCTATGGGAACTCTTCACCAGAAGACAAAGGAACTGTTAATTTGGTGTCTGCAAGTAAATGTCATTATGTGACACTGAACACAAGCTTGTGAGTCTGGACTCCTCCAAACTGGCCAGGTTGTTTCTGCTCTTGATTTTACTAGCAAACAAGACAACACACAAAATCAGACTTAGCACCACAGCCCAACAGAGATGAGACAGATTTAGGAAATTACCTTGATGTCAACTTCAGCTTCATCTCTCACAGACTTTTCATTAGCAACATCAATGTCTCCAAAGATTAAGGTCCCATTCCGACCAATTTTCACTTGTTTCTTATACGTGTAGTAGAATTCCACACACTGAGCCACTGTCTTGGTTTTTATCTGGTGTTTAAAAAATGTAAGTCCAATGGGTTACATGATTTTAAGAAGGTTTATAAATAATCACTAAAGATGCAATAAATACACTTTGTATTTTTCTTTCTCCAGTTGTCTTTATTCCACTACAACTGCCGTTAAAGCCTTCTTTTCCATGTCATCTTCTCCTGTGTGCCCCATCCCATAGCCCATCTCCTACTGCCACTGTTACTCACTTTGAGAATTACAGGACCAAATTTCCAAAGAAAAGCTGGTCAATGTAAAGGTGACAGAACCTGGCACTTTGTAAGCTTAATGCACCTCTTAGCCTCTGAAACGTTCCAATTGAGCTGTCAGGCTCGAGAGCAGCCTTTCAGTTTTATGGGAGAGCTTTATTTTACAGCAGCACTTCAGAGAAGACCAGAGCAGAATACCGTTCCAAAAATGGAAAGGAAGGTTTGCAGCACTTTTCCCATTTTGGCCACATGCATTTCATACACATATGGTGATAGGCAATTATCAGTACAGACCTATGACCATCTATGTATTCTCTATCAGTGATTTTTTTTTATTATTATTATTTTTTTTTTGGAAGTTTGGGAGAATATTCTTACTTTCTGGGCACTTAAATGCATTTTGGGTATTTATTCAGAGGAAATATATATGCAACTCCTGATTCTGTCCTCTAACTCCTTCAAGTGTTTTCCCCCCCACCGAAGTGTCATACATCATGAGAATAGACAGGAGTGATCATTTATACTATCATCATCGCAGAAAACTGGGAACAAAAGGATGCATCATTCGCATATCCTTCTTTGGTCCTTTTCATCAGCAACAAGGATGTGTTCCTATTTAGTTTTACAAGCAAGCCATTTAAGCCGTACTGGAACATTACCAGCACTCTATAAATACACCCTGTGGAAGCGATATCTGCACTGATTGGACTAATGGAAGTAATGCAGTAAGGACAAGGGCTGAGTAAACAACAACAGCAAAATAAATACTATTGTTCTAGCTATCACTAGTGAGATTTTATGCTAGATGAAAAAAATTTCTCCAAAATCTTCTGAATGCAGGACTCGATGCTTAACACTGAAGTTTCAGAAAAATCAAGACTGAACTTCCTGTATTAAATGCTCAAACATAAGAAGATACCATTGCCATCAAAAAACCCCCAACGTTAGAAAAGTAACTTACAAGCTTTTGGACCAAGAAAAAGTCTTTCTTGTAGATTGCAATGCCTTTGTTGAAAAGTTTCTTTTCAGCAACTTTCCAATTGTCTGATCCTGTAGATAAAAAAGTTGTAACTGAAGCCCTTGCAATTCCAAATGTTAACTCTTCTAGGTACTTTTTCTTCAAGTTCCCTTTAAATAAAACCAATGTACACATACAGGGGTACAGTCTCACTTTATACCTAATCCTGCATAACTGCAGGCTGCTGTTAACACCTCCCTTACTGCTCCACTTCAGCCCTCCTCTCATCATTTCCTGTGTTAGATCTACTAGTACTCATCACCACAGGTTAACTCAGTTCAGCTCGCTAAAACCAGCCAATTAGAAGAACTAAAATGTGTTCCAACAAAACAGCAAGCTTAACAGACACACTTTGCAGTGGCCTAGTCATTAGATTTGACAAAGGAAAATGGTAGGACAGGAGAACAGGATCCTCTCTTTCAGCAGCAATCCACAATAACATCAGATTAGGTGTAACACCAAACTGTACCTATAGATTTATTATGTCCTGAATATGCTTACTATTCTGGCGCCCTTGCCTCTAATATTAAATGCACTCCAGAATCTCCTCCTATCTTATAGATATTACTGAAGCAACAGCATTATAATAGCAGTGTGTAATGATGAAAAAATGCAGTTTCTATACTTTGTGGCAGCAGCTATGTTGCTCTACCACCTTGCATCAGGTCTCTCAGGTGGCTAGGGTCACTCTAGATCATTGAAGTTAGCTAGTGTCATACAGCTTAGCATTTCCCAATTAGCTACAACACTACAAAGGCAGTTTACAGCATCTACATTTTGCATAAACAATGACAAGCATCAACAGTTGGTCAAGCTCTTCATCTCCTAGCTTTCTCCAGCAAGTCTGAAAACTCTTCCCACAGAGCCCCTCTTAACTCCACCACCTAGAAATCCATGCCAGAGAGTCTGTGGTTCTGAGGTTACCACAGTTTTTCCTTTAACTACTAGCTATCTTTCTGCATTCTCTGTGGCTTAGTATAAGGGATCAGATTCCTTTTTCCCAAGAAAGGAAACCAGAACACACACACACACACACACACAAATACACACGAGCACGTATTCTGAGAAATGCAGTGTTTCTTACATTATATTATAAGTGTCATGACTCGCACAGACAAAATTCCTGGCAAGCCATCATCTGATTTACCAGAGAGAAGTGTGGCCTTTAAATATTATTGTAATGTTACAGAGTTCCCCAGAGGAACAGAAAAGGATGGAAGAATTCCTGTATGATAGACGGGCAGCATGGAGTTAACCTGGTTAGCAAACCTGTGTAGTGATAATCTGCCAGAGGATGGGTAGGTGATCGTACTGGCCTCTTCAATAGCAGCTTGGTCAAAGCTCCCTAAAATAAACACAAATAAATTAATGTTTGGAGTATTTAAAACAAAGATCAGGTAACTGTTAATCCTCTCCTTTCAGGTAAGCTAATTGAAAAGAAGCTCTTTCCCACAGCACAATTAACATCCGGGACATGGAATGGGACTCAACTTTAAAATTACATTCTTGACTGTCCACTAAGTTTTGGCTACCACTGGCAAGTGGTAAGCCTCTCAGCACCTCTTTGTGACTTGACAAGAATTGACACTTTCCAACCCAACCACCAGGGCTGTTGGGAGAGAGTTAATTCCTCAGGCAGAGACCATGCAGCAGTTTCCTCTCATTTACTAAAAGCCTAAGTTACATATTTACATCCCACAAACCTGCCCTAAATGATGTCTGTCAAGCATCCAAGTCGTTATCATCTTAACTCAATATTTCAAAATAAAATACAGCAGTCATGTGATTGAAAGATTCTACACAAAAAAACTCTCCAGCTGCTTTTCACTCTGCACTTAAACTGCAACTATATTCAAAGTCAGCAGGAAGAAGAGAATGGAGTCATGGTTCCACAAGCAGTTTAAACCACCTTAGCCATGAGCTTCTGCTGCAAGGCGCTGCCTTTCTCCTCCCTAATGTCAGCAACAGCATTCACAATGGAGGGCTGGTTCTATGAACTTATCTGGAAGAAAACTAACACTGAAAAAAAAACGCTTTTCATTTTTTCCCTCTTTTCCAGTGCAGGTCTCACAAATGCCAGTGCTGGCACAGTACAGGGGATGGGAAACAAGCAGCAAGGCAAAAGGGTGGGATACACCTTCTGACCACAGCGCTGATTTATGCCAGGTGAAGTCAAGCACAGAACTCTAAAAGGCTGATGACCCTGTGCTGAGTGCTAGGCTCTGTTCTATGGTAGCATCTCCCATGGGTGTCCAAGAGAATGAACAACAGCATATCATGTCTTACGATACAAAATTAGCAAGCACAGGCACTTTACAGACATGCACAGAGAACTTAAGTGGATTTGCCAAAAGTAGGAGGAGCAACACACTACATTTAAGTCTCAGCTTCAGCCTCAATCTCTTATTTTTCCTTCCAACATGGTCATCTTCCCAGAAAGACAACGTTTAAGTTTCATTAGGCACTCTCAGCTTACTCACCCTGCTAGACTGATAGTCTGTTTGCTAAAAAGCCAAACATGTCAAAGTTTGAAATATGCACAATAGGGAGTGAACATGGCAGCGTACATCAGGCAGAACACTTTCGGAACAGCAACATCTCCAAAGGACACTATACAGTGTGAGCCAGATGCATAGGAAGGAGTTTGCAAGGCTCTCTTTTCAATCAAACAACAGGTTACCTGACCTTCATTAAAAATCTTTCACCATATCAAGGCAAAAAGCTGGCAAGACTCACCAAAACGCTTCCCTTTGCTTCATGTAAGAAATGCAGCGCGAGCTCCTGGTTGGTTCCAGCCCCAGGAAAAATGCTTGAACAGGCAGCAGCTAGCAGGTTTTCCACTGTTTCCATGAGATACCAAACAAATTCAGATTAGAAGATTATAATGGAGTTTCCTACAGGATTCACATGATTAATTAGCTCTTTTGAAACAGAATTAGACATAATAGAAGCTAAAATTGACATGGTGAGTGTCCTTGCAAATTTATCTGGATCAAATTTGGACACAAGAATTCATTAGACTGCAAGGTCACAGAGCACAGTGCTGCATGCAGCACTATTTACTAATAGAATTTCTTACAAATCTCTTCTCCTTCCTGTAATGTCTTCCTCCCTTCACCTCAGAGATTTCCTGAATCCCCCCTCTATTACCCTATGATCTTTAGAAAGTTTCCATTTCATAACACCCCTTTTTCTCTTTACTCAGAAAGACTTCTTCCAAGCCTGCCCACTTCTTTGCTTCAGCACGCCACAGCCTATGTGCACCAACAGTAGACAGCTCCTCAATCTGCTACTAGCTGCCACAACTCCTGCTTCCTCATCCTGACTTCCATCTACAACTGGATTTTTCTAAATACTATTATGTCTAGAACATCCCTTGAAAATATAGAATTTGACTGCACGTGGCATCCAAATGTTAACAAAGGAAGCCTCACTGAGCGCAAGGCTGCTATTTGCCTGACAAGTAATAAACGGCCCCACTTTATCTCAACTAAAAAAAAAAATCCTATTAACCTCCCTACCACCACATACAATCCAAAAAAACAAGTTTTACTCTTAAGCTTGCATTCAAGACCACTTAAATATCTCACATGACTTGCAGCTCTGAGACATTTTAAATTATGCCGACAGTAGATATCTGGTTACCCCTACTACAGATTTGGCATTCAGTCCTACTTACCAGCCTTCCACATTCTTACCATTCTCTTGGGTGACTTTGTTGGTTTCCAGGTCACCCCACGGCTGCCACACCAGCTCTGCTTTATGTTCATCAACTGCTGCCAGAGATCTATCTTGGAGTGATGGGATTTCTGCTTGAAAGCGAGTTCCTACATTTATACGCCTGCAGAAAAGGCAACAAGTCACGGTCAGGCAACCTCTACAATATCCAGACAGCCTCCATCTCTGGTAAAAGCACCAACTATGAAGAAACTGAAATGCAGCAGGCTCTGGCATATAACAATAACAGCTTTCAGGTTACATTAACCAGTATGACTCAAAAGGTGAGAGGTTTTATATCCATTACCAGTTTCCATTGTCTTATCAATCGACAGTGGTTGGAATTGTATTTAAATTAGGATCTCCTAGTAACAGCTCAGAAAACTTCCTCCCAGTAGGCAATGATGAGATGCCATTCAGAGGTGACAAATGTAGTAGGGGAGCTTTACACAGGCCATCAGTCTGTCATTATCTCCAAAACTATCTCCAGTCACAGGTAAAGTGATACGGACATTATAAGTCTCATGTCATGGCATAGGCTGGGGAGAACTAATGCAGCTGAAAATGTCTGATTTCTGATGTCCATGGTTTTAACTGCTTCAGGATGTCTCAGAAAACAGACACAACACAATAGATACTGCTTCTCAAAAGTAATTCAATTTCAAATACACTAAAAGTGGAAGCTGTATGGAGAATAAAGAACCCCAGAAAGAACTCAGCTTGGTTTTGAGTGTTTTACAAGTACAAAAGTCTATTAAAACTACAACACTATATAGTTATCCATTTCTTCCTTCACCTGTCTTGATTATCTCGCTGGACAGAAATAGCATGATAGTGACGAATTACTTTGTTGGGCAGATTCAGCATGATAGCAAAATAAAAAGCAAGAGATCTCATGCAAGACTGAGAAGACCTTGCAAAAAAAAAAAAAAAACAAAAAAAACAAAGCAAAACTAAAAACCCTGACAGATCCTCATTTCAGCACATTGTGATGGACCGCAGAATGATATTAATGTGGAGTCTTCTGCTCACTACAATTAGTCTCACCTGCTGTTATAGCATGCACAGTTCCATATAGTTTCACAGTGGAGGAAAGGGTTATGGATACTGACCCACCCTAGAAGGGTGGACTGACAGCAACTGACACTTTGCTGTCAACTGGAAACAGATAAAAGGGCTGTTAATGCTTTGGGAAATTCGGGAGATTTTATGAACACAGGCAATTTTGGAAGAAAAGTAAAAGAGTCCTGTTATTTATTTGGGGACAGTTTGAATTAAATATCTCAAATGTTAACAGGATATGCTACAGAGTTAGAGATTCCTGGATGCAAAGAGTCAGGAATGCAGAGCCACATGGGTGTTTTGATGCCACATGGGTGCTGTCATGCCATGCATCTTCATGTTCAGGTTTTGCAAGAGTGCTTTAATATAGATATAACACTGAATTGGAACTACCTTGCTGTAGTTCTACAGCCCTTAACTCTGGCTGACAACATTCCCAGAGGGTTTACAGGGGCTGTGCAGAGACACTTGCTACTTTGGTTTTCCTGACAGGTTTAGTAGGACTGGCACCAAGCCTAAGCTATTAACTCCATGCTTCAGCATCTCCGAGCTGTGTTCCCTAGTGCCACTGGGTCTGTCTGCATATGTCTAAGCTTTCCCAGCATACAACTAAAAAGTTTAATCAGGCTTATTAGTTCAGGCTACATGCTGCATGCAAGTGGCTATAGCGCTTTCAGACTAAGCTAGCCCACAAGGGAGCAAAGCCTTGTTCATAGCTGTGCTGAACCACACAGATAATCTGCAATCTGACCAGTCCATCTGAGAGCTACCTATATTTGTTCATGCTCTGTTTTGGCCCTCCTCTACAGGAAGATTACTTCCCCACTCTAAAACAAATATACAGCATCCAAAGAACTGTTCATATACAACAAAACAAGACAGACTCACCTTTAGCTAACCAATGCTACCTCAGCCCAAAGACAGAGCCGTAGTAATAGAAAGCAGTTAAACCACCAGAACTAAAAAGTGCATTTGCCAAATGTTATTGACTGCATAAAGTCATTTTTAAAAAAGACAATTTTTGAGTCACTAATAGGAATAGCTTTAATATTTCTAAAAGATACATCAACTGTACAGATAGCAGCTTGAAGGTTTAGGAGCAGGAAAAGAAGCAGGTTTACTACCAGGCTAAGACTCTGCTGGGTACTTACGGTTCAATGCTGACCGGGGTGGCTTCCCCCACTACCGTAAGAACAGGAGGGGTAACTTCTGAACTATCTGCAAGGCAAAGAAAGAACTGTTCAGACCGATTGTCTTCACATTTGAGATACATTCTTCACACAGTTTGTAAACCTATCAGAGATATCCACCTCTCAAAACAGGTACCCATATGCTAAAGGAGTTTAAGATGTCCAAGAAGAACTCAGCTTCCAGTCATCATTTACATCTCAGTAATAACTATTTACTGCCTCCTCAGTTCAAGACAATGACAGTCTACTACAGAAGAGGAACCAACTTTTCCATTCCTGAGAATGTCAGTAGGGGGTGTTGGAGATTACTTGTGAACGCATCTTAGCATGCACGGCCAGATGGAAGGAACACTGCAATTCCTCCATCCTAGCCGCCCAGACTTTATTACCAAGAAATCTGTTCCACATACCCATATCTCCAAAAGTCATGATTTTCCTCCTATTGCTCCACAGTTCCTAATCATAAATTAGCTAAGAAGGGAAGGAAAAATTGGAACTTACTTGATCTAAGCAGAGTTCTGTGAGCACTTTTAGGAGTCATTGGAGGTGGAACTGAATGACCACTTGAAGAGAGGATAGCATTAAAATATAGCCCAGATCCTTCTCTCACTGGACTAAGAATTGGTGGAGGAGTGTAAGGAGGTAGCTCAAAGTTCCTATCCAAAGGATGATCTGCCAGACGGACAGGCGACCGTAAGTGGCTCTGATAGGGAGTAATGTTAGAATAAACAGGTGGTGCAATAAAGGTGCCAGCTTTTGGTGGTATGAAGAGTGGCTCAGGTCTTGGGCGCTGCTTTGGTTTCCGGGCAAAGCCCTCTGCTTCATCCTTTGGGACAGCATCTTCATGCTATTAGAAAAAAGTTACATATTTAATTTCATTTTAAAACCTCAGGTCATTTGAAAAATTTCAGTGAGATGACAACGTTCTTGGCAGCTCAAAGACCAGAAAGGGCAGCTTGGGGGGCAGGTCTCAACAATTAGCACCAAGGCAAAGAAGGAGGAAGATGATGGGGAATGGAACACACAAAAACTATTCGGTAGCAACACTATCTCTGAGTGCTTATGAATCACGCATATGTCTGGTCCAACCATTGTTGGGAAAGATGATAACGACCTCATGGTAGCTAGGAAAGAGGACATGTAAGTATAGAACAACTCTGATATAGATGCAGGGTGACACCAAATACTGACAAGAGAACAGAAAAAAATGTAACAGTATTGTCTTAGATGGTCAAGAATGTAAATACACAGAAAACTCCTTAGATGCCTGCCGTTTCTATGGTATCAGAATATTCTCAATACAATAGACAAAAAAGTTTCAAGAACAAAAACCCTGAACAACAATACACTGAAAGGAAACACTCAAGTACTGATCTTCAGAACCTCAGCAAGAGATTTCAATTCCATGAGAGTAAATCTTCAGTTTGGATTTTATTCACACATGGAGATACATATATTACTCACAATTTAATGTTATCTATGTACGTATGGAGAAAGCACTCTTTAGTAAAGGAGACATTATTTATTCTAGTGTTACTGTCCATCCAACTTTATTTACTCTACTGTTTAGTAGTGGGGCATTGCTTGGCTGTACTAGTAGTAGCAACAGGTCATGAAAAAACAGTGATACCTCAAACATATGGCAATACTATGAAATTAAAAAAGCAACCAAACAAAAATACCATGGTCCCCAGACTGCGTCCATTCCAAGTTCAAGCCTTGAGATCAAACTACTTAACAGAAGAGCTTACGGATGAAAAATACCTAATTCACAGACTCATAGAATGGCTTGAGTTGGAAGGAACCTTAAAGATCATCTAGTTCCATCCTCCCTGCCATGGGCAGGGACACCTTCCACTAGACCAGGTTGCTCAAAGCCCCATCCAACCTGGCCTTGAACACTTCCAGGGATGGGGCATCCAAAACTTCTCTGGGCAACCTGTTCCAGTGCCTCACCACTCTCTGAGTAAAGAATTTCTTCCTTACATCTAATCTAAATCTACCCTCTTTTAGTTTAAAGACATTACCCCTTGTCCTATCACTACATTCCCTGATAGAGTCCCTCCCCAGCTTTCTTGTAGGCGCCCTTTAGGTACTGGAAGGCCGCTACAAGGTCTCCCCAGAGCCTTCTCTTCTCCAGGCTGAACAACCCCAACTCTCTCAGCCTGTCTTCATAGGAGAGGTCTCCAGCCCTCTGAGCATCCTTGTGGCCCTCCTCTGGACTTGCTCCAACAGGTCAACACCCTTCTTATTTTGGTGGCCCTAGAGCTGAACACAGTATGCCAGGTGGGGTCTCACGAGAGCGGAGTAGAGGGGGGAGAATCACTTCCCTCGAGCTGCATGCTTCTTTTGGTGCAACCCAGGATACAGTTGGCTTTCTGGGCTGCAAGTGCACAATGCTGGCTCATGTTGAGCCAGCAGTAATTAGTATATAACAGATCTGGCTCTCTTTGGTTTCTTTGCCTGCCCGTACCTGATTAGAGGTTTCCATGTTAGTATTACGATTAGATCGCCTCCGAGTGACTATCACAGAAGGCTTGCGTTCACAAGGAGCTCGATCATTTGTTTGGCCTCTCTGGAGCTTCCCATCCTCAGGCTTTTCCTTTCCAAAGTTCTGCAAGTCAATTTTTCTCACTGGCACAGATACAGGAATGATAAGAGGCACAAGGCTGCTATCCTCCCGGGGTTTTTTAGGAGCTGGTGAAGAACTGGCGAATTCCACAACGCTTTTAGCAGCTGTAGGTCCTGGAGCTGCTATCAGCACACTTTTCTTCTCTTCTGAAGTATCCAATTCCTGAGAAGAAAGAAAGATTCCTTAAAAGTTCTGTAGCAGTTGCAAAATAAATCAGACGATCTCTCACTTACATAGTGTATCAACTTCCTTTATGCAATTTGCAAGCTGAAAGGGATTTAGAAAGCGTTACTGGAGGAAAAAGAATATTTGATGAAACTATCACCAAAATTTTTTAGAATTCGTGGAGGATTCCCTAAATATTAAGAACTAGAAAACTTGTACACATCATCCTTAAGTATCACTTTACTATCTGTAATTTTACATTTTATTTTCCAGATGAAACTGTGCCCTGATATAACTTCCACAAAGGTTTTTCAGTTTTAGTGATGACTGTAAGCTGCAGGTTATTCATTTCAAATATCAGACTTCTGCTCCAGAAAAGACTGAACCATGGGAACCTTAGTTAAATCGCTCACACAAAAAAACAGAGCTAGGTTTTTACTGATTATTTTTTTTCCAATTTACATGACAGAAGCAGCTTTCCTTATTGTAACTGGAGCCTTTGAGGTTTGCCATCTGAACAGCCTGAAGAACTTTTGCTCAGCAGCATCAACAACTGCAAGCCAGCATGTTTTGCACTGGTGTTACAGATTCCATATCTCTGCTTTCCTTTACTCTTGGAAAGCCTAGAAAACTAAGCTCCAAGGAGATAGGAGTGGAGAACGAATTACTGAACAAACACATGGATACTGCAACACCAAATGACTCCAGGTACCGTTAGATAAGTGATTTCTATTCCTTCAAATGATGACCTGTGTGTTCATTCCACTCTAGGACCAACTTCAGAACAGTTTCCAGCTCACTTAGAAGCCAGATGTCAAAGGACAACTTTCAAAAACACCTCCCTTCAGGGATGCAAAACGTCTTCTCAAGTTCCAGTGAAGTACAATCTAGAAGCCACAGAAGATGCTCCTTTTGGTGTTTCAAAACTTCTTTCAAACTTAACGTTCTGTTTGGAAAGCCTTTGGATGCAATTAGATATGCAAACTCACTCTCTATGAGTCACAATCTACTGAGGAATTTAGATGAACAGCTTTGTGAAGTGGAAACTAAGGCACATTATCTCTCAGGTATGACGAGAAGTCTCCAGCATGGACTTCGAAAATTTTGCAGAGATTTACTTGAAGTCCTGAAAAGGAATCTATTGCGTGCCACTAAGAATACCTAATCCTGATTAAAACACAGCATAAGAAGGTTCTACTGCAAGGTTTCAGACCTCTCCTGTCATTTCACTGTGGTTACAGATCAAGAGAGCTGGCTTCACTGATGAGCAAGGGAACATGCTCCAGCTGGCACACAAACAATCAACCTTTGATAGCTAGAAGGACTAAACTGAAGTCTCCCTTCACTACTATATTTATATTGAAGGAAGTGCAACTTCACTGTCACGAGATGCCTCAACCAGAGCCTGAAGCTGGGGCTATGGCCTCTCTGAGTGACCTAATATTTTTTGTTGCTTTTCAGAGCAAACAAGTCCACTCTGAAACACTAAGCCTTCAAAAAAGCTAGGTGCCAAGCCTGAGCAAGTAAAATCAATCATAACCAGGAGATTTAGGACTCCCTCCTTGCAAGATCTTTTATTAGAGTAAGGCTAATTGTGCACAGAAAGGTTTATCCCATAAATGGCACTGTAGTTTAGAAATTTGACTGCTTCTGCACAGACTGGAGATATCATCCCCAGTTATGTAACAACGAAACACAGAACTGAAAAGTCACAGTTGGCATCAGCTGCCCCAGACTGTGCTGCAGGAGGAATTCATGAGCTTTGAGAACCTACCTTCACTCCAGGATGGTGATATGCACCTGCACTTTCCCTTGAGATTACCGATTTTGGATTTGGAGGACATTCATCATACTGTCATACATACATCACTCGAGACCAGTACCTCTAGATAGTAAGGGGCTCTTGCAAATTTTTGTAGCCTCCCTCCACTACTTCAGGAAAGAGAGACGAACAAGGATGACTTTTTAAATGTGTAAAAAAAAAAAAAAGTAATCTACTGGAAACAGATGCCTACTTCCATTAGTCCTGTCCATGTCTGAAGAAGCAGCTCACATACAGCTTCATGCTGCTATGTGTGGGCCTCCATTCATTAGGGAGATCCATGCTGATTATCACCTTATTCCTAAAGCCTAGTTCAACATCTGGGATAGCCCTGGAATCTTCTTGCAGCATTGAGATCTACAGTAGATAGTTTTGCACCAGCATTAAGAGCAGTCTCTGGCTACGTGCACTGATACTACATTGTTTAGACTGCTGCAGAGAAAGCTCTTGCTCTTATTCAGATGACTGTTTTTTTCCTTCTTATGTAGCTATCACTATCGCAAACACTCTAATAAATACTTTATGGGTACCTGATAGAATAATGACAATACAAACAAGTAATGGCAATACAGATATGTGAACGAGCACCAATTCTGACCAATCTACAAACCTCAGATACTTCCTGCATGCTACACAGATCTCTGTAGGTCAAGAGACATGAACTAATTTCCTGACTGCAAGGAGGAAATTATGGCAGCTAGTCACACACAAGATGTCACATTTCTTTGGCTGTATGATGGGTTAACTATGCTCCCTTCATTTTCAAGACTGGGAGGTAACCAGCAAAGGACTCTCTTCCTTGACAGGAGAGATGACCACTTTTAGAGAAAAGAGGAAGAAGGAGACCTGAACAGTAGAACAGAGACAGGTAGAGAGAGAAAAAGCACCACTGGAGAATTAATATAAATAGCTCAGACAGCCTTGAATATGCTCTGTTCCACAGCAGTGAAAGATCACATACCTATGGTTTACTAAGAGGAGACGTGATTTTGGGATCAAGCTATTTGTTTCAGACCCCTATATAGTTTTCTCAACTGTTTGATTATGCCCAGAGGTAGGCAGAAAGAAATTATCAAACAAAGGACAGGACCTTCATTTGTAGAACTGCTAGGGATTTTTGGCCAGTTCAGCAGCTCTATTACAGAACTGATGGCAGGAGGGCTGCTGGACAACTCCAGCAAATGCAGCTTGTTGCACTTCCATTTAGACTCTTGCATAAATATAGAGGGATGCACTACTGACCTAGAGTTCTCCAGCAGATCCACAGAAACCCATCAGTCATTTTGGTATTGACCCTCAAGTGGTCTCTAAAAGTTTTAAATTTCACAGACAAAACCCAATTGTGGTAACTGGAAGAACTGTTCCAAGGCCATTGGTGTGAACAAACAAGAAACCACACCAGCCTTAGAAACGCCTGCTAACAGTAAAGGCAGCTTCTCTCTGAAGTCAAACCGATGCTCACTTATTAAGGAGGTGAGTTCAGAACTGCGAATCCATAATTTTTTTTTTGCGCATGTGGCAGCTGGTCCTCTGCCTTAGGACACATGCTGAACCCATGCGCAAGGGAAAAGAGGCAGGGTCTACAACCCCTGTCTCTCTTCCATACAAGAATATTCAAACCCAGACACCCTTGAGAAGACCATTTCAGATCTGAGAAGTTTTTTGCATTGTTATTAAAGAAAACAAATGACACCACCTTTTCGCATACAGCAGTGTCAAATGAAACAGTAAAACTAAGGGTAAAGAATTTGCTGCAGTCTGTAAGCAGCAATAACCTTGCACCACCTGAAAAAGGCAGACACAGCAGAAGGACAGCTCTGGTGCAAAGTATCATTTGTGACACTGCACATATATATTGGCACTGCTGACCAAAATAACATTCTCGCATAAGGTACACGCACCTACACTGGAATGTTCAAACAACTAGTTCAAGTTATGAATATCTTCTTTCATTAATAATTAAATCCTACGGCCTACTTATATGCTCTTCACATAACCTATGCTAGGGAAGGCTTCTAGGTTGTTTATATCAGAAAGGCACTGCTAAGAAAAGGAGACCACTCTCCTGAAAACATTCTCTCTCACATGATATCCAATCCCCTTAAAGATGTAAAATTCATCAGGCAAGGGTAAGAATTTTAACCTCTTTCAAAACCTCATCCTGAAAGCCTGAATAGATCCAAACATAAAAAATTCTTCAGCTAGTGGAATCATGGAAGGAAACAAGCTGCTTGTGTAACTGCAAAGAACAAATGAGCATCTGTCAAAACATTTCTCTGGTCTTTACGTTATGAATCAAGCTACAAGCAGACATGCCTTTAAATGAGTAATTTCTTGTTTCACCTGTCAGGCCCTTTTCCTAGATTCTCTGTTAGCTTTCTCTTGCCACTCTGTTGATCAGACTGCAATGCTAATTGTAGGCCTTCCTGCAACATAAACATGCAATGGCTGGAACAGAAGTAAGTCAGCAGTTCACACTGCTAACTACTTCTAAGTTTTATATCAGATCTGCTGGTAGACAGCTTGTTCAACTGGAGTTAGAGCAACAAGGATTGAAGACAGCACCAACAGTCACTGGTTGCTGTGCAAGAGATGGATATGGATACTTGTCTCGCTGTTTCTTAGCCCAGTTCTTTTACTCAAGCAGCACATCCCTCTAAAGAAAAGATTGGAAAAAACAGCCACAGACAGACTAGGAAAAAAAATAACAACAAGAACAAGAGGAAAAAAAATTTCCTTCCCTTTGTTGTCTGACTGGGCAACAATTCAAGTGACAAAACTGTAGGTAAAAGTAGCTCATGCTCTATCACCCTTACTTCACCACTCTCTGGCAAAAAAGTTTCCAAAAAAAGTGCATCTTAACTTCTCCTAAGAGGCATTCATTGAAAGATTAGTCAAACCACACCTGAAACAAAACCGCAAAAAAACCTCGTAAACAAACAAACAAAAACTAACTCCAAAATCCCACCACTTGCCTCTCCTACACTAATTTTGAACCTTGTCATATGGTATACATACTGGACAGTTTAGACTGATGGGACACTGAAAGGATAATAGTAGTGAACCACCTAATCACTCAACACTAAATTTCTTCCCTGTTGAAGTCCTAGAGAAAGTCTACACACAGACTTTGTCCTCAGGTTATCAATCTCTGAGCATCTGCTGCCGGTCATTCTCAGAAACAGGATACCACATCAGATGGACCTTTACGACCAGCATAACTTCTTTATGTAAGTTAGGCTTCCTCAGGCTTTTAATATATGGGAAATATTGAACATGTAAGTAGCATTACGTAATTTTAGATAGCACAATTTAGAAACACTTCAGCCTCTAAAACTGAAAAATCAGCAGGTAAGCAGTAGTCTTAACATAAAAGGAGGAGAATGTTAAATCGGTGAAAAGATAACAATATACACATGCTTATACTTGTCCCTCTAAATTTCTGATCAGCTTGAGGCCTAAGCAGAAAACATCAGAATTTTGAAGTCCTGGGCTAAAATCACATTCAGTATTAGTGAAGTAAAACTGCCCTTAGGTGGTTTCACTGCACTAGGAGATCTGTTCTCCCATATCTATAAGTTGCAGCAGCTGAACTTACATCCCATGACTCTAGAGCTGCCCTTGCTGCACTACAGCATTTCTTGCATGAAGATACCATCCTATCCTGCATATGTACATAAACTCCTTTGCATTTCAGCCCTATTTTGTTGTCTAAAACAGTCCTCATACTATACTGGCTAGGATGTGTCCCTTACCTTGACATTCTGAAGAGAAGCCAGCTCAACAGCTTTTTGAGCCAAAGTTAGCAAATTGGCTTCTTGAGAAACACGCCGTCTCCTTCGTGTACTCTGGATTACACCACCTCTAACACCTTGAAAGTCATTAGTTCTCAGAGTGTTTTCTTCAACTGTTTCTGTCTGTTTCTCCCCATCTCTACCATTCTGGACCGTGGCTTGCCTGTCTGTTTCTATCTGGCACAGTTCACTATTGACAAGGACATCCTTCTGCCCCAGATCCGTTCTCTTGGGGTGTGAATAGCTACTTTTGTTGTGGGCCAGTGATTCAGGCGCCTGCTGCAATGGGACTTCTTGCTGATGTGTTTGCCAGTGATGGAGAAATAAATTGCTAGATTGTTCTTCTGCCTGCTTGGAAGCCAACACTTCTCCTGCAGATGTCATCAGGACACCTTCTTTGGAGAGTCTCCGTGACCTTCTTGGAAAGGGAATCTGGGTCTGAGGTAGCACTGTCTGTTGGTTCTGCTCTGTTAGAGCCTTGAATAGTTCCTGATTCCTCTCTGTCTGCTGAAACTGGTGTGCCATCATGTGATGCTGAGGTGCTGCAGCTGCCACATGAGGCTGTGCTATGGAAGTAGTTTGCTGTAGACTGAAGGCTTGTGTGGCAGCCTGTTGCTGCTGCTGTTGTTGAGGATAGAAATTTTCAAACAGTTGTAGCTGGGGAAGAGCTTGCTGTTTTTGTTGAGCAGTAAATGCTGGACTGGAAGAAGCTGGGGCTTCTTGAAAGACATGCAGTAATTCAGGAAGGCCTTGCTTCTGGCCTTGGTGACCAAATGCAAGTTGGAAAGGCTGTAATGGCAGACTTTGATTCTGCTGCTGCTGTTTCTGCATCTGATGAAAAGAATTCATTTGTGCTTGCTGTCTAACCAGGGCCTGCTGTTCCAGCTGAGCCTTCTGGGACATCATTTGCTGGACAGCATCTTCATACAAGTCCAGCTGTGACACAAACACTCCTTTCTCTTGATTTCTTTTAAGGGCTTCTGGGTGGCCATAGAAGCCCGGGGCACCAGCATTAGCATGGGGTCCTTTTGGGTTCCCCCCAAAAACCATACCGTGGTTCCACATTGCAGGTGGAGACTGCCAGTGGGCATCACCTCTCTCTGGCAACCGGTTTCCCATTAGTGAATTCTGCCATTTGACAGCTGTCACTGGCTGGGACATCATCATTGATTCTCCCCTGTCTTGACTGTAAACAGAGTTCATCAATGCAACATTGTTGGGGGCACTTGTTAATCCTCCTGTGTGAGGAATCTCCATAGTTTGGGAGACTGGTATATTCCCTCCATGACCATAGTACTGTCCTTCTTTAAGTTGCTGCTGTGGTTCTTTTGATGACACAGCTATATCCTGCTCATTAAAATAAGCAATTCGTTTCCCAGTCCTTTTGGTTGAAGACTTTTGCTGAGCCTGAAGATTCATGATTCAGTCTATTCTTTCAGCTGCACACACTGTATTTACAATCCACCCATCCCTGAGGTTGGGGGAGGAAAGGCACGTAAGTCTGTCTTTTCCATTCAGTTTTAGTAATAAAGGGCAGGAAAGAAGTCCAGATGAAAGCGCATCCACTTCCTTTTTCTTCGTGTGCTTCTCACACTTCTTTTCACTCTTATCCTTTGTGGTTCAGAGGTCAGTAGGGTCCACTTAGTTACAGGTCCTGAAATAGAGAAGCAATTGCAATGAATCATCAACAGACAACTGGAATAGAAGCCGTCACGCAACAAGCAATAATGTGCATGTCTGTTCCGTTTCTGATGGAAATGAAGATCAGGACAATGTGTGTAAGAAATAATAGATATGACTTGCTAAGAGAATGTAAAACAACTTAGTTTTACAAAATAGATAGACTATATTTACATGATGCAACTCCCAGTTGCACACAGACTTCTGACTAATCACTCAAGTTCTTTCTGAAGGCTTTTCTCTTAAACTCTCTCATCTGGCCAATTATTTCTGTCTTCCTGTAGCCAGGATAATCTGAACTTGAAAACACACAGCAAAACCAAAACAAAACAAAAACAACAACAACAAAAACTCATGACTCGCCGAAGAAAAAAATAATGTGTCAGGTTACATTTCCCAAAGACATTTAAAACATACACCAAGGCTGCGGCCAAACACACAGCAAGATGCTACATTCAACATTTTGAAGGAAAGGATCAGGCAGCAGCCCGTAATTTCTCCCTAGCCCCCAGTCTTTACAGTTGCTTTCCAATTTAGACCTGTCCATCAGGCATCCAAGTGCTGCTGACAGGGCCTGCTCAACCTGTTGCCCTCTCAGACACTTTTTTTCACAGCTGAAAGCAACCGCTCCTGCTCAGGTCACACTCATGGCAGAGTAGTTCAGGCAGATTATTACAACTGCTCCTGAACACCTGCAAACATCTGTTATTGTAAAGCTAAAACTGTAACAGGAGAAAGTTTTTCCAGAACATAGAGCCTAGGACAATTCCACCCTCCTGCTCCCTGGAAAAAAGTGAGCCACAAACTTAGGCTTTAAAAGCTTTGTTTACAAGATTAAGGTCTAATGTGTGCATACAACACATATACTAGTATTTCTATTAGGAAACCTAAAACCTTTGAAGACATTTAGTTTTAAATTTAGTGAAATTGTTAAACTAATAACACCCAAGTACCAATGTGCAAGTCTTTTTTTTTTTTAAACTATCTCTTTTCAATATATACTATGTTCCACTTCAAGTCAGACTGTGCCAATACATTTCTTAAAATCTTTCTGAGATTGTTAAAAATCTATTTTTATTGCAACCCTTTTGCTATAAAATCAAGTTTCCCTTTATGAGTGGATTTAATTCTCAAGCTTCAGAGGCACCGGCATGTACAACAATTACAGCAACATACTTCTTCAGGGATTTTGCAAAGCTTGAAAAAGTTTAGGGACTTCCTGATCTGAGCCGGTCATAAAAAACTGTGGGAAAACCTCCAGTAAAGCACCAGTTGTAGGTATGGACTAAAAGGCCCTAAGTCTCAGAGAATAACAGGAATTGAAAACAAAGAAACATTCTTCTTGAGTGATGAAATGAAAGCAGGTTTGCAAATTCACTAATACCTATTACTAAAATAGTATATTTCATTTCAGAGTCACAAAGTGTTTTAGAAAAATATGCAATTTAGGGATCAACTGCAGAAGAAATCTGTTCTTCCTTTATACAAAAACGCAGGAGCTTTCCTATTTGTGCTGTGTATACACCAGGGAATTCTCAAGAAAGAACACGGCCATTTCTCATAAAAACTGCCCTTGAATTTCTAAAGTCCACACAAAGTAGGTAAGCCTAACACACACGCCACTGAAACCTGCAATAAATCCTTTCATCTCTCTATACAAAATGGAAAATAACAAAAGCATACAGCACACTAAAGTCCTGTAACTTGAGTTTCCTCTAAACGGATATGGCTACAGTGCAGATTTTAATACTGGGGTGGGGTTGGGAGTGTGATGAGGAGGAAAAGACAAAGGGTTTAAATTAACTTACGCAACTTCCACGTTGGAGGCCAGGCTTGGCTTCACTGCTAGTGGAACCATGGGCCTGTGTTTCACAGAGAAGTGACTCACTTCCTCAGTCTGCTACATAGCTGTTCCCCCCACGCTCCCTCCCCCTTCGCCCTGGCTACAAACCATGGATCTCTGCCACCCCGTATCACTGAGCCAGGGCGTTCCTTCCTTCTCTAAGCACAAGTTCTCAGCTCATTTACCAGTCCTCTTTCAACAAGACTAAAATAACTCCAGGAGAAATTATGGGCATGCGAGATGGAAAAAAACCATATTTAAATTGCAACTAGTACACAAACGAGGAAAAACTTATTTGATTAAATCCTACTTCAAAATGACACTATGAGAGGAAAAAATATCCCACAACAGGAAACTGGATCCCTGGTAGCAAAGACGTAGAGGTGGACATGTTGCTATATGCCTCTCAAGAGTGTTAATGTTATTCTCTCTCCTTGCTTTCTGCAGCACTGCTAGAAATTTAACAGAGCTAACAGCTTAATCACAATACCTGAGTAATACTAATGAAAATGGTTTATGATATTATCATACTTTCTGAAATCATTACAAAGTATTTTTCTCCCCAAACCAGACAACCTCATACCAGTTTTCCTTTCACTGATGTTTGTGTGCTTTTGTACTGACCAACCACATAACTGTGATAAAAACAACGTATTTTTTTCTGTATATCAGAAGACATTACCACTAGATCAAATTTAAACCTGTAACACAACCTTTAGAAGCTCTGTTGAAACAGATTCGCTACTCTTTGAAGAAGAACACAATGGGAAGAACCCAAAAACTGGCATACAACTTCAATGATCCTTGTTCTTAATCCTTAAAAAAGAAACAAATTAAAACAAACAAACAAAAAAACAACAACAAACTCAAACCCTGATGCTGTTCTTAATAGTGGTGGCTGAGGTTTGCAGCCACCACATTCAAAAGTATCTAGAACACCTTTAGCAAGAGAGCTCTCAGGTTTGAAAGTGATGCATTTACAGGGCTCTCCAAATGTCCACTTGCTCTGGATACTGCACTACTAGATAAGAAGCCATGGGTATTACAGAGCTTATCTTGGACTGGTTTAGAACTACTCTTGTCTAGGAAAGAGATGTAACAAAAGTATTAAGACACAAAGTTTACCAAAAAAAAAAAAAAGTAAGTTCAGAGATAACCTAAAGGAGGGAAAGGAATATGTATGTGCTGCCTAAAGAGGCTTCTAAAAATAATGCGTGCCTCTTACAGAAGCTCTTATCACTTTAGAATATTGTAGTGATTGAAGAACAACTGAAGTTACAACAGCACAAAAACCAAGACAGTGAAAATGACATTACTGGGGAGGAAAGGGACTTAAGGTACTTTGAACAAAACACACCGTGAAAATCCCAACTCTCCCATTTCCATGCAAAAACAAAGAAATCCTAACTGAGAAGTCTCCTCGGGGGGGGGAGGGGGGGAGGCAAAAAAAAAAAACAGTGCATTTAGAGTTAGATGACAAAAGAAAACATCACAAAAATAACTTTTTTAGAATTTTTTCATATATAGAAAACAGATGAAAAATATCTTGTAGGTCATCTTAATAATAATAGTCCATAGTTTAAGCTGAAGTTATAGACATTCAAGCTGCAGCATGACTATGCTCCAGGAAAGCTCACAGCTGGCAGCTTCATTGGCTGAGCGCTTCTAGCTCTATGACTAAGCAGGCTTCCCTCCCTGAGGTCAAGGGATGAGCTCACATTATCATCATCCCAGCCAATTACCTCCTTTGGGGTTTCTCATCTTGTTTTACTTTAATTTCAGCACAAGAGTCAGCCTGAAGCAGCACAGTAAAATGGCAACACACTTCAGGCTTAAACGTGCTTTGGAGCAGTGTGCCTCTGACGAGTTCTTACCTTCAAACAAAGCACAGTGCCAGTTCTGATACCTTAATTCCCAGAAGATAATGTGTCTTGCCTCCAAATATACTGAGGTGTCACGATACTCTGCATTGCTTTTACACTGCACAGAGAAAAAGCAAAACCTAACATCAGTACATTTAGTTTTAATAACTCTAAGGTTTGGCATGCACCATCATCAGTTACTTTCACTTCCAGGAACTCCTGGCATGTAAGAAAACACTAAACCTTTCTTCAGAAAAATATGAATTGCATGCCACCTCCTTTAATACCACAAATATTTTCAGATTTCTAAGATTTTTTTTGTGTGGTGCAAGGCTTTCTCTTCTGGATCAAAAAGAATGTCAAACTAGATACACATATATCCAATGAATACTTAAGCAGTATTTATTTCCTGGAATGAAAAAACATAAGCAAAGTAACCTATGGCACCTTACTGAAAGAAGTTAGGGTTAGCATTTTTAGCTAAAACTTCTCCAGTATATCTGCACTAGAGCCTTATTAAAGAAATCATAAGCATATAAAATGCAGCTTGGCTTTAGGAAAAGTCAGCTGAAGGACTAAAAAGGTCTCTGCCAGCATGCAGGATGCTGTTCTCAAATAAGTAATTTCAAGACACAGAGACCTGAGAAGTGCAGGGCACAGGCATTCAGTGCCACTCACTCGGAAGGTGCCAGCCCTGAGGTCCCACTTATAGACTTTACTTAACTGAAAGCAGCTTCTGCAGAATTGTTTAGGCATCCCTATCCACTGCAACCATCCTATCCCAGTTTATCATTAGCCTGGAGAGTTGCTATGAAACCTTCCTAATTTCATGTATTTTTCTTAAATTAAGATTAAAAGGTTGTTTGATTTGGTGGACAAGTTAAAAACAAACCATTGCAACCATTTCTTATAAAAGATCTTTATCGCCATTTAAAACTTTTTGTCTGTATATTTAATAACCTCCATTACTTCCTCTCCTTCTTTACATACCGTCTTCCATTAACTATGCACATATTTTACAATTTCACATGCCGAGTTCATGACCTCACACACTGAAGTAACATTAAACACTACTCTTCAGCCCATCTGTTGAGGGCTGTGAAGTCCTGTGCTTTGCTTAGTTCATCTGCTACGCCCCCCTATATTTGGCATGATAAGTAAGTTTAAATTGTGCAGATTCCTAATGTCCTTTGAGATTGTTTGCACACAATCTTCTCAGACAGAAAACTGTAGAAATGACTTCAGAAAGACCCTGACTTCTCCTCAAGCTCTGACAGAGTTATGGATGCAGAAAATTATAATGAATGGTAGCAGACATCATCTGTTTCACCACTTTAATCCTAGCTTTTAAATATTTCAGTTTTAGTTTTCTACATGTGATAAATAAAAAATGTTCATGAGTGCTAGCTAATGTACATTCTCAGCCTTACCCACAACAATGTTGTGGGCTCCTTGCAGGGAATCTGTCAAATTACAGTGAAGAAAATAATTTCCCACTGCTGCCAGCAACTCAAATTACTGATCTTCCCTTAAGAAGCTCAAACACTTCATGGTGATGAACAGATTCCAAGAATAATTTTACCATTTAAGTCAAATGTAGCAAGCTAGTCAGTGTCCCGAGAGAGCAATCTAGCCATCCCTCTCAAATTTGTTCATTATTATGGTCAAATCCCACATTTATGAGACAGGTAAAAATCATGATACATTTTACTAACGAAGAATGAGAGGAACTAACTCACTTCCAATATCATGCAACAAACCAGGTCAAAAATCAAAACCAGAACACAGAATACTAGCTACCAGTCCCCCTCCAAATCAAGACAAAAACATTGTTTAAATCTACATGCAAAAGGTAAAAAGTGGATTCACTATTTACAGTCACATAGCAAGGGCAAAGAAAATTTAATTCCTCCAGTGCAACAGAAGGACAGAGGTAGTTCAATAGGGTAGGTTTGGGGTTTATTTTTAAATGGCTGCAGATTTATAGTGCATCACAAACAAGCAACTTATTCCAGCTAACAGAAATTGACCCGTATGAAACCACCACCACTTACTGCAACAATCTCGAGTAAGAATCAAGGAAGTTATGAAAACATGGGACAGTTTCTATTTGGTAGAGGATTTGCAATGCTTTTGCACAGCCTGTCCGTACCCTACGTGTATGAAAACAGCTTCAATCTCTCCCTCAAAAGCCTCTCCTACACACATTGTCACATTTTCTTCCAGACAGTTACCAACAGTAGAATTCCTGCAGATTGTTTGCAATCGCCCACTCACCACCTTCAGACACCTTCAACAGGAAGGATAACAGCACAGCTTTCCTACAGATCACCCCAGGAGGGAACAAGAGAAAGTGAAAGATAGACCACTGTACTTGTAAATTCTACACAGCAATGCACAGCAATCTACCTGATGGACACAGGGATGGGAAAGCTCAGAGCAACTGAGAAACACAACACTGTCCAAGAAAGCCAAAAAGGTAAATGGAGGATGACGGTTAATGTCCCCTTCACCTATTCTGTATCACAGGGCATTTTCCACACATACTCTGACGGCCTGTCTCTACAGGGAAAGGTGTATTTTCCAGGACTCCAGCATAACAGATGAGCAGCAATTGAAGCCCAAAGTGAACAAGCAAAAACAACCAACTGAGCAGTCTCCAGTTTATAAGAAGGCGATTGCAAAGGAATATAAGCAAGTATCAACAATTCCCGCCCTCCCTGAGTAAGAGACTACTCTAGGGAACTGTATCAGATGGAAGTCCTAGAAATCAATAAAGCCTAGGAAATGGGGAAGGCTTACTTGTTCAAATAGCAACACATAGCAAAAAAGGAACTCTTTACAGCATGCCCATAACTGGGATGAAGTGATCAAAGCAAAATGGCTTCATAGAGAGACAACATCAAAAGGGAAAAAACAATCTAGGAAGCTTGACAGCTTCCATTGTTGCCTGAAAGTGCCTGCCTGGGACTAGCAACACATACCTAAACGAGCAGTACACACTGAAGACTTCTGTGGCCTACCCAAATTTTCACGTGACCGGTCCATTTCTATTGCAGAGGAAGGCTGAAGCTAAGACTGACTTCAAGCACACCTCTGCCCCAAGGACAGTGCGGTCAAAATGGCTTTGCTAGCACTTTCACTTTCCAATTTTCAGAGGTTGGGAATAGATAAAGCTGTATTAAATCACTGTACTCATCAGGCATTCAGAAGTGAAATCCATTAGCTGTATGGCGTGAAGCAGGGGAGAGAACGGTCATGCTAACGGAAGATCAGGTAGCATGTGTTACACCACCAGATGTGACAAGCTGCTGCTGCTGCTGCTGTCTGCACCATTCCTGACATACAGCATTGAAGGCTAATTACCTAAAGTGAGCAAAACACCGCAATGTAGAATTGCCATATTATTTGGGAAAAATATGCACACCCAAGGAAAAAGCATTAACGACACCTCACAAATTAAATCAAACCAAGGAGAAATACAAATCCTATTTAAGTAAAATATTTTTGTCTATTACAGTAAAGGATGGTAGAGATTTGGAGAGGCAGTAAAAATGAGTTCTCAGAAATGTTATTTAATCGGGCAGCCTTCCTTTATGTTTGAATGGTCCTGAAATTCATCTAAGCATGCATTCTGATTATATTTTGATGTACCATTTACATCCAGGGATGCGTTTTTATTTATCCCTTCCCATCACCACAATTTTCCATACTCCATCTAAACATATTGATGTGTTCTAGTATGCAGAATGTTGTAGAGAAGGATTTTTATTTATTTATTTTTAAATTATGAGGTCTTGAAGCACCACAGATGCATCTCAAAAGGAAGTTTTCAGACAACAGTTCTATGAAGAAGGAGTTCTGTACCTTCAAGGAACCTGTCAAAAATAACCTATAGTTTGGGTTGCCTTCCTCAATTCAAGCTATAAACTTAGTACACGTTTTGGAGGATCACTTTTCAATCTCCGGGATTTTCCGCTTAGTTCTGTTTTAAGGAGATGAAAGACACAAAAAATTGTTAAAAGAAAACACCCATTATGATCTTGTCCTTACTATAAACCAGCCAGGCAAAGCCTGGCACACACAAACAGCTCCACCAGAACAAAATCAGCATGGATGAGGAAGAAAAACTATTAAAGAAACAGTCTGGAATTCTAAAACTTAACAGACTTAAAACTTAAACAATGAAGGAAAAAAATAACCGATTTATTTTTAAAGGAATTGACAACATTGCTTCTAGCAGCTTTTGAAAAGGTACTACACTGAATACAAGCTAGATCCTCAGTTTAATTTACCCAAACAAAAGTTTAAGTTGTATTTCCAACATAACTGAAGTTTTGCCCAAACCTCATCTTGAGAAAACTAAAGATTTGTGATTTGCACCAGACTCTTATCTTTTGTCTTGCACTGTAACAACATGCAGTTCTTGGAGAGAACTATGAGAGAAAGAGACAGCTATGTAAACCAGACTGTTGTAAACAAAAACGCAGGAAAGCCCATCTTTACAAATGGCTTTAAAGCACAGTGCAGAATTACACTTTAACCAGTTACATACACAGCACATTTCTAAAATTAATGTTTATAAACTGTACTGGAGTTTGGAATATTAATTATAATCCATCATCATGACAAATACCATGATATGAAAAGGCTTAGGCAGCCTTAGAGTGCAGAGAGAGAAACTAAGAAATATGAAACACTGCTTTCAGTCTTTGTAAAGTTACATGAACATCCTATTCTTTCCCACTGGAAATGGGTTAACAGTTCTTCTAGTTGTAAGCTCTTGGATAGCTATTTTAAGCTTTTTTGTTTGGAGCTGTCAGGGAAGGCAGTTGCTAGCAACAAAGAGACCAATACTCACTCCAACATACAGGAATTATAGAAGGCTCTAAAGTCAGAATGGCAAAGAGCAAGCCAAAAGCTTCTCCCTGTGCTCGCATTCACATAGCTGACATAGCCACAACACGTCCTTCACTCTAAATGCCTCTCCCGCCACAAACATACCAGCTGCAGCATTGGATGGACACACCCCAGAGACAGACCAAATCTCTCTGCACTTTTGCCCTGAGAAGAAAATACATCTGAACGAGTTATGCTGCAACAAGAAAGACTGCTGCAGGTTCAGTTATTTCCACCTTGACCTCTCCAGCACTTCAACACAAAGCCAGATGTGTGGGTGCCCGGTATAGAGTACCACAGTTTGAGCGCTTCACAGATTCCTTCAAGGCTTTGCAAGAGGTAACAGCCTACAAATAGGGGACGAGGAAGGTGAGAGGTCATAGAGATGATGACGCTTTCCATTCCCAGAGGTTTCTTCATGAGCGATACAAATGCATTCAATACCTAGACCACAGTTCTTGGCAGAGACACGCCTGACACCAACAAGCAGGCATCACCAGTTGCATGTGGCTAGCTGCAGAATAGCTGTGACTAAAAGCACAAGGAGAACCTGAGAGGATCTGGGATCAATTTCCAGCTCTGCTACAGCCATACATCTTAAGCAAGCCACTTTAGATCTGTTCATAAAATGAGAGTAATACCTGAAACCCAATACACTGATATTCATGAAGTATTTTGAGGTCATAAAAGTGATATTATCTTTAACAGTATCCACTAATATGCTAAACAGAGATTGTTCCACAAAGAGCTTCACGTCTAATTTGAGACATGATGCAACAGGGTAGCGATTCGTCAGTTCGAATCCCACTTCTGACATCAGTCCTTTTTGGCGCCCAACGTGGGGCATGAGGTATTTGAGATAAGGATAATAACTAGAAGAAGTAACGGGCAAAGCATGGAGTGGATATTGACTAAGAATGTAAAAGCTGTGAAGAATTTGTGATGCAACAATTTTGAAAAATGTGTTGTAGTAATATGGTGAAGGGACAAGGGGTGGAGCGTGTGTAAATTGTCCACTTTGTCAGTGTTGTGATGATGTTATGTTAATTTTGGTGTGGGGAATTATTTTTTTTTGATGTAAGTGAAGATTGTGATGATGTGAAAGTATATCTTGATGATAATTCTTAAAGATGCTTTTCACAGAGGCGAGGGGTGGAATGTATTGGGTTTATGTGGTAAAGGTTCGGTAGCAGGGGGGCCACAGG
>VXAL01003749.1:71291-91444 GCA_013399475.1 Chauna torquata
CATCTGTCTGACCGCAACCCCCACTCCCCGTTCCCCTGCGCTGCTCGGGGGGAGGAGGTAGAAGAGGGTGGGTGGGGGGAAGGTGTTTGTAGTTTGCTTTTGGTTTCTCACTGCTCTAGTCTGCTAGCGATAGTAATAAATTACATTAATCTCCCTGCTCTGAGCCTGTTTTGCCCGTGATGGTAATTGGTGAGCAACTCCTTGTCCTTATCTCAGCCCTTGAGCCCCTGTCCATCGCATTTTCTCCCCCTCTGCCTTTGAGGAGGGGGAGTGAGAGAGCGGCTGTGGTGGAGTTCCGCCGCCCAGCTGGGTAAAACCACCGCACCAAAGAAGAGGGAGGAGGCCAAAAACATGAAGGAAAAAGGTCACACAAATAATAACATACAGTTGTTCTTTTGTCATATGCCTCTCTGCCTCACTCTACCCAGGAATATCGTTCTGTTTTTCAGCAGTTACCTAAGCTGAAGCAGCGCTGACCACGGCTTGTCCACATCTACATTTGCAGCCAGACAGATGCCAGTATTGGCTGCGCTAATCTGTTATAAAACTACTCAAATAGAAAGTCTTTAATAGCAGAGACAGGACTTTAGTTCAGATTTCTAAAACAATGTTTTTTAAGAAGTCCTGTGGCCACTGTTCAATATAAAGGAATCTTCTTATTGTGCTGGTTCATTACACTAAGTTCTTTGCCAACAATACAGCTATGCAAATGAACGTTAGTTAATACAGGGGGTAGGAGCAGTGAAAGATATGGGCAAGTATGACCATCACAGAAGTTTAAAGAATCCAGGGGCCTGGAGAACACTCCAATTCCTTCATCTTTAACTGAAGTATCAGAGCATCCTTCAGGCCCCTGGATTCAGAGCTCCCTGTCAGTTGCCTGCCCAAAGCCAGGCTCTTCTCCTTTTAGACTGAGGGATTTCAGTGGAGGACGGGAAGAGCAGATGGTTGGCACTGATACTGGATCAAATGCAAAGTTAGTTTCTTCCACTCCTGTAGTGGCTCCTTTGCACCCTTACTGACCAATGCTATAAAGCACTTCAACAACTGGGCACAAGCGACACCAGCCTCAAACTTACTCAGAACAAAGTCAGAAGCCTCCTGAAAGAATCAGCTCAACAATCCTACCTGAAACCAAACAAACTACCTGACATGCACTTAATAACCAATACAGAAAAATGTCATTCCGTAACAGCACAAGGAAAAGTGTCCTCTACTAAGAACCCTTACCAAGCTATTTTAAATTAAGGACTCAGTTCTTAGTAAAAGACAAAATTAAGGTCACAATGATCAAGTTCAACATGACAGGAAAAACGAAAGCTTCTGCATTTATCCACCTGCACACAGAATTCTTAAGAGCTAAGCAGATCAGAAGTATAACATGCATTTACATTTCCTTCTGCGCTTATATAGTTCACTCTACAAGTCCTGGAACAATACAAATACATTCTAATTGAAGTTACAACGTGCTAGGTCACTAACCCCGTATTATGCTTTAAATAGCTATATTTGCTACAGATACTAACTATATAATTGCCGTTTACAGGAACAGTAAGTCCTTGCCACTTGTGAAAAAACAGGCCATAAATGATTGGAAAGTCACATAACAACTTACTAGAAAAGCTGATAAGAGGATCAGTTCTAAATACTTGACCTCTTCCAAAGAAATTGCTAAGCATTAAAAACAGTAAAATCCCTAACAATTTTCATTCTCAGAACAAAAAGCTAATGAACTATTCAGCCCTCCAGGTGTATGGATTCCATTAACCTGATCTTCCTACACTGAAGAAAGAGAAATTCTGAGATGGATGCTCCTTTACAATTGTAATGTACTCAGCAGATTCTGAAGGATTTTTTCACCACCTGGATAACACCTATTTCAAACATTTTACTAGTTCAACTTATGTCCCACAGCTTCTGATGACTCTACTATTTTCAACAGATCTCCAAAAAATAAAAAAGAATGGCCAGCCTCCTGTCAGCAGGCTGATACTTGTTACACAGCTCCCCCCTGCTGGAAAAATGTTTTGTATCTATGAATCAACCGAGGCAGAAAAACATTCTTTTTACATTGAACAAAAACTTTAGTCTGAGGAAAGGAACTTGCCCACAAACGAACTTGCAGTTATTGGACTGCTTAACATTTTCATAACACTTTACAATGGTTAAAGCAATATATTAACACGAGTTCACCCAAGCTCACACCATACATAATGTGCAACATTATGTATTTTTAATAGGTAAACAAATAGAGATAAAGAGACCTATTTTGCACTAAAGAGTAAACAGGTAGCCAACAAGAGAATATTCTCCCGGAATTCCTTGATCTCAATTTTGTCCACTGGTTACTCCTTCATACTGTGCAACTATAGACTGCATTTACAAGATGTTAGGTAAAGCATCTTCATTTCGATCAGATGCACTAAAATCCAGAAACAAGTATAGAACACTACTAAAAATATCCTCTAGAACTCTCCCCACCTTCATGTAAATATTACAGCTATTTTGGTATAAAATTACAATGTCTTCTAAAACACATAAAAGTTCACCCACTCATATCTGCAGGAAAGCTCTGACATTAGTATATATGGCAGCATCATACAAGAGATCTCTAACCAATACTCAGAGCAGGTGCAGTTTTCTGCAATGCCTTTGTACAGTCCAAAAGCTCTGCCTGAAACTGCATGCTAAGGGGAAGGGCTCTGCCACTTCTGTGAACTGTGTATGTTTTTATTATTATAAGAAAATGACAGCACTAGTCAGGTGTGCTCCTCTTATTGTGTGCATGGCTTCATTTCTTGTGCTGTATTACAGAAATTGAATTACAATATTTTCCATTATATGGGGCAGTTGCATGGCTCCATAATCACGATATAACAGCACCATATACTCTTTAATGCACTTACTCTGGCAACGCCTCAGTAAGGGGGGGAACTACTATTATTCCCTTTTTTCTGAAGAAGACTAACTCAGAGAGAGGATGAGAAATGACTTGTCTGAAGATTTCTATGACAGAACAGGGAACCCAACTCAGGACTTGTGAGTCTTGTGCTACTGCCCTACCCTTTTAATCATCTTTAGTCTCTTATTCAGTTTGAAATCACATCCTCAGGTTGACTAAAGCGCAAATGAAACCTACCTGAAACATTTCTTTCAGCCTGCCCATGAGATTCTATGAACTGCCATGCATAATAATACACTCAAGATACGTTAACAGCATAGAGCAGTCAATGCAGGTTTATCACAGATCTAAGAATATTTTTCTGGCTTTTATTAGACTTGTCACTTATAAGCCATATATGCATAGTGATACGTTAGCCTTGGCTGTGTTAGTGCTCAGGACACACACGCAGCAGTTCAGGAATACTGGGCAGACCTACTCAGGTGCAAGCGTGACATTGAGTAATTTTGTCTAGGGATTAGGTAACAGTGCTGAGTAACCTCATCACATCCCTTCCCTGCGTGCAGCAACAAGTTAAAATGAAGAAAGAAGGGAACACACTGACTTATAGCTGTAAGTAGTTACCTTTGATATATGTTTTCATCTGTTTACATTGCCTATGATCACCATGAGCATAAAAACACTTTGGAGTCAGAGAATGAAAAAAGGAAGGGGAGCTCTCAAATCCCATAAGGCCGTGCTTTTAGCAATTATCACGACGCGACACGACACGTGTAATCCTCCCGTCTCCACAACCGCCTTCCCAACAACCACGCCGAGCGGAAAGAAGCTCCTTCCTTGCCCCCCGCCGCCACGGCCGAGGCGCCAGGGACGAGCAGCAGCCTCCAGGCCCGCCCGACGCCCGCGCACAGGAGCAGCGCGTCCCAGCGCCCGCCCCCCCCCCAGCTCTCCAGCCGCGTCGCTTCACCCCGTCCCCGGCTGCTTTCTGGCGGGAGCGCGGCAGGGCGCCCGGCTCGGCGCNAGACCATCAATTTCGCAGGCGTTCGGTCGTGAGAGAAAGTGAAGTGCCACAGGGAAAACAAATAGGGGCAAGGGTTTAAACGCAAACACAGGAGATGAAAGTGCAAGTCTTCTTTTTCCCCTTTCCATAAAAAGCTATGCATTTATAGCAGCTGCTCACACACACGCGCGCAAAAAAAGCCTTGAGAGTTATGCATAAGGAACGTTAAGTCACAGCATTACTCAGAAAGAAAGAACAAGTAATAATTTGGACACAACTGTGATGAAATTCACCTATTACAGTACATTAAGTTATGTCAATTCTGTTCCTAAATCTCTCACTATTTATATTCTCGGCTTTCGTCTCTCTCTTCCTCATTAAAAGTCTCAAACAAACAGCAGGAAACAGTTCCCTTGCAGATGAAACATGCCAAATCAGAGTCACCAAAGTATCGTCAGCCAGAAAACTGAACAGCAACAACAACAACAATCACTCATAGCTACCTGCATTTAAGACCATCAGGAAAAAAAGTGCAGATGACAGAGTGGCTTCTAAATTTACATAGGTCCTGCATGTAGCAGGCTAAGTTCACATAAACCTACAGCTTTGCTTAAACCAACAAGGTTTCTCCTCTTCAGGTATCTTCAGCTCACCTTCTGCAAGATGTGCAACCCTGGAGTTGGCATCAAGCTTCACATAAGGTTCTGTGCAGAGACAGGGACTCCCCCATGAAGCAGTTTCAGAGGCCCAGGGCTTCTTCAGGGCTGAAGAATTTATCACTTCCAATTTTTAGATTGAGATCAAGTACAATGCTTCGTTTCCATTCCTGTTGTAACATGTAGGAAGCTAACACGTGAAAGAAAGATGAGAAGATAAAGCAAAAAAAACTAGGAGGAAGAATGAAATACCTCTTTTCTGAAGGCAGAAGTGTACTGGTCCCTGCAGATGCACTCCATCTTGCACCTACAATCCCAGTACATTTTGTCCATTTTCTAGAACAAAATGCTTTCCAGATAAATATACTTAGTACCACAAAGATATCACGGTATGACAAACTGTTTCAAAAGACATGAACCACCCATCCAATTAGGCAGCTGTAAAAACTTACTGTGATTTTTAAGTAGCTTCTCACAATTGTGTTGTTTATTTATTTATTAATTACTTCTACCTTATCTGAATGTAATAGAACAGATTTGGACATAAAACAGCTACACCCAGTAAAAAGAAGTTATTCACCATTTTAGTTGTGTTCCTCATCTCCCCTCCTTAAAGAAACAAAGGGTTTTCCCACACCTTTCACTTGTATTAATACATATACTTTACTTTTATACACAGATATTTGCATCATGAAGAGGAATAAACACTTTTTGGCTATGGGAAGAATATTGTGTGCCCAATTTCTCCAACATCATTGTAGGAACTACTTACAGTTTGAAAGATTTATTATGAATTCTTGACAATCAATTGAAAAATTTCATACAAACACCTCCCCCTCAACGGGGTTTTTAACAGCAGCAGTAGAAAAAAAACAAAACAGCTGTCAGTTGCTCAACTTCCAGTATCACTTCACTAGCTCCCTAGTCAAATTCTAAAATAAGCAGATCTGCAACTCTAACATTAAAAAAAGAAATTGCTTACCACATTCCAACTTTTGAAGCTTTTCATACCTTAAGCAAGTAAAGTGACACTTTTGGTGGTCACTAAATAAACACTTTATTTTAAAGTCCCTAGCAATAAAGATAATTTGCTTGCCCAGCTGCAATAGTAAAACTTCCATCAGCAGAATATGAATGCATTCTTTTCCTGTTCATTGTGGAGAAGTAACTCTTCTGCAATAATACCCATCCACTCTGTTTCTTCCTAATCTGTGTACTTACAATGGCCTCTACTACTGAGAGGGACTTAGCTGTTTCACTAAACCTGCCTAGAATAATTTCCACAATCATTCTGGGAGATGTGTATTTGTAAATGGTTAACACTCTCCCCTTCTCCCCCCAAACAACAACCCCAAACAAATTGCATACACACACAAAAAGGCAAGGGAAATGATTAACCTTCTGATTCCTGAATCATGGCTTCAATTCCCTGAAGTAGTTTTGTGCACAAAATTGACATGTGGAAAGAATAATCAGTGGTGACCAACTTGCTGAGAGTTGTGGAAAATTGGCCTGTGGAGCGCAGCAAGCTCTTGCCAGAGATCTGCTGTGGTCTCTTCTGCTGCACAGACTTCAGTGAAAATATACTGCAAAAGCAGCACAAAGTCCTTCCCAGGCTCTCTGGAAAACCTCTATGATTAAAAGCAATCACTGACCACCTCTTCCTTCCATGCTAAAGCTTTTTGTTGTTGTTGTTGAAGAAACAAAGGTATACAATTGCAAATGTATGCACCAACTCCAAGTCACTCACTAGTCTTTAAGGCATGCAACTCCATCACATGGCCCCGAGGCCTGCTCTGGACACTGGAACCATTTCTGTAGGAGATGCAATCCATTTACTTTAAGACACAGAAGGGTGTTGTTTTAATCTACACGTTTGCTTTCAGCTTGAGGCTACTTTTTCAAAACAGAATCCCATTAGCAATAAGAATTCCCCCTTCATTAAATTATCTTAGTATCTGAAGTAATGAAGAATACTTCATTAAAGTATTCATTAAAGAAAAAAAATCCTGGGATTATCTTATACCGGATCCACTATTTCAGCATCATAATTCCGTCCTGCAGAATCCCATCTTCAGCATTAGCTCTCAGAAGTGCAGTATGATATAATTTTAGCTCTGTACTTTGCTCTATTTATCATCAAATATTTTAGGAAGTATATCTCTAATGACTAAATCTCTTCCAAATTTGCATTTTTTGAAAAACCTCATTTTTATATTCAAAATGACACCTGTATTTTGGAGGTGACAAAACACTCTTCCCCTATACACACCCCAGCAGGTGAAGGCTATCCTCCCCTGTTCTCTTTGATCATACTGACATCCAGTTTTTTTAGTACCTCTGGTATCCAGGTTCACACACATTGCTGTAAAAGAACTGCTCCCAGACATTTTTGTATGGACCAAATAGTCTGTGGACCAAATAGTTGTAATGTACATTCCCATTGTACCTCATGGCTTGTATCTCCCTAGCTCTTTCAGTTTTTCAAACTCCTTAAAAATGCCTATCTTGTTCCTCCTAGGCATCTCATACAGTAGTGTTCTCAAATTGCTGCTGCAAGCTAGTGTAAGCACAAATTTCCATTTATAGCTCTCCCCTACAAGTTTTTTCTCTTGTTGAGACAAACACTGGCCTCAGTATGATTACAATCCATCTGTGCATATATCTGCTAGAAAAGTTATTTCCTCTTCCAGAGGGTTGTATTTATTTAGCTGTAGTACAGCTGCTACAAAGCCACTTGGAGTCTAAAAGCACGCTTTTTTGCTGTTACATTTCCCAATGATATGGATCAGCTGCTGAACAAGAACCCAAGTCCTAGCCTGAAGAAACAGTATCTCTCAAAGGGTTTGTGTCCAGCCTGCAGCTGAACTCACCAGCCTCCGGGGTCATGAAGCACAGGCTGCCCTCAAAACCAGGCACCTGGCAGCACCCCCGCACTCACAGGCAGCCTGCGTGCCATGACCTGTGGCTGCTGTGACATGCAGGGCCCTCTCCGTTAATTTAGGCCCCACCACCTGCCCCCGCCAGGCACTAAACACCCCGCAAAGACAGGCGAGGTGACAGACGGAAATCAGCAGCACAAGCATGGAGTCCTGCGCTGTCCTTCAGTGCATGTGAAGGCATCCCAGAGCACATTCATTTTTGGTTTGGAGTTACGACTACTTGTTCTGCATTTCCATGAGCAATGAACATAGCTTCTTTTTCAACTTCTGCATTAGAAGGAAAGCAAGCTCCCTAGAATGATAAATTAGATAAAAGAGCTTCATTATATCACACTATTCAGACTTTGCAGACAGGGAAAGATTTTTTTTTTGTTTTTTTCAAATATTAAATACCCATGCACTACTACCCATGACCCTCAAGAAAAAGCCTAAAACAAAGGACCTCTCTCAACTGCTTCAATCCTCAACTTCCAGGAGATGCAATGCTTTCAGTGAAATTAAGGCCTTAGCATACTTGCAGCCTGATCAAAGGTGGTGTTCTCCATTAAACTGTTATGCAATTTCTATGGTTTTTCCCTTTTTGTCTGGCAAGAAGGGAAGAAAGCTATTTGCAAAGCACATTTGATCTGAAGTCATAACACTAAGCAGCACCTGCGATTGTTAACCAGCTGTAGTCTATCTTGGATATATATATTATACCTATACTGTGTGTATACACGCTTACATTTACTTGAGTACACACTATGCAGGTAAGAACCAGTTCAAATGGAAGAAGTTCTTCATAAGCAGTTTACTTACATACATTTTTTCTCAAAATGATGCATTATCCCCCCAAATGAACAAGCATTACACAAACAATCTGATCAAATTATGTAGGTTCCAGTCTATTCATAGTATCTTCGCAGTAATGAAGCAATTGTAAAAACACTCCTTTATTTAAATTTTGAAACAAAGCCCATGTATGAGAAGCATCCAGGGCTTTGGAGATTTTTTCACCTCCAGAAATTAAAGTTGTTTGACAAAATTCTCAGCTGTCAACAAGCTGTTACGTAACATGAAAGTACAACTACATTTTTTTGTGTGTTTAACTAACAAGCTGCTTGTAATCATTCAAACCTGCATTTAAGGTGATCTACAAAAGGGAGGAAAAAATTAAAAATATTTTTCAGTTGGAAAGATTTTAATTTTTAAAAGTTACTGTGACAGAGGAAGCTTTTCTTCTTAAATCTAGGAACAGCTAATCTAAAATGCCAGACAATTGAGTAAACTATAGATTTATTAGAACTAAGTTAAAATAAGCACTGAGGGTACTGAAAAGAAAAATGAACTCAAACTAATATCTAATACACACTTCAGAAACAAATCTTAGAAAAAAATTAACATCACTGCCTTCAATTAAGACATGAGACTAAAGACATTTTTTCCAGCAACTGTATTTAACAATACTAAAGGACTGTTGCTGAACAGATAAGCTGACAATTGACATTGTGCTGCACATATAATATGAACTTTTCAGATCTTCCTTATTAAAAGAAAAAAAGGAAAAAAGAAATCATTCCTATTTATAAAAAAGGGATGGGGGAGAAGTCACCTTTAAAGCAAAACGGACTCCAGGAGTCCAGTCAGCATGCCAAGTATTAACCTTTGCTTTATTTCTTCAGCTGTTGGCATTTTTTAAATTGTTTGCATTAATACAGAAAAATCAAAGCAGTGGTTCCTTTCCCTTCGAAGTGATTGCTAAGACATCTGTTCTCAAAATTCAGCATTTGTAAGAAAATCTGCAATACTGCTGTGAGACCACAAGTGAATTGTATGAATAAAGGGATATGGAGTGATTAAGAGTAATGAATGCAGCTTTAACTTTTCAGCAAGACAACTGCAAGTAACACCAAGTGCAATGTACTTTGAAGTTATTTGCAGCAATAAACAAGTTTTCAATTAAACTGACAACACAGTTGAGAATTTCTGACAGTAAGAGCTTAGAATATCAAAGGACAAAAGAAATCCAACTTTCTTCCAGAATAAACTCCTCAGTTACAACCTTGTATCAGCTCCCCATAACAGGACTGTAGTAGTAGCAGCAGCTACAAGGAACACACTACAAGGAAGCTTTCTTGTTCTTGGTCTTTCTTGTGTGTTATGCTATGTGGTAATAGTTTCGTGCAAGTCAGTCACGTGCAGAAAACTTATAATAGGAAGGGCAAAGTTTCCGCAAGACTTTGCAGTTGTTACTGTCAGTTTTTGATCCTGTTTGCTGTGGTCTGTATAGCCGCATAGTGCAAAAGCAGCACCAACATCACACAAAACACAATTGTGCTTTTGTGCATAACCAGTACTTCTCTCAGCTCCTTACTTGTTTACAATCCAATAGTACATGTGTGCAAGATAGCTCCGTCTTTTCCACTCTGCAGCAGTTTGTGCCCAGGGCCAATTTCAAACCCATGCTCCAGCTATTCCCTATGAAGGGTTTAATATTATAAGGGGTTACACAATAGCAGTCTACCACCTAACCATTTTTTCCCTGTTTTTCAAATAAGATAGCCTCGAAGTCTTCATGTCTGTTGTATTATGCATTACACAATTTCTTGTTTGCAGAGTAGTATCATGTTTTCATGAAAATATATCAACACTATGCAAAAATATTCAGTGGGAAAGCAAAGAGTTAATCTCAATTAAAGTTGCCACAAAGAAATAGGAGCAAATAACTTGATAAAATATTCACTAAGTTTCCTGCATTCAAAGTCATTAAACTTTTCTCCTTCGCACAGGGTCACTATGTCCTGCCAATTCATCAGCTCCCAAAAATAAACTAGTTGAGTAACTAAAGATGTCAATAGATTTTCACATTCCCTCCATGCATCCAAACTGTACGGCTCACACGAGTACTTGAAAATACCCAGGCATTCTACACTTCGTCTACAGCAATTTCCCAAGCAAATTATGTCACTTGCAATAACTCATTTATAGCTGCCGCTAAACACAGAACACCACTCCACCTCCAAACTGCTTTTCTCTCATAAATCAAGTCACTTAAGAAGGAACTGTTTTCTTAAAAATACTTTCTAGCACACAGCAAAACTGAGTAAAAGTTAAAGTTCCGTTCATCTTCACAACGAAAAACCTAACAGCAGCTGACAGGTTTATAGTAATCTGGGAAAAAATGTCCCAGAACCATGCACCAAGGGAGAAAGTTGAACAACCTCTTCTTTCCTCCATCTTTGACCTTTTTGATGACACTGCCAAAGTTACGCAACTGAGAAAAGTATGAAATAACTCTGCATAAGAGCCAGACTGAAATCACCTGAGTGCACAGAACCATGGAGATAATAGTTCTGTTCACTGACAACCTGATTTACAGCTAAGTAACCTAGCTAGGGAAACTCTACTCACTCTGCTCCACACAGAAATTGGTGCCTCATTTCTACAGCAGAAACCAGAAGCCTCAGTTCCACGTCGCAGATTTCTGTAACAAACATAAAGGGACTAAGCATCTCTGAGGGAACCAAAAACCAGCCTTTTAACCAGGATGCTCAGGAAAAGTCCCATCAAAAGGGCCCACAGAGGATGCATATACGCAGACATGCACATGAATGAAAAAAGTTGCTATTCTGTCTAAGGTTTAAGTGCCACTATCTGCTGAAGGTCCACAGCACAGAGACTTCTGTTTAAAGAGGATACCAACAGCCTTTTCTGAGCAAAAAACCCCAGCCCCCTCTTCTTAAACACAGCAGGTGTGAGGGGGGTGTGATCTCCTGCACAAAGCCTGCTGACAAAACAACCAGCCAGGCATGGGAGATGCGAATTCAGACTCCTATCACACCTTGCCCTAAGGGAGACCCCCAACGATTAGCTCCTCAGGGTGGGGCAGAGCCTCCATCCCTACTCGGGACATTGTGCCACTACTTGTTAGGTCAGAGGACAGCTCTGTAGCCCCTTTGTTAGGATATTATGAAGGCAATTACCCCACCTTAAAAGGAGGACGATAACAAGGCACAAAGAATGTAAATTACCTGTCAGCAGTGAGACTGCAAGAAAGGGAGAAAGCTGAAAACAGTTTTGCTGCAAGTCCTATGGCATCAGACAACATCTCCTCCCTGTATAGAGGTTTTTTTGCCATCTCTTTCAACTCTGTCTTTGTGTCTTTGCTCATAGTTGTCCCATAGTTGCCTGACAGCTTGTAAATGTTAAGTGTAGGCTCATATATTAGATCCACCAAATTCCATGACTGGAAGACCTAATGGTATTCTGGGTCAGGGCAAAGAGCAAGACTGTCTAAGTTTCAGCTACATGTTCTTTGCTGCTGAGTATTTCAGTTTCAGTATAGGCAGCTTGTTGCATCTGCAGATGGATAAAAGTCTGAATGAAACGATAAATGCAAACTCTTCCTCCCCCTCCTCCCCATTATTATCGCTACTTAAACTAGGAGATAAAACACTAAAAGCACTTCAGGCTAATAAGAGAGACCACTCTCTTATGATTTTACTTCAGATTTTTAAAGGTTAAACGATAGCCGTTGACTTCTTGTTAAGAGTATGGCTGTGGCTTCTTAAACATTTTAACCAATTAATACATTACAAAGCACCCCCTAACTTCAATTTCTCGGCTCTTTCTGCAAACAAACCTCCGTAAGAACTACTTGTACAGACTGAGTCACAGCATTGCAACCTTCGCTAGCAGATCAGATCTTCAAACTTACTTTTGAGAAAAGGGACACGTACAGATCATCTAAAGGTTTAAGTCTAGTCCACACCTTTGTTACGTATTATTCAAACAAAAATTGCAAAAAGCTACAGTAAAACCATATTGGCTCAGAATCTGAAAGAAAAAATAGTGTAACTGTAGATTTATCTATGCCATGCAGCCTGAGAATTAGGTGCAGTCTTTTTTATTAGCATTCATGATGTGAAGAGCAGGAGAAGCAACCTATATTACAATGATTTGAATTACTCTAACAAACATTCATTAGCAGATTTCTGCTCAAATTTTTGACAAAGAGACCATAGGAAACCTGAAATTTTTGTTCCTTAAGAAATTATTTTTCTGCATTAGACAACAAAGAATTGCTGCCAACATCAGCGCCATCTCTGCCCTTTGGCTGAGTCACATGTGAACTGGTTTGAATACTTAGTTTTCTTGTTTGCTGTTCAACATCATCCAAACCCAGTTGTATAGTCAGCACAAAAGCAGCAGCACCTTGCCAACATGGCTGTTTTACTATCAACTTCAAATCTCAGCTACGCCATCCCTTTAAGAAAATATCCCTGTGCACATGGTCAAGCAACATCAATTGCTGATGTTGACAAGTATTTGGGCCACTGCCTTTGGTCTCATACTTGCCTAATGACACCTCTGACAGAGGTGCCTTGTGGAGAAACCCATAAACTCGTTAAAAATCAGCAGTGTAACCTGAAGTCCAGTGAAAGGTCTGTAACCTTGCTCTGTTGGCTGCACTGGAGAGATGCCTTGCTTCTTCATAAGCAGTCTGCCCAAGCTTTTTTTTGTTTGTTTCCTGTGCTGTACAATTTAACAAATACATACTTATGCCAGTCTTAGACAAACAAACAAAAACCTGGCATCTTTGAATACATGTGCAAGCAGGCAGGCTAGTTCATTTTAAAATGCCAGGACAGGTTACCTGAATGAGGAAACTGAATCTTTCAGTGTGCAATTTATTAACAGTAGCTTTTGCTATTTAAGACCTCATCCATTTGTAGAATAAAACTTTACAAGTCAAGGATTCAAACATGCATTTTATTTCTTTTGCAAACAAAGTTGCCTGTATTTTAATTTCCTCTGTTTGTAAAGGTAAAGCAACTAGGTTTATTTATACTGCAAATGAAAAACCTCATAAACCTTATCCAAATCGGGCTTGTTCACTTTTTAAAGAAAAAAATACCAAGCACTGACTTCAATTAAGTCTGTTCTAAGTGTTCTCACTTAAGTGTATAACCTAAGCACAGTATTCCAAACTTCCTAGGTTTTTAATACCTCAATACATCAAACGTTTACTCTTTGCATCTCAAATTCGAATTTAAAATTAATTGCTTCCACATTCTTCTTTCCATATTCTTAGGCAGTAAAAGAGCATTTTTATTACATTATTCCTATAGCAAAAAAGTTATAGTACACTTTCTACAGAAATAACAGTAATAGCAAAAGAGTCAGCCACCAGACCTGAAATATTTCACTTTTGCCAAAGAATGAACAGCATTAAAGTAAAAAGGTAAGGAGTCAAAACAGTTCTCATACTTAAGTAGGAAAGAAGTTTCTTAAATGTATTTTGCATACCTACATATATTTAAAAAATCATGGTAACAAAGGCCACTTAAATACTGAAATTAAATTAGAAAAATGAAGCCCATAATCGAAAGCAACATTTTGCACAAACTTTTACTTGCAATAATACCCTTTATGTGCAAAAGGCTTTCCAAATATCCAAGGAGGACAGCTTAAACTATAAGAATGAGGATGCTCAACTGTACACTAATGCTTTTTAATTCCTAGCTTTCATTTATAGTATATTTATGTATTTCTCCCCCAGCATCTCAAGATCCATTAAAATATACTTGTTAAACGAATACTGTTGTAGAAAGACTACACAATTTACTGACGCTATATATTTGAAAAATAGATTTTCTAGAAATTTGAAAATAATCAATAGATTTCCAATAAGCAAATATTCCAAATAAATTTATAATTTTAATTCAATATAATAAAGATGGTATTACAAATATTCCTAACATTTAGCATGTCTGATGCAGGATAACATCTAGAGCTTGCCAAAAAAGATTCTAAGACAATAGTTCAGCTTGGAATTTTCTAAGTCACGAAATGAAACTAAACCATAGGGGCAGTCAGATTTCTATGCCAGTTTCACATACATGAGTCTTTGGCATCCTAAATTCTCATCACTGGAAGCTCCTATAGCAATCAGAATGCCTTAGGGCTGTGGCTGTCTTTCTTCGCACCAGGAATTTGGCAGTGCTAGGATTCCGTTTTGAAATGGTATAAAGCCAATTTCAAAAATAGGAAAAATGCTTCATAAATTCTTCTCCACCCAAGTATAGTAATTTCCCACAAACAGAGCAAACTCTTCTTTCAGAAAGTGCTTGGAAGAATGAACAATACATTACACAGGAAAAAACAAAGCCTGAAAATAAAGACATTTTAAGGGCAAACAATCCGCTAAAATTCCAAGAGTATTTTTAACATATGGCACTTCGTTTCACTTTACTTTTCAACTATCTAAAGGCGCTGATTCAGGATCAAGAATCTGAATAGTTAAGGATATTGTGAAACTGCAAGAACAGTTGACTTGCATTATTATAAAACTCGTAATTTATCACAGATTGCTAAGAAACAGATGCAGGAGTACAAATGGACATGCTCAAGGAACCGTAAGTATGCACTGAAACAGCAGGTTAAGATTGCACACCTAAGTGTACATGATTAGAGTTTGAAATAATCACACAACATCCTCAAGCAACCTGGGAACCAAAGAGAAATTCACTTTTACCCTGCAAACCATAACATAGCAATCTGGAGATTATTCAGAATTCTGCAACTAATTTCAGCTTGAGACTTCATCACAGTGCACAACACAGACAAGGTGACAAGCATTTCAGCAGGTCTAGTGCCCCACAACACGTAGCTTCAGAGAACAGATTCCAGTTTACCCACACTGAAGTGATGCAGCTGATCTGGTAGCTGGGAACCAACCATACAGCTCTGTACCACAACAAAACCGCAAAGCCAAATCAGTATTTTTAAGTCTTCTCAGTTAAAAGCCCTTGATAAAAAGACACTTGCAGTCAAAACTAATGCATGGCTTGGTCACTATAGCTCTAACAATACCAAAAACAATTAAACAATAAATTACAATTAAAAAATTAGCATGATACTCAAGCTTGAAAGAATAGTCCTTGTTTACAAAGGGTAATCTAACATCACAGGAAAAAGAAACCTTTGTTCTCAGGGAAACACTTACAAAATGATGAGAGACTTAAGGGTGCGTAACAGACCAGTTTGTGTATGTATACATAAATATACAAATTTAATTTGTCTTTCCAAAACAAATATAAGAGGATATACCAATATATATTATTCAACTATAACCTCTCCTCTTAGTATGATGAGGAAGGCAAAGAAACTGAGAACCGGCTTTCACGTGAGAAGATACATAGCAAAGAAATAAGGCATGAATACTAACTTAATTCTATTTGCTATCTCTTCACATGCCAACACTGAACATGTAATGAATCAGTAAAATAACCAGTAGAACGTAGTTAAAAGATACCAGAACTGTTTCTCAGTTCACTGCTTCAGTCATTTAACTTGCTTTAATCTTTACCAATACTTAAGTCAAACAATACAGAACTGCAAACTTAATTGTCAAAATCTACAGACTACAAGGGAAAGTTATTCCATGTTTTGCTGCAGGCCTTTCAAGACGCCTTTAAAAAAAAGCAACAAAAATACTAAACACTTTGCCTCCCGCCTTCAAATGTAGCTTTTCCCAGTGTTTAACTTCTTAACACCAGCTGTCAATGCAACAAGATGCATTCATGTAATTTGTGCATAAAAAGAACATTCACTATTTAATAGATGTAAATTCCAAAAAACATCTGTACATCTTTCATGCTAAATACAGGGTTGTGGATTATATTAATTCAGGCCCGGAGATGAAGTGGCTATAAGTTGCACCAAACTTCATAAAAAGCAGCAATATAATAAGGCAAAGAATTAAATAGCAAGATTTATTTCTGCATCCCCGTTTGCTCATTTGCTCCTAAATACTTAAATGTTAGCTCCCGGCAGAAAGCATACATTCACATTTTTTCCAGTGAGAAGCATACAGCTTTCTGTGATAACAATCTGTGTATTTTTCAACTGCTACAGTTGATCAGCAGAGCACTCTAGAAGGGCTACAGTTGGAGACCATTCAGAAACAGAAGTTATGCAAAACGTTGTGTAGTGCCTATTGAGCAGCCTCATGCTGGAAACACATGCCATTTGTGCACTGGGAGCTGCTGTAGCTGCCAAGGAGCTTCCACACGGCATGGAAGCTGCTGGTATGCAACTGCAAAAATTTAAATTATTACTTGAGCAACCACCTCTTTCAGGGACCTACATATCGCAGGACAGGGATTTGTTGGTTTGAATGCTGAAATCACACGAGAGGGAACACATGATTCAAAGCACGAACAACTCCCCTCTGACAGATACCTCTGTGCCACACTATTCCAATTATTAGGGGAGGTGCTAAGGATGATATTTCCTTGAATTAGCAGTACATCCCTCCCATTTACAAATTGCTCAGTGACTAGTCTTCCATTTGGAAGCTGACTCATTAGCCTTGGCTTGCCTGTGCCAGAATTTGCCAGCTTTCTGGACATGTGTTGCAAAACCTCACCACCAGAGCGCCTGCCTTCCACCGCCCACCCCCACAACATTTTCTGTGATGAACCCTCTGAGAAAAGTAGTTTCTCTCTCCCTTTACATCCCTTAGAATATAACTAACTGCACTGGAAACAATATGCACATTTACTGCATTTCAGTTTAGCATAAACTGTAATTTAATGCAACCACTATTAAGATTTTATGCAATGCCTTAAAAAAAAAGCATTTTATTTTATTTTTTTAGAAAAAGGAAACAACAGAAACGTATCAGCTCTTACCCCTAATATAAGTCCTTTCAATATCCTTATTCCATGATTAGATCAGTAGGTCAAAAGCAGCTGCTAAATTCTTACCTGAGCTCAAGGGAATACAAGTTTCTTGAGTAGAAACTCCTCCAGAATTGCTGAAGTACACAGAAACCGCACCAACCTTTGGAGACGGGACCATAGGCTAGGCAGACCCCCATTCTGATTCATGGCAACCACTCGTCTCCTTATATGCCCAAGCCCCGCTCCTTTCCCCCCACCCCACCTGCAGCTACCATCACCAAGGTGGCTGCTTCCAAGCAAGGGCTGCAGGTCCTCCATCTGAGGCACCTTAAAGGACTGCCTGGCAGCTTGACAGAATAACAGCATAGGAAGGACAACAGGCTTGAAAATATCTTCCGCAGCTCTGCAGCTACCACATACGGGTGACAAGAATTAAAATGCAAAAGCATAAATTAACCTCTGGAATGAGTATGTAGGCTCTCAGAAGGTTCATACCATGCCACAGGCCTCATCATTTCATATCACCGCTACTCTCATGCACCTTGATGGGTTAAAGGCTAGCATGGCTGCGCCTTCCTTTTGCTACTATGCAATAAATACACGTCTATGACTAATTCCCCTGACTACCACAGGACGACTCACAGACATAAAAGTTACGTACTCCTTTGTATACAAGTCCAAAGAATCCTGGCCCATAACATTTTCTCCCACCACTTAGGCTGTGAAAAGCAAAAGACAACATAAGGAATGACTATGTTGCATCACTACCACAAATGATTCAAAGAATCCTTAAGCACTGTTTGTTTTCCCCAGAAGCAATAGATATTAGAACACCATGTATGACATAGGTATCAGTGAAGACATGAATAACATCACAAAGAAAAAATCTACAAATAGAAAACCATAGTAATGCACAGATTAGAGTATATTTGCTTATTTTGTATTAAAACGAAATGCTCCAATAACCTTACAGAAGAATCACTATGAAACTAAGTTTATCAAGTGACAGGTCTAGTGTTGTGATTAACTAGCCACTTGCTGGAGTAAAAAACAACAAAACTGCTTCTGCACATCACTATGTTCTTCATTAACAAAGTTATATATACTTTACATGAAGCATTTAGTTGACGATCTGACGAAACTAACAATAGTAAGACTATCTGTGTGCTCAACTAAAATAGCATGTTCTAATTGAACACCAAGAAATTTCAAAGCAGCATTACACATTTTTACATTACTTTCCATCATAGTGCTCAAAACAAGCCTTCACAGCATTCATTAATTAAGTCCTCAGCAATGACCATTAAATATAACATTTTCAGAAAATTGTCTCTAATCTTGGAAAGGCCAATTTTCAAATGGATGGAAAATTACAGGTATAACCAGCACCTCTGAAAAACAAATCTTAGGTACCTTACGTTGTATCCAGAAGAACTTTGCCCATAACTTTGATGATCTTCCAAAGTCTTAGTCAAAAGGCTTGCTACTACAGTGTCTGTGGCACACTCCCAATGCCTTGTCCTGTCTGTCAGCCAACACTGCCTGCAAGACCACCAAACAATATGCAACTCTTCGTAAAAATCACTGAAGTGATCACAGCGTGTTCAAAACTTACATCTAGTCTAGCATTCCTTTCAACCTCATATTTTTTGTGGTGTGACACAGGAACTCTCCCCAGTGCTCTTCTCTCCATTTCCATGCAAGACAGCTGAACTGCAATTGTTTATTTTAACATAGGCGTTTTTCCCCACACCAGCATACAAGAAACTAGACTAGAGCAGGAATTACACTAAACCCACAGGACTATTAGCAAACCTGACTGATTTTTACTTGATGCATAATCACTTCAGAAACATGAACCCACAGATTCAACAAGCTGAGTATTCTGTGATTTTGGACACTACAGGTGGTGTTTCTGCTGATATTTCAAGTCTGTGACTTCTACGATAAGCCTCACTCCACTTCTCCTCCGCCCCCCCAATTCCTTGGTAAAGTCAAAGAGGAACATGGTAGTTCAATACAGAATACATTCTCATTTTAGCATTTGCAATGCAAATCTAGGTTTTGTTCAGTACAGAAATCTTGCACAATAGCCTGTGTATACGTATTCGTTCCAACAATGCTGTCCCATGCAATCACTCTGTAATTACACACAGTCATAAAGCTGCTGCTGTTGCTGCCTGGAACTGCAGTCTCGCCCTCTAAACAACCTAATATCAGTCTCTGCATTAGGACATTTCTTTTCTCTCTTCCCCTCCCTTGACTGCCTACTACTTGCTCCAGTACGGATATTGCTTCCACTGCACTCAAAACGTAGTCAGGATGAAATCAAATTATTGTGGCTACTATCAAGAAGAAGCTCTTTTAAAGAGGCTGCCAAGTAAATCTCTGTCGAGCACAGAGAATATTTCTTTAATTCTGAAGGCTGCAACCACACAAGACTTTACAGACCAAAAATAAATCCTGCTTACGCCTGCTAAAAAAAAAAAACCGTAAGTATTATATAAGACACTCACATACGTGCGTGGGTGTATTGTCAGCTTTTACTGGTAAACTGCAAAGAATCAGTCCTTTTCAGTTGCTGCCAGAGAGAGCTGTACATTTGAGAGCACGAGATTTTCAGAAATTATCTAATAAATTCCTCCCCGCCCCCCTCCACTGCAGAAATCCCAGCAGAGAAACACAATCCTTGCAAATCGAGTCTCTACGCGTTAACAAGCGCCTGAAGTCGAGCGTACTCTGCCCGCAGCAGCCGCACACGCGGAGCTGCCCCAGCAGGCAGAAAAGCCCCAGCCCCGGCGGGCCCCCCCCGACCACCAACCACCGCGGGGCCGCTCACCCAGACGCACAGGCATCCCGGGCGCTGCTGCGGCAGGCAGCAGCACGGCAGCACCGCCGGAGCACTGGCAAAGCCTCGCGTTAGGGCAGGACGAAGCAGCCCAGCTCCCGAGCCTGGCCCCCGCAGCGGGCGGGCCGGGAGCGCCG
>VXAL01003749.1:91492-108647 GCA_013399475.1 Chauna torquata
CGGCGGGCGGCCGCGGGGCTGCAATTAGCAAAAAGGAAAAAAAGAAGGGAAGAAGAAGAAAAAACAACAACAACAACAAAAAAACTTTGTTTCTTTCTCTCCGGGACTCAGGGAAAGCGTCACTTCCTAGTGCGGTAAGCGGGGAGGCTCCCGGGCCCGGGCTCCTCAACTCCTCCTCCTCCCGCCTTCCTCCTCCTCCCGCCGCAGCCGCAGCGAGCAGCCCCGCCGCGCCGCAGCTTCCCGCCGGCCCCCGCCCTCTGCCCGGAGCTCCGCTTGACCTTCTCTGCTCGGCTTTTGCTGCTCTTTGCAGGGAAGCGGGGGAAACCCCCAAAGAGTAAGGAGCGGGGAGAGAGTTTGCAGCAGGGATTGGGAAGCCGAGCCCTGCAGAATACCGCCGTGGTCAGCACCTGGCAAAACTTGCAGGCTCGGTGCCCCGAGATGGGCGCCAGCCTGCCCCCGTGTGATCGGGCGGCGTGGCCCGTCTCTCCAAGGGAAAACAAGCAAGCAAGCAAAAAGACCCTAAAAGGACTTTGTTTTCAGGAAACCACTGGTACCAGAAGAAAACACATTGTTTCCCCTTTTTTGGTCATTTTTTTTTTTCTTCAGAAAGAGCTGCGAAAAAAGTGGACAAACAGGGAAGAGAGAAAAGGATTTGTATCTAATACAAATCCGTAGGTCACATCCAAGCAGAACACACACTGCAGTACTGCTGAGGTTTCTAAAAATGTTCAGCTCATCTACTGGAATATGGCTTCCTCTCTTGCGTTGGTCTGAAAATAAAAAAAAGTCTGCTGGCAAACGCAGGCACACTACTCCTCTTAAGGCAGGAAATAAAGCAGCTGCTTCGTCATTGCTCCCCCTGTAGACTGCCGCTGACACTTGAGTTTATCAGCGATCAAGAAAACTTTCAGAGTATAAAATAACATTTAGACAACATTTGAAGATTAGACTCCCATTTAGTGAAACATGCATGAAGATGCCAAACACTTATCCCCCAACACGCGCAAAGCCACGTTTACTTTCACCCAGGCTTAGATCGCTCAGCGCACGCAGGTTGGCATACCTTTTTTCAGACCAGCAGGGCAATTGCGCTTCTACCATGCATTACTTCAAAGAGTAAAATATATAAACAAAGTTTTTGCACTGCTCAGTCTAGTTTCTTTTCTTTCACAATAGTTCCTGGCTTCTATGCAGAACTTTTTACCAGTGAAGCTCAAGATGCATGGAGAAGGGAGCCCAGAGAAGTGACTTACCCGTGACTACGAAGCGTATCTGATGCATAACCAGGTTTCTTTGATGAGTCCCAGGTCAGTAGCCTAATTGCCACACCCAGTCTTTTCCTGTGACAGTACAGAGAATAACAGTGAGACATGGAGGTGAAGAGACAAATGGTAGCCAGAGGTACTTTTGGTAAAGGTATTTTTTCTTTCACAACCAAAGGTATCATTTGATGCAATACTGGCACAATAGGACATTCAAGGAAAAGTCTTCCATACTACCATTAACACATTTACTCTTCTAACCTCCTGAACAGATAGGAGCAGTAGGTTAATAACTATTTAAGTCAATGCAGAGTCAATACTGAAAGAATGTTCACAACTGCTCACAAATTACCTAATACATAAAGCAAACTTAAGTAATTGAACATATAATGACCAAAACTGAAGTCAGAGGCATACAACCCATTAGCTCAATTTGCCCTAATAAAGACTAAAAAGACAAATTCCATAAACAGGAGTTATCTCCTTCTCTGTTACAAGATGTTAAGCCATCAGGGAAGCACATCAGGTATTGATAAGATTGAAACTGCTTATCTGAGTTTCCGGGGGGGGGCCAGGAATCTGCTATGACTGTAAATCATGTTGTAATAGCAAAGTGTAGCCCTTCCTTCCAGCCAGAACAAATGCATATCATACTTCACCTGTTTAGAGTTTGGGAAGTGAAATGACGAGCAGTGTCTCATGTTTCACAATACATAACCATGTAATAGCAACAGACAATGGCAGAAACATCATCATCTGGCTACAGATGCTAACACTGCACAGACCAGGGAGTATGCTTTCTACCCTTGGCTAGGAGGCATCTTAACATTGTTGTTCTAAGTCTCCTGAATAATATATAAAGGAATAGGAAATGGATAGGAATCCATTCTTTACTGATCCAAGACAACATAGTAACAACAAGGTCAAAGCTGCAAGACACTGTTAAGATGCAAAATCTATAGGAAGGGTTGGTACTTCTTCCTAAACATACCGAATGGGGTAATAGAAACAGGCAAGCCTGTAGGTACACCAGCCAGTTTATATGTCTGAAGTAGAAGAATCATATTTCAAAGACACCATGGCATGAGCAGTGTTTATAGAATGGTACACTACTGTTTATCTTACTGAGTAATAAACAGTTTTATGAAGTGTTTTGTAAAGATTCTGCCATTATGCACTCTTCAGTTTTTTTCTCTGTTCCTCACACTATGCAGTCCCAGCCATCGTAATTGTCTTCCTTGCAGCAGCAGCTTTTGCTATGCCTTTTTTTCCCCCCCTTTTTCAGCATATGCTGAGACTGCATGCAGGCTGCACTTCTATCAAATGTAATACACGTATATTCCCTGGTATGTCATTATTTATTACTATATTAAAGCATGAGATTAGAAGACTTCCTAGCTATCATAATATAAAATCTTAGGTTTCTTTGGCTTGTACAGACACATCTTGTGCTGTAACAACATCGACTCATATCATTAATAAACTGGATTGCACTGAGTCAGAATTTGGATTAAAGACTATGCTTAACACACTTACGTTTGCAACACTGGATCATATGCTCAGTAGGTGGCACTCTTTTCTCCAAGTCTGGGCAGAGACAACGTCCTGTCCTCTTTCTACTTCTCATAGTTTAGACTAGTGCCCCAGCACTATGGGACCCAATCTGAATTAGTTTTCCCTGAAGCTAGGTATAAAATGAAAGCCCTAACCACTATAGCTAATAAGAAAATAATTACACCCTTTGTAATAGAAGTTTTACATTCCAATAAACCTAAAACATCTCAATCACATTGAAATTTCCTCTGAAATTTCCATTGGATGTGGTATTTTTCTTCAAAAGTAACTGATGGCTTAAAAACAGTAAAAAAATAGCTGCAATGTTTATTCCACAAACATATTCAATGGTCAAGGGCAGGGCTGCCTCTTGACAGGCTAGAGGAATGGACTGACTGGAACCACATGAAGTTCAACACACTGCAAAGCCCTGCACTTTGGCTAGGCTAACCCTTTGCCATTGCACAGGCTGGGACAGACAGGCCACTCAACTCCACTGAATAGGATCTCGGGGTCCTTGTGGACAGTGGGGTAAAAAACAGCCAGCAGTGAAGGCTAAGAGCATCCTGGGCTGTAAAAACAGGAGCACAGCTAGATCAAGGGAAATGATTATTCCCCTTTGTCATGTGTTAGACTGCATCTGGAATACTGTGTCCAGTTTTGAGGACCCTAAGTACAAGAAAGATGTTGATAAACTTGAGTCAGCAGAGAGCCAAAATGGTCAGGGGCTGGAGCAGATGTCCTATGAGGAGAGGCTGAGGGAACTGGGCTTGTCTAGAGTGGAAAGGAAAACAGGCAGGGGAGACACAATACCAGCCCTCCAGTACCTACAAGACTAGATCTTTACCTAGAAGACCTAGAAAAGAAGGCAAAGTCAGGCTCTTTAGTGGGGGGGGTCATAAGTTGAAACAGTGGTAGTTCCAATCAACTAGTGAAGATAATGAAGCAGTACAACAGGTTGCCACAAGAGGTTGTGGAAGTTGTGGAATGTCCTTTCTTTGAAGTTTCCAATACCTGACTGGACAGGAAAAAAAAAAAAGCACCCCAAGCAACCTGGTTTGAATTCAGCGTTGACCCTGCTTTGAGCAAAAGGTTGAACTGGAGACCTTCCCAAATTCCCTCCAACCCAAGTGATTCTTTCATTCAAGAAACAAATCCCTTTATCTCACAGAAGAGAAAGTTTAATTAAATTATAATAAAATATTTTTTTAAAGTCTTATAGGAAATACAAGTGATGGCATGTATTTCAGGTTGCTGGAATTTTAATTTTCAGGTTGAGGATTTAGAAGACCATCAGCATAAATACAAAAAAAATTTTCTCATTCCCAGCATTTTTCAGCTGCATTATTATAAGAGAACACACATACAAAATGTTTTTTTTCTTTTAATACAAGATGAATTTATCCTTATTACAGAGAAATCTGAATTTCCCCAATATCAATGTCTTTATCCCACCTTTGTCAGAAACAAAATGAACTACTCAAGATGCTACATTTGAAATATTATTCTATGGTACAACTTCTCTCGAGAAACATAATGTAATAATATAGAATGTTTGGAAAGAAAGGTTTTGCTTTTTTTTTTTTTTAAAAGAGTCTGCAGAAAGAGAAAAATGTCTTGCATATTTATTTTACTCTCCATATCTGAGTTTAAAAGCTGAAAGTTTAAAAGTTGAGCAAGAATCAGCTTCTTTGATTTGCTTAGAGAAAAATGTTTATTTATAGAGCATGTGTAAATACACATATATAAACACACACAACGTATCATGAGCTGGCTCCCTGAGAACCAGGATGAGACCTTGTTACATGAGGGAAAAGGAGGGACACTGTGGTTTAGAGAAGAAACCACATGTAAGAAAGTTATTCACATTGCTTGAATGCTACTGAAAGAAGCTCAGACACCATAATGAGAAAGACAGTGTAAGAATTTATGAAATACAGAATTACATGACATGCTGAAACCAAGAACTGCTGAAACTTTCTTCCTAATTTTGCTAGGTTAGGTAGCCTTAAACACATTTTGCAGTCCTTTCTGCACTGACTGTCACTTTTCTCAGAATCCTACATTCTTTCTTTTAAAATCAGTAGTCTCTGGTAACACTATTCACTGTTTATAACTGAGGAAAAAAAAACAACACTTGGAGAAGCTGTGGGCGCACTTCAGGGTCAGGATCAAGGGCCAGGCATAGCTGCGATGCAGCTGCAACATAGCTCAGGCAGGGCCACATGCAAGAGCCTCAGCTTAAAGCAGCTCCCAAGCAAATATGGCAGAAGCCCTCACTGAGGCTTATTTTTGTGGGTAACTTCTTCTAAGGCTTCCTCTATCTTTATTCCCCCAAAACAACTAGCTGTGCTATCTTTAAGTTGGCTTTGAGCCCAGGCAGACGAACCCCCCAGAAGTACTCAGGGCCCTAGGAGGTGTGCTTAGGACCACAGCAACAACAAACCAACAAGAAAAAAGAAACACAGAGCATTTACTGCAGAGTAATATTCACAGCTTGATTGAATTCAGCATAACAACAGACAAAAAGACTGGAACTAGAAATGATGAGGCAGAATATTTTTGTCTTTATATAACATTCCTGCTACATCTTGGCAATTATTTTGTATGGATGACAATCTAAGCTGTTCCTTTAATAGTCTGTGTAGACCAATTTATTATTGAAGCATGGAGTAGTTAATGAAATTGATAATTACTCTACTTAATACCTTAATCTGCTTTGGTTCAACTTACATTTCACATACATTATATTCCTCACAGGTACACCAATATGAAGGCAATGCTCTCGCATTCTCCTTTGTATGGAGAACACAATCAATATTTGGCTCTAAGATTTTTTTATCAGGACTAAAAAGGATTCCCATTTGTGCAGGAAGTCACAGGCCCTATACCGTCTGAATAGCTCCCATACTATCCAGCCCATTAACAGGAACTGTCAGAAGAAGGATTTAAGATTTCCTTATGTCCCACTATCTGTCCCAGCTATTGACTAGGAATGGCAACTGGAATAAAACAGCAATCCTGAAGTTTCATGCTAAGAATATTTTTGCACACATTCCTTCCCAGCAGCACTAAGTAGAGAAAGCAGAAATGCAGTCAAGTTACAGGAGTCCTCTATTTCTCTTCTTTCAAACGTGTCATCTAAAATATAACTTTTCAAATTACAGAGCTCACAACACAATTTGAAATTTAAATTTGCACTGTTTTCCTGTGGAAAAACAAAAGTTTTCAGATCCTTACCACATTTTGTGAAAAAAAGCATTTCTGTTGTCAAGCATCATTAAAAATAGTATCCATTGCTAAAGACGTCTATTCAATCTATCCTTTGCATACAAAAAATCCTACCAAATAATGAAGAAACTCAGAGATAATTTTCTAATATCTTTTAAAAAAATATAGCAATTCTATGCCCACAAAAGTAAGTAGATTATTGGCCCTATTAACATCAAGAAGCTACTCATAAAGTCGCATGGCTTTATAAATATCTGCAGGATTTGGAGCCATGTTCAGTATTTCTGCTATGTATACTTTTAATGTACAATTCATAAACATGTCTGTATGTCTAAATATACGTACACACATAGCAGCACATCCTTAAAGTCATTTCTTATGGAGAATATCAACAGGGAACTTTGAACTTCAGTAGCTGATATATGACAAGTACCAATCTCAAAGCCCATTTCAAATCATTTGGCACTGACACTCACTCAAGGAGCTTTCAGCCCAAACAGACTGTCGTGTCACTGTGGTGACAATGACTCAGTGCCATTGCAATTAAAATGAAACATATGCAGTACAGATCCAGTGGCAAGGGGGAAATCAGAAAGCAAGCATTCCCTAACATCAAGCTCCATATGTAGCATATGGTACTCTCTTCCGTGGGGACTCCATTCCTATTCCATCCCATAAATAAATTATATAAGGGGAAGGGGGTATAAAACTTACCACAATGGGAGACACTAACATATATATAAAAGACGTACATGACATACACAAGGGTAACGTGGAACCACATGATTATGTATCTTGACAATCTTATCTGTCCCTCTACTCCTTAACCCCTCTTTACGGATACTGCACGCTTGCCTGTGCTGGCAGTTGACATTGGTACAAACCAGGCTGCAGAGGTTTTTGTCATCACAGTTGCACTGCAATGGAGTTGGTGAATAGCTGTGCAGTTTTTATTCTTCTCAGATTCGCAAGCAAGTTACATCATATTGATTTTCATGCCTGTACACCAGATGTATTTTGGCAGTCCTCCAAGCTGCGTTCCCATGCCAATTTGTGCCCTACTGTGCTCTTAAATCTGTTATAAAGTACATAGTGTGTTTGGTAATATAGAAAATTAGTTCAGTTCCTCTATATATGTTGATCAGTTTAAATCTCATTATGAATTTTCCTCCCTTTTGCTCCCTCCCTTTCTCTCCCTTCCTCCCCCTTCTTTTTTTTTTTTAGTAAAAACTTGGCTTTTTTTTCTTGTCAATGGGAACCTTAAAAAGACTCATGTCCAAAGTACAACTACAGCAATTCTGCAGTATCTACAGAGAGCATAAAATGTAATTTCAAAGCACTAGCCCTAGCTAGGATGTGGTATTCCAAGGCAGGAATGCTTCCCAAGTATGGATGTGGCTATATTATATTATCCACTGAGGATTCGAATTACCACAAATACACCAACAAAGCATCAACAAATATATACCTTCTTGGCTGTCACAAGATTGCTCGCATGAAAAAAGCGGAAGCAGAAATTCCAGCATGCAGTAAAAATGTCTTTTATCAATGCATCTCAGGCATTTTGCAGTTACTAAACATTTCCTATGTACTCTCAAAACCCTTCCCTGCCCACAAACTTAGCAGTACCTTTCCTCCCTTTCAAAGGCATGCTCCTCCCTTATCTCCTACCATACTCCTGCAGGGCCTTCCTTAGCTCCTTGAAGCCACAGTGGACCAAGAAAAAGGGAACTGCAAGGAGCTGATGTAACTGAGACCTGTAGTAGAAGACACAGGAATACACATGCTCTGCAAAGGCAACAATTGGAAAAAGGTACTGAAATACCAAGACCACTTGTTCTAGCTTTATATACCTGCTGCATTTATCATAGCCTCTGTTCATAGGCATTGTAAGTTAGTTTCTTTGCTCTTTCCTGATACGTATCGGAGAGGCATCCTCCAATACCACAAACAGTAATGACAGTACTCTGACAGTAGGTTTGTTTGGTTTTATTTAAGATTAGTGAAAGATTCTCTCTTGAAAAATGCAGAGTTGATGAGCAGTAGAAGATATTCTTCTCATTCAGGTTCAAAGCAACATTAAGGACAAGAAAGAGAACCACAAGAGAACTTCCTAGCAACAAAACATTGTCACGACTTACTACAAAAAGATGACTTGGTAATTGTAGGGTGGAACTTTGTTGCACAAGAGGCACAAAAAAATTAACAAGGATATACAAAATTAGATGGAGTTAACAAACAGCAACATATTTTTGGAGAGCATTTGTAAAAATCGCAACTCTTGCCTAATGCATGAACTTCAGTCTTAGTCATCAGCTGCGATTTGAATGTCACCAGTAGACACTCAGCCACAGCTCTTCCACTTTGTTCCAGAGAACAGCTTCCTGTGTTCATTTCTCTGACATCTAAAAAAACCTATGTCTTGCCATTTCAACTTCCAAAAAATAGTGCAGGGAACTGTGAGAAAAGACAAACTGTCATTCTATTTAAAATTAACACATTTCGCAGTGCTTGCAAAGCCACTACCAAGTAGAGGACTATCCTGTTAGTACCGGCTCATGTGTTAAACCACAGAAAGCTGTACAAAGAACTAAGAAAGGTATCCAAACAATATCTCATTTCCTCAGTAGATGTACAAGTGCCCTTAGACACTATCATTTAGATAGTCTCATGCATTACTTAGAAATCACAGACAGCACCTTGACTGCTGCCAACCAGCTACACTGAGTAAAACACAGTATAGTTACAATCTGAAGCAGGTATTGATTAGCTGACCCAGACCTGCCAGCTACCAATTGCCAATCAGCATCTGAACGACCAACACCGCTGTTATCCTGCAGTTGCTTAGCTGAGGGTCAGACAGTTGTCACCTAAGTGTCATATGTCCAATAAAATACTTTACCACCCATAATAATAGGGAGCAAGCGCAGCTTTGTTGAGTACAGTCACTGAGACCATTAATTCCTTCCAGGCCAGTTATGCTCACTGATCACTCTTCTTTTCCGTAGACAAAACAGGTGAAAGTCTTTGCAAATTCTCATTTCCAGGCCAATGGAATACAACAGCTGATTTGTTGATACCTAAGTTGTTAATAATTGAGTGATAAGAACCAAATGCATTCCCGAAGGGAACATCCATATGCTGAATGGATGAGAAGCATTCTACTAATATCCAGCAGCTCTGAAGCAAGCCTTGCACAGAGCTCCAAAAATGTGCTTTTGGTTATCTTGAGGCTTCGCAAGTCTTCATAGTCCTTTTTCACAAACCGCTACTTCTTTTTCAGAAATAGCACTGAACAAACATGATGCTAGTGCAAGAAAAGTTTCTTCTGAAGTAGCTTCCTCCTCATTAATTTTCCTCCTTGTTCACACCTGTCCTATTCTCCTTTTGTCAGCTTCCTTTCCCCTACTTATAACTGTAGTTATTGCTTTTCACTATAGCCAAAACTCAAAAGCACAGCGGTTGACTTATAGAGCTCTACCCAGCCACAAAAGCAAGATGTCAAACTGAGAAGTGTCTCTGCTCTGATTAGCAGGTCCAGTTACTGGCTGAAGATATGTAAATCAAGGTTGACAGCACTAGTTTTTTTGCCTTACATATTAGTGATCTCGTTCTAGCCCCTTCCATGCTTTTGTGCTTTGAGATACATCCGCACAAGAAGCTACATGGACCTGGCAATCAGCATTGCTACTCAGAGAGCTGTTCTTCCACAACTCGTCTATAAGAGACTGAAGACAGCACAGCTACATGAGAAATGTGCCACGGGATACAATAGAAGAATATGAAATATTTGGAGGGCGTCTAACCTCTGAATATAAAATGCAGTGACCTCCAACTAGTTTCTCTTCCTATGAGATACTAAGTAAAAAAAATAATGGACAGATGCATCTGAAATCCCTGTGTAATACGGAACAGCATAGGTTTGTCCAGTGCTGAACCAGTGTATTTGAGGCAACATCACAAAGATTTATAGTGATGGAGGTAATGCAGTTAAAAAAAACCACACAGATGCAACTACTTTGAAGAATATTATTTCAAAACAAATCCCATCACATACACAAGCCTTCTCTCCAGTGTCCTTAACACTCAGCAGTTGTGGTTCAAACAGCTGTTTCCCTTTTTAAGTGACTGACTTAATTCTATTTTTTTTTCCTCTTCAACAGTGTTAAGAATAGTTTCCTCAATTTTTGAGGTTAGGGCTCAGCGATTTCAGTCCTGCACTGTGACAGTACCCCTCTCCACCCTCCCTCAAGATTTTAAGCTGAACTGTTCTTGCAGGAGAATCCACAAGTACAAATCTTTCTGATTATGTAAAGCTCTGACTTCCCAAAGGTACTCCGGATTCTCAAAAGCCCTGGAAAGTACAAAGGTAGACAGCTTGAAAACAAGAATTCAAGGATGAAGCAGTTACTTGGATTACTTTTAGGGGATTTTATCCATCTTTGGCTATGGTACAGTTTAAACCATAGTACCTCTGAAGGTAACTGTAGAAATTACCTTCAAAACTAAGTTGTGAAGTTATTTTCAAACTTACAAAACTAAATAACACTAGTAAAATCTGCTCAAAGACCTCTTCAGGGTGACCCTGTCCATAGCTGCTGCCCAGGTTTGCAACTCCAGAAGAAGTCATGAGACCCTGCCATCACCCTCTGAGGCTGGCAGTGCACAACACCAATAAAAGCCATTCATTTGGGTTTGGGGTACTAGGATGGGCTACCACTATCCCCTCCTCTTTCAAGAGGAACGCAATGAGCCCCCTGGGATCCTACAGAAAGGCAGCGGCCCATCACACACAGTATGGAGGAATTTTTCCTAAAAAAAACTAAAACATGTTGGTTGGTTTGTTTCCCCCATCCCAGTACACATAACACTGTTCAACATGATTTCAGAATAGCTTCATTAACAATAAGGCTTTATTGTTAATGGAATACACTACAATTTTGTATTCTATCCACTGTCTTTTAATCTAATACAGCTCTGATTTACATGACAATCAGTTATGATACAGAATAATAGTCTAGCTTCTCTGTTGCTTTTCAAGTATATTTCCTTTACATACCAAAGGTGTTTTTCCCCAAACACACAGGTTGTAGTGCACAAGATGTTTTACAACGATTCTGATTTTTAAGTATGAAGAAGAACAGAAATTCTCATGTAATACTCTATTTATATTAGGATTTCCTTGTGCAGCACAGTATTACCCACTGCTGCCTTCTGCTCTGGTGCAGCAACTGGTAGCATTTTCAGCAAATGATGCTCATATGTTTTCAGTTCTCAGTTTGGACAGAAACACTTGTCTTGACCATTTGCCGCCAGCAACTTTAAACCAAAGAAACAACTTAGCATCATTGTGATTCTGGAAACATCATTTTGTTTTCTGGATAAATCATTTGAGCTTTTGTGACCACATTTCTTCCGTCGCCCCATTTTCAGAATCCTGTAACTTCATTTATGATGACCTCAGTTCTTTCTAAATTACAAGTTTTAGTTTCCTCTTCACCACATGTTCCCAATTTCCATTCCCATAAGCAACAAGAAAAAATAAGTAATCAGTTACATTTAACAATTGTTTCCAATCTCTAAGTATTTTTTTAGACTAAGTGGAGAAATACTTTAAAGTATTCTCTCTATTCTTCATTTAAAAATCTTTCAGTCTAAACTTCTCAATGGTGTCCACAACAGATGAGTGGTGATGCTTTATATTAAATTTGGGAAAATCAATACAATTTTGTTCTGATACAGAAACACAGCACTGAGCCTTAGAGTATGAAATATCCCTACATAAAACATACTTCTATCAGTACCTCACTAGTTGCAGATTTCTGAAGAAATATTAGTCCAACTGTTTATTGTATAACTGAAAGATATCATTAAATGGAAATGGCAACATAGCAATAGAAAAGGAAATGTTCTGCACAGAGGTTTATACTTATCTAGTAGTGTGGTTCTAAAACAAAAATTCCTCATTTCCTAAATGGTTCTGCAGCAAAAATAAAAGGTGCAATCCTGATATGATTCTGCATAATGACAGGACAGTTTTAGTCTACAATACTCTCGGGTCATTTATAAACATTAAGTAGCTAAGCCAAACCACAACTTCACCACATTTAATAACATACAAGTTACTAGAACATCACATGACACTAAGATTGCATTTAAGAAACAGTCATCAACATATCAAAGACAACAGGAAAATCACTCTCTGCAGTAAGCACCTCAGTATTTTCTTTCTTAAGGTTGAAAAAAGGCACACGCAGAAAAGGAAGCAAAATTATGAATAAAACTTTGCGGTAATCACAAAGTAATCACCCTATTAGATAAAAACAATAACATATTGTGCTCAGTTTTCACGGATTTAAATAGTTTTACAAAATACCAAACAGTTAAATATCAGGCCCAAAAACTTCTATGTAAAAGCCTTGCAACCCTGTTTTTTTTCCTTACAAAAGTGAAAGATAAATGTGTTACCGACATATATTTTACTTTACTAACAAAAGAAGTTATTTACCTTAAAATGAATGTGAGTCTTCAAGATGTTCTACAGATGGTCTCCTGTGTGAACACAAATCAAAAACAGTAGTTTTGACTACCGAAGTCTGTTTATATAGCAAAGCTTCCTTACCATCACAAAAATTTTAAGTGATAGAGCAAATCCAGATCCTATCTATGCCCTTTGGCCTGTCAGAATCCAGGTGAAATATTTGAAACAATGACAAAGAAAGATGGGTCAGGGCATTCCCAGTCATAAAACATCACAAAAATAGTTACTGTTAACATCAGCAATTGCTTATCTGTATACTTCCCTGAACAGATGAAGCCCACTTAGTGATTAGCTAGCAATTAGCATCAGAAGGCACTAGTCCCGTTCGACAGCCAAGTGGCCACCTGCAAAACTTTCACACAACTATCTCAACCTGGAGCTAATGCTTGGCCCATCAGGGACCCACTGTGGGGTCTGTTTCCTACTATAAAACAGAACCTGTAAGAATAAAAACTACAAAACTGCAAAAGCAGAGACATTTCAGAAGTGGACACCATAACTTTGTTGGACAACATTTTTGGCCAACAGGGAGCGGAGCTGCTCGCAAATCACCTTTAAACTGCACTTTATAGCATAGTATGTCACTGATGTAAAGTCAGCTAAAGAGCTCTGTTCAATCTCAGCAGCTGTCTTGAGCTAAAATTTCTCAGTTCATAGATTACTTACACTGACTCAAATAGTCACTGCAAATGGCTGTAATGGCCTAAGGTGTTGTCTTCTGCTCAAGTTATTGCATCCACAGCTTAGCTGGCAGAATGAATCATCTGAGATCTAATATATTTCATGCAAAGACATGCGGGTTAGCTCAAATTACACTCAGCAGGACTTCAGGCTGTTAGCTGACATTGCAGCAAATGAACAAGGAGCATTCTGATTGTCTGTTCTGCTGGGTCAGTGATAAGGGCAAGAAACTTAACTGAAGGCTAATAAACAGTTTAGGAAACCAGAAACATCAAGTCTGCCACAAATATTTTTACAATAATCCTTTCTTATTGCAGCCTGAAATACTGTCTTAGAATTTGTAGGGCAAGTGAAGTATTTTTGTTAACCTAGAACACTGAGAGATATCATTCACCAAGTTCTCTTCCATAAAGGCTGTTTTATAAACGGAGAAGGCACATCTTCCCTCAAGACACTGTTCAGCGACATTTCATCAATTTCTCTGAAAAATACTTTTGAAAACATTTGTCTTTCTCTACTTTTAGAAAAATGCTTCCTCACAGCAGATAACATCTTATTTTCCCGTTGTGTAAGAGACTTCTTACACCAAAAAGAAAGATTTAAATTTTGTCAGATTTGAGTAATTACATCAATCACTCCTATCCACAGAATCCATGAAAGAGATGTTTCTTGAGCAGGCCTTGCTCCCCCTCCTGTCTTTCCAGGCCTGTCTACTGTGTTGACCTGTTAGATGCTCTAACAGGTATAAATGCCCATGTATTTTGGAGAGCCTGCTCTGGTTACGCTCCACTCATATTTCTGAACATCTCATCAAAGTCTTGACTCACCATCTGCACACCCGGCAAATCGGCCTTAGCACCTCTGCAAGAGTCAGTGCAGCTGTAATAATTTTTGTCAAAATAATTATAATTAAACTATTAAAAATTATCACAAGAAAAAAAAACACAACAAAAAATACAGTGATGGTGCCAACAACCAAGGAAGTGTCCTCTGGAAAAGTCAGAGAATGGGAAGTCATTCCAACATTGTATCAAAGATGGTGAGGAGAAACCAAGGACCTCATAGACTGCGTTGCTCCCTACACACACAGGCTGAGGAATCCTGTGTCATTCAGAGCTCACGCATATCCCAGAGGATTTTGATGGCCAAAACACAGCTGCACTTCAATTACGTAAGCAACATCTGTATTATTCATCTATGCGGATTTAAAAAGACCACTTATTTTAGTGACATTAATTAACATGAACAAAGAAAGGGCACACATCTGCCAAGACTGAGTTACCTGTGAACAAGGAAATGTGTAAAAGGTGAATTATTTTTACATACTCTTATCAATATGATCCATGAGCCCAGAAAATCTTGGGAAATTAACAGAATTATTTTGTACTTTAAAAGCGATTAAGTGTCACAGTTTATGTGGAATATGCAATGTTTATTGTTTCCATGTTAAGGGCTGGTAAACAGGGACAAAAAATGATTTACAGTCAGCAGAACAGCCGATTAGTCTTACAGAAAAAAGCCTCTACAGTTTCTTATTTTTGAGTTCTATTTTAACTGTTGATACTGTCTTCACTAAAATTGATGGGAATATGATCTTAAACTCTGAACCAGATAGCCATTTTACACTGTGAGTTTACACGATTCCAGGAGCTAATGAACCCTTTTTTTTTTTTTTAAATTTTGTTCTAAAAAGTATTTTACAAAGTCTTTTTAATCCCACCATGTGACCAATAAATATTTTTGCTTTCTTAACATTGTCTGAAGTTGGTCAGACAACCTTCAGTCTGGGGAAGTATCTGTTCAGTGAAGCAAGGGCCCACACTCAGCTGAATGGCATTCCCTATTTGAGGGCACAGCAGTTTGTCAGCAATGACCCCAACCATCTTCCAGCATAATCACATCCCCAGTTTCACCTCTGCCCTGTCCCTGATCGAATGTGAAACAATGGCACCCAGGTTGATTTCGCCTTGTTTATATGTGGTAACAACACCTCATATCTGTTGTGTAATAGCTGTTCCACAATGGCCTGCCTGCACTGACAGTTTTGTTTGACACTAAAGGTGCCTTTGTGTGGTTTAGCTTAGTCTGAGGTGGATTAAGCTAAACCACAAAAAGGCATTCCTAGCGTGGAACATGTATCCACAAGGCAAGTCAGTGCAGAAGGGCTACTGCATTTTAAATTCATACCTAAGCTTATTTCACAATAGCTTCACTTCCAAGTAAGCAGCAGTCAATGAGAGAGACAACAGTGGGGACAAAGGGGAATACGAGGGTTAAAAATAAATCGTAGATGACTGCTGCAACCACCTCTCACAATAACTTTGTTTGCAGAGGATACAAAGCCACCATGCGCTAGGCAAGACAAAGTGGGCTTGTACAGAGATTTTTGACTGCTCATTTAGATATTTTACATAAATAAAAAAGGCATTAAAGCAGTATCACCCTTATATATGGGAACAAAATTTTGCACATATGCCTATAAAAGCATAGCTTTTCCTCAGTTTTCTTTCAATTATTACTAGTCATTGAGATACACTACTTCCAAATTAACAGGTAGTTCTCCATTAATACACTAATTTTTTCCTGTTTGTTCATTTTTGACATGTAACATTACAGAAATAATTATTTCAGAAGCTAATGCTCTTTGCTTGCACAAGTATGAGGCAAGCCAGTATTCATCCATTTTAATGCAGGCCATCTATGTACAAGGTATGCCATCTAAAACTATGGGAACAACTCCCTGAAAACTTACTTCCGGTGTTAATGCTAGTAAGATGTTCATCTTTCATTAGATAAATTGACATAGTTGGGGAAAAAAAAGAGGTGCAAGTTTCCTCATTAAGGTACCTCTTTTTTTCTAGACCATCCGAATAACAAACATGTTATTTCAACTAAAGTGAAATGCAACGTTTTGTATGTTATGATGGCACAACTATAAATAATTCACTTAGACATATTAAAATGCCATAGGTAAAGCTACAGCAGAAAGGCTTTGCCTTTTTGTGAGAGGCATAGTACAAAGTCAGCGGGATCATTAGCCTGGAAGAGTTTTTCCAGTCTTTTAAGTGGTCAGTATACACTCCACAGTAGTTTCCAGAGAGTGGGTGGCCGCCTCACAGCCCTGCTTGCTTTCCCCGCGCAGTGAGTCACGACACCACGCCGCAGGCACGTGGACAGCAAAGCCACGCAGTAGCAGGCCTCGTCCCAGGAAGGCCCTGGCTCTGCAGTTGTTCGTCGTCATACTACAACCTGCTCTTTAAACAAAGATGCCTCTTCATCTGTATTCACACATAGTGGAAGAACATTTATAGTACATACTGAATTACATTGCATGCAGCAGTGACCTCACTGGAATTTTAGGAGTGGCTACAAGGCTATAATACAGCCTTGCATTGCATCAGTGAACAAAATCTCATCCACTAAAACACACGAGGCACGAGTATCTCTCAGTGTTACCCTTAAAAGAAAAAAAAAATGAAAAGACAAAACCCTTACAAGTAGCAAGTGCCTTTTCACACTGTCTCAGGAGACGAGCCAGCAGCGCCNGCGCCTCACCCACGCCAGCAGCCAGCCCCTGGCCCGCCGCCCCACCAGGCGCTCCCCACACCCCATCAAGCAGGGGGCCCGACGGGGTACCAAAGCGGGGCAGGTGCAGCTGACGGGAGGCCGCTGACGAGAGGCCGCCACCACAGCGCCCCGCGCCTCACAGAGGCCCCGGCCGCGACTCCTGACGCTTTAAGCGCTGCTCCCCGGTGTGCACGCACTGTGCGCATGCGCAGGGGGCGGGGCCGCGGGCGCGGGGCGGGGCGCGCGCGGCCGTGCGTTTGCCCCGTAGCGAACGTGCGGGAGCGCTGGACGCGCGGGTCAAGGTGAGCGCGAGCGCTGG